>OZ014521.1:24340451-24660451 GCA_963966055.1 Lathyrus aphaca
CCTTATAATATGGGACCCAACCGGGGTTTGTAGAAGCTTTCCGTACTCTGTTGTGATCTCTTCATGCGTTGCTCTTCTGGATAGAGGCTGAAGATTCTGTGGGGATATGATCCCCTGACTTCTGTATTCTGTTGAGGAAGAATGGCAACTCGGCTGGGGAATTGTGAGAGGCAACTCAGCTGGGGAGGTGTGAGAGGCAACTCAGCTGGGGAGAGCAACAAGAGGCAACTCAGCTGGGGATAGAGCATTTCCGATGCTGAGATTGAGTGTATGTTGATTTGACGACTTTGCTGGGGAAATGGGCACCTCCCAGTGCCACGTGGAAGATAGACCGAGTTGATAACGATTCGCCATCTTGCTAAGACGTAATTTGCATGCCTCAGGTTGCGTTCTGGATGCCTGCAAACCTGCAAAGGTAAGGAAACGTACAAAAGGTCCCGAGGTATCCCTTACCGGATTCCGTCATAGGAGTTAAGTACTTTCGAGAATAATCAGATTCCCTGTAAGCATGTGTTTTTATTTTTAGAGAAAGGCATCTGTACTTATGCAATTGTATTTTTAGAGATATCAGACGACTCTTTGCAAAACATAAATGTAAAAACGAAACATGACCAAAAATATGATTTTATTAATTCATGTGCCCTGAATTGGCAAGGTACAGTCAAGGAAACATATCTCCTGAAATGAAGAGATTGTTACAAATTGAGAAACAAAATGCTGGCGATGCTGACGACGCTTTCAAGGAGCTTCCTCTTCTGCTATGACTCGTATGACAATGACGTTCTTCTCGTCTTGCTTTCTGGAGAGAGTTGATTCTGATTGGAGCTTGATCCTTTGGAGCTTACCAAGTTGTAGGTGATACAGACGAATTCAGTATGCAGTTGTTCGCTTATTCCCTTATTTTGCATGGATCGCCCTTTCGGGTTTTCAGTCCATCGGGATACCCATTTTTGCCTGAGTTGTCCAATGCGGCTTTTCAACTCAGCGGGTGTACATCTTTCATTTATTTCCCTTACTTTTGCCCGAGTCTTTTATTCTGTTTTTGACTCGCCGGGATGCCCTATTTTTGCCTGGACTTACATTCTGTTTTTATGTCCAGCGGGTCATTTTATGCGAAGTATTTTTTAACTGCATCTGAATTTACAGGGGACGGGAAATCTTCACCATCCATGGTGCTGAGCATCAGTGCTCCACCAGAGAAAACTTTCTTTACAACGAATGGTCCTTCATAATTTGGAGTCCATTTGCCCCTGTGGTCTGTATGAGGAGGGAGGATTCTTTTCAGCACAAGATCTCCCACTTGGTACTCTCGGTGCCTGACTTTCTGATCGAAGGCTCTCTTCATTCTCTTCTGATATAGCTGCCCATGGCAGATTGCAGCCAATCTCTTCTCTTCGATCAGACTCAGTTGTTCGAATCGGGACCGAACCCATTCTGCTTCACTCAGTTTAACATCCATTAATACCCGTAACGAGGGTAGTTCAACTTCAACAGGTAGGACTGCTTCCATACCATACACAAGCTGATAAGGTGTTGCCCCAGTGGATGTTCTGATTGACGTACGGTACCCATGCAAGGCAAATGGTAGCATCTCATGCCAGTCTTTGTAGGTGATTACCATCTTCTGCACAATCTTCTTGATATTCTTATTTGCCGCCTCAACAGCGCCATTCATCTTTGGCCTGTAAGGAGAAGAATTGTGATGTTGAATCTTGAAGTCCCGGCACAGCTCTGCCATCATTTTGTTGTTTAAATTGGAACCATTATCAGTAATGATTCGCTCGGGCACTCCATACCGACAGATGATATCTCTCTTCAGAAACCTGGCTACCACTTGTCTTGTAACATTTGCATATGAGGCTGCTTCGACCCACTTGGTGAAATAGTCGATGGCAACCAAGATGAATCTATGGCCATTTGAAGCAGTTGGCTCAATCTTGCCAATCATATCAATGCCCCACATAGCAAAGGGCCAAGGTGAAGACATGATGTTCAAAGGATTGGGAGGCACATGCACCTTATCTGCGTAAATCTGGCATTTGTGACACTTTCTGGCATAGGCACAACAGTCTGCATCCATTGTGATCCAGTAATAGCCTGACCTTAGCAATTTCTTAGCCATGGCATGCCCTCCAGCATGGGTACCAAAAGATCCTTCGTGCACTTCATGCATCAGCAAATCTGCTTCCGTCTTGTCAACACATCTGAGGAGTACCATATCAAAGTTCCTCTTGTATAAAGACCCATCAGTGTTCAGAAAGAAACTACCAGCAAGCCTTCTCAAGGTCCTCTTATCATTGGGAGATGCCCCAGGTGGGTACGTCTGATCCTCCAAGAAGCACTTAATGTCATGGAACCAAGGCTTGTCATCTTTTACAACATCTGCTGCAAATACATATGCTGGTCTATCAAGTCTAGACACTGAAATCTGAGGTATAAAGTTAGCGGCTTGAACTTTGATCATGGATGAAATGGTAGCAAGAGCATCTGCAAACTGATTCTCGTCCCGAGGGATATACTCAAGCTTGACTGTTGTGAAGAAAGTTAATAACCTCCTTGTATAATCCCTGTAAGGTATCAGATGATCTTGGTGGGTGTACCATTTCCCGTTGGTTTGATTGACTACCAAAGCTGAATCTCCGAATACGGTCAATGTTTTGATCCTGAGGTCAATGGCTTCCTCAAGACCCATAATGCAAGCTTCGTATTCAGCTTCGTTGTTAGTGCAGTTGAAAGTGAGTTTTGCCGAGAAAGGCATGTGAACTCCTTTAGGTGTAATGAGTACTGCACCAACACCACGGCCATTCATGTTAACAGCCCCATCAAACATCATAGTCCACTCTTCTTCTGGGTCAGGCCCTTCAGTGTGAATAGGCTCTTCGTGATCTTTTGCTTTAATGAACATGATATCTTCATCAGGGAAGTCAAACCTCATAGGCTGGTAGTCATCAATGGGTTGCTCAGCAAGATATTCAGATAGTACACTGCCCTTGATGGCTTTCTGAGATGTGTACTGTATGTCGTATTCTGTGAGAATCATCTGCCATCTTGCAACCCGTCCGGTAAGAGCTGGCTTCTCGAAAATGTACTTAACTGGATCCATTTTTGAGATTAATAAGGTAGTGTGGGTCAACATATACTGCCTCAGTCGGCGAGCAGCCCACGCTAAAGCACAGCAAGTTTTCTCGAGCAGTGAATAACGCTGTTCACAGTCGGTAAACTTTTTGCTTAGGTAGTATATTGCATACTCTTTTCGACCAGACTCGTCATGCTGGCCCAGCACACACCCCATTGATTCTTCTAATACTGTCAAGTACATAATCAGAGGTCTTCCTTCAACTGGCGGCATGAGGATTGGAGGTTCTTGTAAATACTCCTTGATCTTGTCAAAAGCCTTCTGGCAATCTTCGTTCCACCTGACCGTTTGTTCCTTTCTTAACAGCTTGAACAAGGGTTCACAGGTTGCTGTGAGGTGAGATATGAACCGTGAGATGTAGTTCAATCGACCTAAGAACCCTCGAACTTCTTTCTCAGTTTTCGGTGCAGGCATCTCTTGGATGGCTTTGACTTTATCTGGGTCAACCTCAATCCCCTTCTCGCTTACAATAAAGCCCAGCAGCTTACCAGATCTCACCCCGAATGTGCATTTGTTGGGGTTCAGCTTCAATTGGTATTTCCTCAGACGCTTGAATAATTTGAGCAGATTCACCAGGTGGTCTTCCTCTGTAAGGGACTTGGCGATCATATCATCCACATAACATTCTATTTCCTTGTGGATCATATCGTGGAATAATGTCACCATAGCCCGTTGATATGTTGCACCAGCGTTCTTTAGTCCGAATGGCATCACTTTGTAACAGAAAGTGCCCCAAGGTGTAATGAATGTTGTCTTCTCCATGTCTTCAGGTGACATCTTGATCTGATTATATCCTGAAAATCCATCCATGAAGGAGAATACCGAGAACTGAGCCGTGTTATCCACCAATACATCAATGTGAGGTAATGGGAAGTCATCTTTCGGGCTGGCTCTGTTCAGATCCCGGTAATCAACACACATTCTTACTTTGCCGTCTTTCTTAGGCACAGGTACTATGTTAGCAACCCACGGTGGATAGCTAGTCACAGCAAGGAACCCGGCGTCCCATTGCTTCTGTACTTCTTCCTTGATTTTCATAGCCATGTCTGGGCGAGTTCGGCGCAGTTTCTGTTTAACTGGTGGGCATTCTTCCCTCAAAGGCAGCTTATGCACAACAATGTCGGTATCCAACCCTGGCATATCTTGATACGACCAAGCAAACACATCAACATACTCTTGAAGCAGATCAATCAGTTGTCTCTTCACTGAGTCTTGCAGATAGGCCCCGATTTTAACCTCTTTCACGTCTTCGTCTGTACCAAGATTAATCACTTCAATCTCCTCCTGGTGAGGAGTAATAACCTTTTCCTCCTGTCTTAACAACCTGGCTAGCTCTTCAGGAAGCTCATATTCTTCATCAACCCCTTCATCAGCTTGATTGATTGGATTGTCAAAGTCATACGATGTCATAGCCGTGCTGTTGTCGGTGCTGTCTGGAAGGCACTCTCTGCAAGGGTTAAGTTCGTTCATTTTAGTGATTGATTTTAATCTTGCTTTAGAAAAAGTGAAATGAAGTTATCATTTTGAAAACACCGCCATTTATTTTTTTGTACAAAAAGAAAAATGGAAAAACAGTGAGCATAAAAGAAAAAGACTCGTTTGCAAAAGATTGTCTGATATTTCATTAATTTAATCTTGTTTGCACAAAAGTACAGATGGCCCTGATTACAAAATGAGTCTTGTCATCTTGGGCAAGATGCAAGACTTTGATGCATGCTATAAAAATACAGGAAATAATAATTACTCTGCATGAGTAACTCTTATAATTTCCTGGGAAGACCAGTTCGAGACACTGCTCCCCGGGATCTTCGGACGAATCCAATTCTCCAGATTGCGCTCCTCTTCCAGCTCGTCTTCCAAACAGTTGATAGCATCGGGGGTAAGCATCCCCCCACTGACAAAACCTGGCTCTGCAGCAGCCTTTGCTTGATGTTGAGTTGGTTTGTAACCCAACCCAAATTTGTCCTTCTTCTCCTCCACAGCTAAGACCTTGCCCCAGCCTAGGGCAGTTCCTTCTTCAACAACCTTCCGGGCTTGTTGGTAAGATGACATGGATATTCCAGATACAGCAGATGCTTCATTGACATTCAAGGCTTCAAAACCTTGGCTCATTGTTTCATGGATCTCCCCATCCATCTCGATGTATTTGTAGGTAGCCAGATGGCTAACGAAAATATCCTCTTCCCCACAGATTGTGACAACTTGACCTTCCCACTCAAATTTTAACTTTTGGTGAAGGGTAGACGTTATTGCGCCGGCGGCGTGAATCCAGGGTCTACCTAACAAACAGCTGTAGGCGGGCTGAATGTCCATCACATAAAAGATAGTTTTAAAGGTCTGTGGGCCAATTGTCACAGGCAGCTCAATCTCTCCCAGAACCGATCTCTTAGAACCATTAAAGGCTCTTACTACCAGGTTGCTGGGTCTCAATGCCAATCCATCATATTCAAGCTTCACCAGAGCCTTCTTTGGTAAGACATTCAGGGAAGAACCTGTGTCCACCAGCACATGAGAAAGGACAGCTCCTTTGCATTCCATGGTTATGTGCAAGGCTTTGTTGTGATTACGGCCATCCGCTGTCAAGTCAGAATTGGTAAACCCTAGCCCATTGCTAGCAGTAACATTTCCAACCACGGCTTCCAATTGGTTGACAGTAATCTCCTCAGGCACGTAAGCTGCGTGCAGGACTTTAAGTAGTGCATTCCGATGGGCTTCGGAGCACATAAGCAGTGATAGGATGGAGATTTTGGATGGCGTCTGGTGAAGTTGATCCACAATTTTGTAATCACTCTTTTTGATGATTCGCATAAACTCATCAACTTCCTGATCGAATGGAGTCTTCAGGGTTTCTTTGGCAGCTGAATCTTCCTGCACCGGGCCTTTTCCTTTTGCCTTGGCAGCAGCTTCTGCTTCGGCAGTAGGTCTTTGAACTTGTGAGGCAAAGAGACGTCCGCTTCGAGTGAAGCCTCCGCCTCCCCCCACATTATCTACTTGTGGTGCAGGTGTTGATGTTTCAAGAGTGATTCTTTTTCCTTCGCAGTATACGTCGGAGCCATAGTGCCAAGGGATGGCCCTATTGCTTTCATATGGTACTGGTCCAGGCACCGTGACAGTGACTGGACTGATTGCTGCTGCTGAAGGGACTGTAATTGTTTGTGGATCATAAAAGATTGTAACTGGTGCTCTGGTGGGAGCAGCACCTTCTGAATGGTAGGCGGAATTATTCTCAGGATCGTAGAATATGGTGACAGTAGAGACATCTTCATGATTGATTGCTGGTGTTGTAGGAGGTACTGTTGGAAGGACTGTTGTCATTGATGGAGATTCGAAATGGAATGAAGCTGAAGTTGTAGCAGGAGAAACTGTTGAAATCTGATCATTTGGGAGGACAGATGAAGTACTTATTGATGTTGCTGATGAATTGTCGGGAACAATAGTTGCTGTATTTGTAGGAGGATCTGAAACCGTTGCTGATGAAGTTGCTTGATTTGCCGGAAATGATGTAGTGATCTGGAGTAGGCCACTCTGAATAAGGCTGTCAATGCCATTCTTCAGGTCTTCACACCCATTCCATGAAATATTGCAGTAGGGACACCCTAGTTCACACCCCGGAAATATTTGGTTTTCACGGAGTTGAGCTTTGATTTCCACCAATGGTGTCCTGATCTGATCCACACTAGTTATCAAATAAGACGGTTGGTCTCCTTCAATAGCATTAATTCGGGGACCACCATGGTTTGGCATTGGGTTTTTATTGACATTGGGCGGAGGTGCAAAATTCAGAGCCTTGGAGTCTACCAAGTCTTGTACCTTCATATGCAGAGCCCTGCATTTTTCTGTACTGTGACCAGGTGCGTTTGAATGAAAAGCACACCTAGCATTAGAGTCATAATTTCTTGGTAGATTGTTGGGATCCGGAGGTGCCAACGTTCTTAGCTCAACTAGGTTGAGTTTCAGAAGTTGTGGCAGCAAGGCAGCATACGGCATTGGGATCGGGTCGATCACTCTGTTAGCTTGAGAGGGCCTCTGTTGGAATGGCCTCTGTTGATTGTTGCTGTTGGAATTGTTGTTGTTGAAGTTTCTTGGAGGATATTGATTCTGATGATATTGAGGTTGTTGTTGGAAGTTTTGTTGAGGAGGTTGATAGACTGGCTGAGGATGTGCTGGAGCAGGGATAGTGACTGCTGCTATTGACCTTTGAACATATTGGGGCCTACCCCTGTTGGTGTGGATGGCATTAGTCTCGCCAGTTCTTCTCGGGCCTGCAAAAGGCTTTCTTGTACCACTGGACGAGCTGGCACCATTATCTGAGATCTTACCCATTTTCAACAGGCTTTCAATTCTCTCCCCAGCTATGACAACATCTGCGAAGCTAGTGGAAGAGAAAGCTGCCAACCTGTCAATATATGTTCCCTGAAGGGTGTTCATAAACATGTCTGCCATTTCTCTCTCAGACATTGGTGGTTGAACAGCAGCAGCCAATTGCCTCCACCTTTGGGCATACTCTCGGAAACTTTCCCTCGACGACTGTGACATTCCCATTAGGAGAGTCCTGTTGGGTGCCATATCTAAATTGTACTGATACTGTCTGATGAAGGCCTCTGTCAGGTCCTTCCAGCATCTAATTGTTGCTCTTGTCAGATGGGAATACCACTCCCTTGATGCTCCAGTCAAGCTGTCTTCGAAGTAGAACATCCAAAGTTTCTCATCCATTGTATAGGCCTTCAGCCTTCCCAGAAATGATTGCAAATGAGTCCGGGGGCATGAAGTCCCATTATACTTCTCGAAACAAGGAGGCTTGAACTTATGGGGGATCCTGACCCCTTCTACCAAACCCATGTCCATGACGTCGAACCCCAAAGAATTTTGAGATTCTAAGGACCTCAACTTCTCAGCTATTTCATCCAATCTCCTGTCATAAGTTTCCTCTCCAGCACCCATTACTGTAAATTGGTCCTCCTGAGGATCTTCTTGAAGTACCCTGGCCGCAGTAGCTGTTCCTTGAATGTTTGCAGGAATATTAATCTCAGGATGGAGATGTGGACCAAACACAGGGGGGTTAACATGTGGTTGCACCCTTTCATTGTTACTTGTGCCAGCAGTCCCCACATGGGGCTCCTCTTGATTTTGCCTCTCCACCATGGCCCTCAGTCTCTCCTGGCTCTGGGCCATGTTGTTCATTACTTCCATGAACTGTGTTATCTGGGTTCTCATCTCCAACCTTTCGTTGGCCATCTGGTTTCTGACCTTCGTAAAGTCTTGTTGCATCTGATCCATCTGAATTCCCGGAAGGTTGTTTCTAGTTGGGTACCTGTGAGGCCTGTTGAGAGGAAATACCCGGCGGCGAGCAATAATTCCTGAGATTCACAACAGAGGTTAGCAACAACAAAACAAAAACCTACAAAACAAACAAAAGGGTTAGCATGCAATGCAGTTATGCTTATTTGTTCTCAAGGTATCCGGTTTGGCCTTCAGTTTTGACCCTTCCAGACCCTTGAAGACGATGCTGTTGAAGTTGCTTTTGATGTGAACCCAGATAGAAACCAACACAGATATATTACAAAGGTGAAATAATACAATTTGTTCATTTTACAACACAAACCCTCAAAGGGGTCAAAATACATCACAAAAAGCAAAAGTACATGGAAAAGGAACAACAACAAGCAAATGATCAAACTCCAAGGCCAAACTCATCCTCACGAACTTCCTTGAGAAGTGCTTCGGTCACAGGATCAGCCGGATGCTCCGTGAGACTTCTGATGAGAAGGTTTCTTGTTGCAACAGCTGCAGTCAACTTCCTGTTCTGACTTTGGTCCTTAGACCTCTTCACCCCAGCTCTGATTTCTAGCTCTGATATTTCCTTCTGGGCTGCTGCCAGGGCTTTTTCCATCTGCTCCATTTTGTCTTGAGCTCTCTTATCTTCTAAAGTACGGGCCTCAGTGATCCGGACCCACCTGGCCTGACTCTCTTTCAAATACAAGTCTGTTCTTGCTCTCTGAAACTGGGCTTCTTTACAAGCATTCTTCAGAATCTGTTCACCAGCTTTAGACTTGTTGATATAATCTCCAGACTTCTCAATTTTAGTCAAGTGTTCCACTCTTAACTTCTCCAGTCTTTCAATCTCCCTCACACCTTCACTTCTCTCTCTGAGGGTCTTCTGCAAGGCTTGGGTTAACTTCTCATTTCTTTCCTTCAAGCTCTCAAACTCCTCCAAACTGATAGTGGCAGGGGGTGGTGCTGAAGATGACTCAGGCATGTCTTCTATGGTAAAGGGCATTCCAGAGAACTGGGCCCTAGCATGGGACCACTCATAATATTGGACTGATGCCACATTATTGCACTTCCCCAGAATGGTGATTCCCTTGGTTTGAACATGATCCCAGGCCCAAGCAGCCTGCTTAACAGTTGCCAGACTAATCTTGTTCTCACAGTAGAGGGTCTCAACCAAGTCTTGTTCCCTAGGAGTATGAACCAGTGCATAGCCCAATTGCCTCTTGAACAACAGAGGGTTGTAGTTGATACTTCCCTTAACTCCTATTAAGGGCACATTGGGAAAGTGCCCACAGCTGGTGATTATATCTCTGCCCTTGGTGCTCTGAGTACACCATCTGATATCTGCTGAAGTGAGAATAGTGAGCCTCTTAGCCCAGTTGCTTTGCTGATGAGGATTTAGAAATGCATCCGTCCTGGGTAGATGCCTGAGAAGCCAAGCATGGAATAATGGAGCACAAATCCTCACTAATCTTCCCCTCTGCTTCTCATTTCTCTGATGGACTGAGTAATAGAGATCACCCAGTAAAGTTGGCACTGGGTTCTTCAGGTTGAACAAATGGATTGCATTTTTGCTAATGAATCGAGGCTCATCTGCAAACAATACAATTCCATACACACTTAAGGCCAACAGAGCACAAACAGCTTTCCACTCCCCCAGGGAGGCCTTCAGACTAGCTTGAGAAATCAGGAAGTCCAGATGAAATCCAGGGATCCCAGCTTTAGAGGTCATATGCTGTTCAATCAAAACAGGCTCCAGATACAAAGCTTTTGCTACCTCTCCATTGCTTGGGAAAGCCATCTCAGGATTGAAAGGGATTTCTCTCCTGATAGGTAGACCAACCAAAGATGAGTATTCTTCCAAAAGAGGGCCCAACTGAAAGTCTTGAAAGGTGAAACATCTCAATGGGGGGTCATAGAACTGAATACAGGTATGGATCAGGCTCCTCTGAGATGGGTCCAGATCCATGACCAAGTCAAGTATATCCCCATAATGCTCCCTGAACAAAGGTATGTGATCTGGAGTGATCAGGGTTTGGATCCTCCTGATGTCTGATAAGTCTGGTTGGAAGAAATGATAAGTGATGTTGCTTTTCTTTGGAGCCATGATGCTGAGGACTGAGTAGGATAAGTGCTGATGAAGATGCTGAGGAGTGGGCCACTGACTGGCTAGTGCTAGTAACTGAAGTATATGGCTGACAGGCTGAAGCAAGTGCTGGTGGAGATAGGTCAGTAATGCAGATGGGGTCAAAACCAAAACCAGATGAAAATGGATACCCTGAAACACAAATAAGCAAATGTTAATATGATGCAATGAGTATGTATGCAAATGAAATGCAAGGGTTTGTGACTGAGCTGGATCTGATTAACTGCCTTGGTATAGATCCATGTGTGTTCAAGAATTCCAGATGAAGGTCTAAAAATCCAGTAACCAGGGTGGGGGACTCAAATAAAGAGCCACATGTCCATGGTACAAGAACTATCCAACATGGAGCACTCTTAACAAAGTCAAAGTAACAGGGTATTCTGAGGTCAAGGTACCTGCAAACCTGTAAACAGCCCAACCCCCTCACAGGTGGTGATCTAGAACAAGGATCCTCAGACTTGGATCAGTTATGAGAAGTGTAAACACTTCTAACCCGGAGGTACAGTGTTTATAATAACCATAACAATTCCTCCTCTAATTCACCTCAGTTTCTGAAGGTCAGTACTAAAAGGTCATCCAGACTTAGCAGGCTTCCCAGATAGCCCTAGCATTGCAGGAAATCTGCAACACAGAGTTCTCAAGAAGAAACCCATATCTGAACCGTGTTTCATATTCCCGCACCAGACCGAAATGGAATGGGAAAGAATATGATTCACTCTAGCCTAGGTGTCACTCAGGTCCCAGGTATAGGACCTTAACTCTCAATGAATCACCCACCCACCAAAACAAAAAACCAGATCCAGCCAACAACAATGACAATATGATATAAATGCAATAAAGAAAGCAATAAAGTAACTGTACATAAAGCAATAAACAAAATAAATACAAGCACAAACAAACACATAACACCCCAGTAAACACAAATCAAACAAGCGCTAGGAGGAACCCACAAAAAGAACCAGAAGCCCTGGTTGCAGTATAAGGGTCCCCAGCAGAGTTGCCAAGCTGTCGCTCCCGAAGATTTGCATCCAGGTACAAGCGCGAACGGTCGGCGAAAGGGACAATGAGAACACACGGCCGTGAACTCACTGGAGAATGAATAGAGTCGCCAGCTAGGCATTTTTATCCCGGAGGAAAGGCAATGCTGCATAAGCCTAGAAAGAGATGGATAAGACGGTTGCGAACCAGAGAGACTGAGAAAGGGGGTTGGTTACAACCTGGGAAGGTATTAGCACCCAGATTGTCCGTCGTACTCGACGGGATCCACGCTTAAAAGATTTGTGTTTTAAAGGGGTAGTGTCAGTGCAATTTGTGCATGAATGAGCTGGAAAAGGATGTACAGGTGTCAGTGCAAAAGAAGTGTGAAGTGTAATATGTATAGTGTCAGTGTAAGAAAGAGTATGCTCATGATTATGAGGCTTAAAGAATAATGCTGGAAGGAGGGGGAATATACAGAGACTTTTGTTCGATAACTGTTAAGTTATGCCTACGTATCCTCTCGTGCAATGAGGAAGTCAGAACACCGTAGTTCGACCCAAAGAGACTGAAAGATGAATTGACTTGTGAACTGCTTGCTTGCCTATGCTCAAGTGTATGATCTGTCTGGCACAGATGCGAACTGTCTTGCATTAGACGGAAGAAGCGAGTTCTCGTTTGTGAATGAAGGTGATGAGAAAAGAATCCCGGAGGAGACGATTATTGTTTGTTTTTGAGTTTTCAGTCTTTTATTGCTTTTGAAAGTTTGTCATAAGTTAATGAGCTTAAGCCTAAACCAATGGATTTGGTAAACTCATCACATCTTCCCTCTGATTAGGGGTAATGAGAATTACCTTAAGTGTGAAGTCAGATTCTCACACTTAATCACCTTTGACGTAGGGTTAAGATCATTAACCTACTTGTGATTATTTAGATGTTTTTGTGATTTTGTTTAGTGTTGAGTAATGAGGTTAAGCCATAATCATGGATTAAACAGACCCATTACACCATCCTAAAATAAGGATGATAGATGAGAGTGTTTAAGCTGAGGAAGGCTCCTCAACTTAATCCATGATTAGGGATTAAACCCATGACAAAACAAGCCTTTGATTAAGTGGATTTTATTAATGATATGATGATGAAATGATTTTTATGGTTTGTAAGACAACTTGAGGGGGACTTGTCCATTAACACTAGGGTTAGTCCTTCTTAACCAGTTAAGGAAGAATTAGAACCCTAATGCAAGGCCCAAGTTACAAGTGTGATGTCTTGATACTTATTAAATGAGTTGATTAAGAGATTAAAACACCTTAAGGGTTTAATACTTAGGATTAAAGTTATACACTCCATCCTAAGATAAGGATGCAGGCATAAGCTTAATCACAAAGTCTTAAAGCCTTTAGGGTTTAGACCCTGATTATGAGGTGAGAAGAGAAGACTCAAAGAGAGACACAAAGGTAAAACTATGAGGGGAGACTAATCAAAATCCTAATTCATTATCATGCTTGGTTGGTCCTAAGGTTTGTGAGGTTTTCAAGAACAATCTTCAGAAAAACCACCAGGAAGCAGATGAACAGGATCAAGAGAAGCAAAGTGACTTGCTTAAATCAAGAAGTCAAGTCACTTGAAGAAAGAAAGTGGGAGGAAGAAGAATGAGCAAGCTCAAACTCAAACACATATAAGAATGCAGCAATGGATGCAAGAGAGATGAAAAGAAAAGTTATGAGAAGTGAAGGCAAATTCACTTCCCAAGTTTACTTACCACCTGAAATGTTAGAAAGAAATGCAATGCAATGCAAGATGAGATGAAATGACAATGATGCTAAACAAAACCAGAAGCATGTTGATGATGATTATGATGTTATGAGGTGCTGCACACATGAGGCAAGACATGGGGATGTTCATACAATATTATGAATGCAAATGATGCAAGTTAAGGAGCATGAACAAACATGAAATGTTATGAAGCATACAAGACAAATGACATGGCAAATATGCAATGCAATGATCAAACATGTTTCCTATATGTCTTAGGATGTCAAATGAATCATAAGCATGCACAAAATGCAAAGACAAGTCATGTTATGCAAGGGAATGCAAAGAGGATGCAAGAGAGGGCCCAAATTAGGGTTCATGAATCAAACATCAAACAAAAGTCCAAAACAGAAACAAAACCCTAAGATAAAAATGGAAAATGGCACTCAAAGAAACCCTAATCCTATGCTAAACCAAGGTTCAAAGGGGAGGTTCCAACTCTCAACCAATCTCAAGATATGAATTTTACAAGATATTAGGGTTTTTTAGGGTTCTTAACAAAACAAATGCCAAACAATTTGAAAATGCAAGAACAATTCATGGCCTTTTTATCCTTGAAAATACATGCAAAACAAAAGACAATGCAAGAAGTATCAATGTCTCAACCTTCACCAATTGGCAGAAATGAATTTTTGAACTTATGATCAAAATAATGCACAAAATATGATTTAATTCAATGAAAAATTCTTAAAGTGCATCAAGATCAAAAAAGAAATTTGGTTTGAAGGTTGGACAATGTTTCTAAATGTCTTAGAACATTTCATGAATTTTTTTGTAATTTTTAAATACCTAAAAGTATTTTTAATCAATTAATTCCCATTAATCAATTAAAAATAATCTTTTAAATATTTAAAAATACTTTTTTAATGATAAAAAATAAAATAAAAATATTTTTGGGTCTTAAAAATTAATAAAACTTTAAAGAAAAAGTTTCATAATTTTTAAGATATTTTTGCTATTTTAAAATAATTATGCAAAACAAATGAAAAAGAAATGAATTAAAATGAATTAAAATAAAAGTCAAACAAATGGAAGGATGAGATTGATCCTGGTTTTAAACATGTTGACTGCGCGCGTGATCTGAGGGTGGAGATTCAAGCTGGCCAGATTAATTATAAACTTAATTAATTAAGGTAATGACGTGGATTAGGGTTAAGTGAAGCAATCCAGGCCATTGAATGCACGCGGGAATTGACCAAGTCAGCTCATCCAACGCTCAGGATTCAAACTCTCATTAATGACTGGATTAAGCCCTAATCACTCTCAGGCTGCCGGAGAAGACTTCCGGTCGTCTTCTCCGGCCAGCTCCTCACCTGAAAACTCACCAACTCCCTCAAAACGCAATGAAAATGAAAACTAAGCACATAGAAATGAACCCCATGATCTCCTGAATCAAAACCCTAACCCCAAACAAATTTATTCTTCATCAATCGCATGAATCGAAGGCAAACATTTTTAGGGCAAACCAGTTTCAGAGTCAAATTAAATGTTCAAATCACAACCATTTCAAAAACTAAAAGCACCAGGATGATCAGGACAACACAAAGAACAAGTTTGTAACAAGAAAAACAACTTCTGGAAAAATAAATTTCAGGCTACCTGAGATTCGAAGCTTTCAGTTTAGGAACTTTCTGGCCACCTCTCTTTGTGCAAGCTGCTCTACTTGGTCCCCAGAAGATGTTTGAATGCTCAAATGGAGTTTAAGTTGGCTTGATGATGAGTTTCGAAAGCTCCTGCTTCAGTCCAGTCAAAAATGGCAATGGAGATTCTGGCACTTTCAGGTCATGGTGAATGAAGGTTTGAGGTCCTGATGATGAATGGAGAAGGTTTGTGGTGTTTGTTTGTGTGTTTGTGAGCTAGGATGAGAGTTTCGAATGAAACTGCAAAATGGAGTGAGAAATGGCTATGGAGTAATCTGGCTGTTTCAGGCTTGTGTTCTTGGTGTTTTGTGATCTATGAGGCAGGGTGAGTTGAATGGAGGAAAAGGTTTGAGTGTTTTCAGGCTGTATAGAGAAATTCGAGAGCTTATGCAAAATGGAAGGTTTTTGTGTATGTGGTGAATGAGGTGGTTTCAGCCTTGCTTCGTGATGTCTTTAGCTTGCAAAGGGATAACATAAACAAATCTGATTGGCTGGATGATGTGACTTGTGCTTTTGTGATTGGTAAGTTTGCTTTTGCCAAAAGTCAAAAATTGTGTAAGAGAGGTATGGTGAAGTGCTAGCTTGGTACAAGGCCTAGGGGCTGCGCAGCATGGGATGGTGAGTGAGCTAGCAAGGTCAGCATCCAAGGTCACAAGTTGTAGGAAGCATGATGAGTGGTTTTGCAAGTTGTTGTACTTTGGTTTACATGTGAGAAATCCTTGTTACACAAACCAAACCATGGGGAAACTTGGTCCAATTCTGATTTTTTAGGCTCATAGAATGTTTATGTAATGGTTTGAAATGGATTAGAGGTCACATAATGCATTGGTTCATGACTTTGCAAAATTTCCATTTGAAGCATGCCTTGGAAATTAATGATTTTTGCCAACTTTGCATTGCTATAACTTTTGATCCAAGAAGAGTTTGATCATGTTCTTGTACTTTTTGAAAAGGGAAAGATGAGATCTACAACTTTCATGACCAAAGTTTTTCCATTTGAAGCCTTTTTGGACCAAGAATCAAAGCTTGAAAATTGACCTAAAATGATGCATTCTTGAAAAGTCAACTATGCCCAAAAAGTCAACCTTTGCAAAAACCCTAAATTCTTGATTTATATGAACTTAAACCTTCTTCCATGATCAAATAAAGATCATATACACTCAAAATGATGAAGATCACCCATTGGTTGGGTCATTGGGGGCCTCAGATGCCCTGATTTTGCACTGACTTGTCTAGAAAGTCAACTCTTGATCAGATGACTTCCCCATGGAATTTCTTCATGAAAATTGATATGTATACTCCCTATACCATATAGAGATCAATGAAAACAAGAATGACCAAAAAAATTGGAGTTATGGCCTCTGAAACCAAAACCCTAATTTTCAGTCAACTGTGCAGTTCAACCTGGCTCTGCATCCACTCAAACCCTAGCTCTTGTGATTCCTCTGCATTTTTGACTTTGAGGAGATGGAATATGATATAAGAACACACATGGACCCCTTTGAGTTGATTGGTGGCCTTTGGAATGGCCCAAGATGCTTTGGGATGGCTCAGATCACAAACCCTAGGTGCAGATGCCTTAGAAACTATGCAGTGAAACAAAAGTGAGATATGAGATGATATGTTTGTACTTATGCACATGAGAATGATCACAAGCCATGGTGTGAATGGGTGAGGGCAAATTTGGGGTGTTTACATTATGCACTACCACTTTCCAAGCATTTAGACATATTTATGAAACAAGTCTTCCACATAAATTTCTTTGTCAAGCAATCCAAAACAATAAACATGTCTATTATGAATCACACCTATCACACTTTTTGTATAAGTGAAAATAATGAGGTATTTTGAACTCCCATATGACAAATTTGCTAACATTTATATTAATTCATGCCTTCATCTAAGCAAAATATGTTGATAAGCAAAAACAAAGATCACTAAGGTCTTTTCAAGGTTGTAATGTGGCCAAGGTACCAAGGATGTGTCTTTTTCTAAGGATAATGGAAACAAAGTAGTTTTTGAATTTTTCTTTCTTAGAAGAGCATTCATAGGATTTAATTTTTTTTGTACCATGTTACTTCATCCAAACCTTTCTTCTTTCTTTCTTTTGAACACATTCATCCTTTGGTATTCATTGTCCTTTCTTTTCTTTCTTTTTTATTTTTCTTTTCTTTTCTAATTTTTCTTTTCTTGCAAGAGACATTTTTATTCCTCTCCCCAACTTGAATAAAACCTTACTTTTCCTTTGAATGCTCTTTATAATATGACAATAGATAACAATGGTTTGAGGTTTTAATTCAAGAAAAATGGAATCAATCATATATGAACTTTTATGATTTTTTAAGATATAGAACAATCTCCGCTAAGTGTTTACTTAATGCATTATTCAATTCATCAATGTTTGATTCATGTCATATGGCTCAGATGGGGTTTCAAATGATCGCTCACTCACAAGGGACAATGAGGCTACATTTGGTTTATTGTTTATGTTCAAATTTTCAAGCAATGCCTTGATCCGTTCTATGTCTTCACAAATATCAACATAAATGCAAGATTAAGCATGAACTAAATGAGTTAAAACAATAATTCGCCAGTCTGCTAAGCATATAGTAATCAATGGAAGACTACCTCACTTTTCTAGTTTTGGAGTTAAGTGATCCACAATGAAACATGTTATTACCTAAGTTTGAATGACTTGATTTTATGCATACTGCTCATGTCATAATCATGCTAATTTCTAAGAAAGCAATAGACAAGTACCTTGGATTGTGTGATTTTTCCAAAATTGTAGCATTATCATTGCATTTTTTTGTTGTTTATTCAAATGTGATCTTCCACTCTTTGCCTTTTCACTCTCATTTAAATGACAAGTATTCAAGCATACTATAAGGATTGGCAATATGACACCCACAACTAAACTAAAAGAAAAAAATTAAAGTGAAGGAAATGGCATGAATGGCATCTTTGCTGATTCTGCTACTTTCACTATGCGAAGTATATTTCGCGATGTGAAGTATGTTCGCATAGTGAAGTTTTGCTCGCGATACGAACTCTGTAGAATTCAGTTTTGTGAAGAATTTCCTTTTGGCTCATTCATGCTATTTTCTTCCTACCATTTAAACTAATTATGCAAGAAAGAAAAAACATAAGTATGTAAAAGGTTGGGTTACCTCCCAACAAGTGCTTGTTTAACGTCATTATCTCCACGCCTGTGTTAGGGATTTTTTAGAGGTCTTATTATCGTGATTCTCGCAATATCACCATAATGTTTCAACATTTTCCCATGACTGTTTCAGTGACTTTCAAACAGTGTCAATGACATGTTTTCTTTTGAGATTGAGGGAAATACATGTTTTTATGAGAGTTGTCTGCTGCTGAGTTGATACGTGCTCTTGCATAATGATCTTATATGCTACATCTCTCTTAAAACCAGCTCCGTTAACCTCTTGTTTCTCAGTTTCTTCTTGATTTTCCTCTTGTTTTTCAGCATCACTCTTAACAATAGCATTTTCTGTTTCCAAGTGATCTTTACTACCATCATTAGTATCATTTTGAGTTGTATTTTCATTGCATTGCTCCTTTGAAATTATTTGTGTGATAGAAGTGAATGTCTCATGGTGCTGATCAACAAACTTCCTTGCAAATTTAACCAACTTGCATTTCAAGAATTTTGAGTGATGCTTCAGTCCTTTTTTGCTTTTCCATAGAAATTTGCATAAATTTCATCAAAGTGTCTTCCAATGTTGATAATTTATCCGGTTGTGGAAGATTTTGCGGTTGTTGATAGAAATTTTGGTATGGTTCTGCATCCTGTCTCCAATCTTGGACATAATTTATGTTGTTTGTGTATGGATACCCTTGGTATGATTCTTGTATATGTTTCCACATTTCCATGTAATTAACTTTTGATTTTGATTTCTTTATTGCAGCCTTGTAATGTTGTTTGAAGAGGGTTAATGCAGAATTGTTACCTTTTGGTGTTGCTTAGCTTGCTTGTGCTTTACTCGCTCTTATAAAACCTGTTTTTCTTACAAGAAAGCTAATATTCTAACACAGTAAAAGTTATTAGTAGCAAATGTAAAAGAATATATACAATATTAACATATTCACACAACTTAGAAGTATAGAAACTATTGTGATGTTTTAATATCTTAAACTTCAATCCCCGACAATAGCACCATTTTGATGTCGAGTACAACCAAATATAAGTATTTAGTTTTATCGTATCCACAGGGATTGGAGCGATATCAAAATTGTTCAACAATTTCCATAATTCTAAGCAGGAGGTTTCAAGATTGTTTGTTTGATAAGTTACGAAAAGTAAAAGCGAATAATAAACAAAGATAAATTCAGAGGAATAGGCTTGTTGGGATTTAATTTTCGTTCACCTATTCAATATGCAAATCACATATAAGTTATACACACTTTAAACATGTTTCAATATCATCACGTATTTTTCACAAACAAAGTTTATGTCTAAACTTTGATGAGATTTCTCACAAGTAGTGTTTATGTCTAAACATCTTAGAAGATTTCTACCATGTGGTTTAATCGTCGATTTCTAAGCCTATTAAACAATACGGTAGCATTAAGATTCAATAATTTCAATGAATAGTAAACTCAAATCTATGTCTAGAATTTAGAGTTTAATAGATGTTATCTTAGATCAAGATTAGAATCATATTTGTCAATATCAATTCAATCCATGAAAGTAAACAAGAAAAAAAAAGATAACATCAATATTGATTCATGATTATATTGTGTATAACGCCATGATCAAAGAAAATACACATTGTTTCGGTGAACTATGACCAATCCCAACAAGAGAGGGATTTAGCTACTCATGGTAGCTTGATACATTCTTGAAGAATTAAAGTGAACCAACATCAATATCGATTTCCTGATTCTTGATATGTAGCCAATTACTTCTCCTTACAAACTCTCCTATTTTTCTTCTCTACTCTATTACAAAGTATTAAAGTGATAAAAACTAAATTTATAAACTGATTTCTAAACTGATTCCTTTTGAGTCGAGCTCTATCTCTTTATATAGCAGTTTCGGCTGCCTAAGTTCGCTATACGAACTACCATTTCTTCTCCATTAAGTCTCTGAGCTGTAAAACCGCCTTTAGTTAAGTCGCCATACTTCGCTATGCGAATTTTAGTTCTCTATGGGAACTTAGTTCGCCTTTGGTCGCTTGAAGCAAACTTTGGTTGATTTGGTGCTGTTTTTGCTTGCTTCTGCTTCGCTATGCGAACTAGCTTCACTTCTTCCTTTCTTTTCTACGCTTGTAGAACTGACTTCGTTTCTTCATTTCTTTTCTTTGCTATGCGAACTATACAGGGCACAATTTTTCTTTATGCTTTCTCTGATGCATCTTTTAGTCTTTTTTCCTGCATAAATGCAAACCAAACCAAGAAGACTTGTACAATAATGTTTTCATTCATTAGTTGAGGTGTTTATGTTAGAATCTTGTCATTCAAGTAAGATAAATGCCCTTTTTATGTGATATTTTATCATGATTAAAACACTTATTAGATATTCATCTGTCGTTGATTGAGTTTACTTATAACAATAGTTTTCATGCGAGCATTGGTATGGCTCTGTATGAAGCGTTGTATGGGAGGCGGTGTTGGACTCCATTGTTTTGGGATGAGTCATGCGAGAGTGTTGTACTCGAAAAGAGACGAATGAAAAAATTAAGATAATTCAAGAGAGAATGAAGATGTCACAGAGTCATCAGAAGAGTTATCATGATAAGAGGAGGAAAGCACTAGAATTTCAAGAGGGAGATCATGTGTAATTGAGGGTTACTCCAGTGACTGGTGCCAGACGAGCTTTGAAGTCCATAAAACTCACTCTGCATTTCATTGGACCATATCATATTTCGCGAAGAGTCGGAGAGGTGGTATATCGGATTGCATTACCATCGTCACTTGCGAATTTGCATGATGTGTTTCATGTATCACAACTGAGGAAGTACATTTCAGATCCATCACATATAATTCAGATGGATGATGTTCGAATAAGAGATAATTTGACTGTGGAAGTTTTGCCAGTTCGAATAGATGGTAGAGAGATGAAGCGATTAAGAGGTAAAAAGATTGCCTTAGTGAAGGTATTGTGGGGTTGACTAGCTAGTGATAGTTGGACTTGGGAATGAGAGGATCAGATGAAAGAGTCATATCTGATGCTGTTTGCTTAAGGTACATTTTCGAGGACGAAAATTCTTAAGTGGGGGATAATTGTAACACCCCAAAGTTGATTCTGATTTAATTGACATGTTTCTTGTGTATTTTGATGATTTATGATGTTATTTTATGTTTTGTGGAGTTTTGAGGGTGACTTAATATTTTATTAATATTAGGATATTAAGTATAAGGGGTTGAGTTTATTATTTGAGATTAAATAAAATAAAATAAAAGGAATTAGAGGATAGGGGTAATATGGTCTTTTGATGGAGGATTAGTGAGAGTATTATGAGGAAAGTCTATTGAGGTCTTAGGGGTAAGAGTGACAAATGTGAGTAAATGGGTTTACGATCATTAGAACGATCACACTTTTGGAGAGAAAGGGAGAAAAGCTCTAAGGAAGGAAAAGCTAGGGTTTGGAAGCTTGGGGATTTTTCAAGAAGATTATCGAAGAATTAAGAAACCTAAGGTATGGGGAGTATCTTCATTTCGATATTATAATGTGGGAATAAAATTTGGGGGTTTTGAGGTATAAGTTTTAGGGTATGGGGTTTTGTGATGAATTGATTGTTGATGATGATTTTGTGAGAATTATGATGTATATAATGATGTTTATGATGATATAATGAAGGATGTTGATGTTGATGATGTTTTTCTGATGTACTGCTATCAATTGATGTGTTTTGATGGGTTTTATCATAGAGGAACGAATCAAGAAAACGCAGAAAATCTGCAGAATTCGCGAAGCTCGCTTAGCGAGCACAACCCGTGAGCCATTCGCTTAGCAAGTAATGTGTCTCGCTTAGCGAGACCTGGAATTTTGAAACAAAATGAGTTTTTAATTCAGAAATATGTTTTCTCGATGAAGTTTATGTCGTAGGTTGTTATGATGTCTTAGAGTTGTTGTATGATGTGTTTTTAGTGACTATATGAGTATGATTAATGATTAACTGATGTATGATGATTTACATAATTTGTTTTGAGTTACGAAGTATGATGACATGATGTATGGTTATGATGTTAGATGAGTATGTAGTATGATGTTTAATGAGTATGAAACATGATGGCATGAATGAGTATGTTAAATGAGGATTAATGATGAATGCAGATGCAATGATTATGATGTTTTAAAGATGATGTGTGTATATTGCGTCTTGCATTCATGGCATTGATTTATGAGTGGACTTTGGTCCATTGGTAGCTTCAATCCCATTGTGTGGATTGAAGTGATATGTGTTAGACGATGGCGCATATCTAGAAGGGGGGGGGGGTTGAATAGATCGTTTTTAAAATTTAACTTTTTAAAAATACTTTGAAAACTATTTTGCGGAAGTTCCCCGAAAAACTTGTCTAAAAACAAATTAAAGTCACCGTGATCGGATATTCGTTTGAAACCAAATAAGAAATAAGAGATGATAAAAAGAATTAAAACAATGAAATTAAGCCACTTAAATTCAGCTCACTTAATAACACACTCTCAACAATGAATTATAAAAGAGAAATAAGCACAAAAATTATGAATTGGTGTGGTTTGACTTTTTCTCAAACACTTGGTGTGCACCCACACAAAGTGTTATTTGTATGTTAAAGTTGTAAACACCCCAAATCTGCCCTCTGATTTTCTTTCTTCGCCCGTCTTTCATTTGCATCTCATTTGCATTTCCATTTGGTCATTAACATTTAGAATTCATATTCATTTGCATAAACTTCTGAGGCATGGGATCAATTTTCATCAGGACTAGGGTCTCGCACATTATTTACAGATTATCAGAGAATTCAAGGTTTTTGGCTATGCAGCCATCAGTGGCATCGTCCTCTCTTTTCTTTTGTCACTAAATTAGGGTTTATTTTCCTGATTTTTGTGGTCTCCAAGGACTTCGCGTCTGAAGACTGTTCGCTTATTCATCTGGTCCATCATCAGGATATTTTCCTCTTCATCGATTTATGAGGGGATTTCTTCAAGTGCAAGTTATCCGGGATATTTCTCAGGAAATGAGCATTCAAAGTTAAGTTGTGGTGTGTTGAATTCGCTAGGTCGTCAAGTTGTGGTTCACGAGAAGCTTTGGGCCATCTTATTTGTTTAGTTGTTCATTTGTAGATTTATTTTCCAAGTGATCGATCCAAGCAGATTCAAAGTGATTCAAGATTTATTTTGTTAGAGAATGATTAGTTCAGATGATTGTTGTTTCGACGGCGAGGTGTTTGGTGATATATGTGTTCATTTAATCAACGGTTTTATGGAAAAGTTTGAGTTTGGATTCATTTGTTCCTTAAATCGAGTTTTTATCACCCTATTGTTTGTCATTCATTAACCATTTATTTCAATTATTTTTTCCCAATTCCACGTCCAATTACTCACGTCATCATCCATTTTCAAATTATCAATCCGATTAATCCATCCATTTCATAAATCATTTTAACACCTTAAGCCATTAAACCAAATTTTCATTTTTTAAAACTATTTCCATTACCCAAATTACCATTTAAATCTAAGCCACTTTTATCATTTCTAATTCAAAAGCCCATTTCTCTTTTATTATTGCAAAACAACCAAAAACAAATGGCATAATGAAGCCCATCACAAAGTTGCAAGAAACATAGACCATCACTCATTACAACAAAATTCAAAAAATAAATGAAAACCATATGCCATCACTTGTCTCCATTCTAAAAAACTGGCAGGCCCCACAACAAGACTTCAGCCAATCAAGTCACACCAACACTTCAATTTTCATCAGCCTTCCTAGCCTCACTCCACTCATAACCAACGGTAACAATCTCACCTCAAAAAAAATCTCCTTCATCCCCAGCGCAAACCTCATAACCACACATCCAACCAACAACAGGCCATACCCAAATCGCAACACACAACTTCATCACTCACCACTGTTTTCAACCAAAAATGCCCTTTCAACAATATCTTCAACAAACAACACCAACACACATCGGTCCATCACCACCAGAACTCATTCTCTTCACTCATTTTTCACCAGAACCGTAAAACCACAACCTTCGTTAAACTCAACCCTCTACTTTCCTTCCCAAAATTGCTTCATCGAAACCAAATCCGAACCTTAGCTCACATCACCCGCTTCAAACCTTCAAAACAAATCAACATAACAGCAACACAGAAACGCAGCAATAAAAACCGCACATCGTCCCTTCACCAAATCCGAAACCCTTGTTTCTATCTCTGTTTAACCTTTCAATATCACTACATCAATCTTCACTTCACTAACCCTCAAACCTGTTTAGCACCCTCATCAATCTCACCGCAATAACCTTCAACATCAATCTCCAACCATCCTCCAACTCCCTTAAACCTCATTCACCTCTTCAACCTTTAACAACAACAGCAAACGAAACGCAGATCAAAAACAAGAAGGGAAGAAGGTGTTGAAATCTTAGAACAAAATAGATTCAAAATATAGAAGAAGAATGTCTCAGAATCGAAACCAGGAAAAGAGACTGAGAGGAAGCCACAGAAATTCGCGATCGGAGAACGAGTCAAGCGAGAAAATCTAAACCGCGTTAACAAATCAAAATGAATAAGTAAGGTTTCGTCGGAATCTGAGACCGGAAAGAGTGATTTGCGGTATCTCCACCTTTGTTTCCGGCGTTGAGATGATGTGGACGATGACGAAGTCGCAGCGGCGATGGTTCGTTGTTCCCAACGGCAGAGGTTGGCGGAGTTTGGTTAAGGTCGTCGGAGATGCGATCTGTTTTGATGAAGAAGAAGGTCGATGTTGTTCGGTGAGCGGAAAGAGAGGAGACCGACACTTTTTTTCTCGAGACGGAAGCAGTAAAGAGGAAAGGGGGAATCATGCATTGTTCTGTGAGGAGCGATGCATGTGTTCTTATTTTCTTTATTAATTCTTTTTCTTTTTTCTTTTTTTTTTTTAAATCTACCTGATTATTTTTTATATATCTTGTTTTAATTTCCAAGGTTTTGTTTGTTGGATTTGGGCTCAACCTGTTTGAGTGCTATTTTCACCACCTCCTTTCACGCGCCTCCTCCTAGCTGATTTTATGAATTGTTCTTATTATTTGTTGATATTATTTTAATTAATTATTAATTTAGAATTTTCATACTTGTTATAAGTTTATATTAGAATTTTATCTTTATTTGGCTTGCTTTGGTTTTAATTTTTATAGTTGTGGTTTTAATTTCGATTAATTCGTTTTAATAGGATTGTTTTGTTTAATCTTGGTTGTAGTTTTTGTTTAATATCATGTAGGTCCATTGTTCAAATTCGATGATGGAGGATAAAGCATGGGCGGTGACCTTGTGACCAATTGTTTTTCATGATCTTGTTCAGGCTAGTGGGATCTCTGGATACAAATTGCACCTAAGCTTTGATATCGTGCATACTAATCTTTTGGTTTTAATTTTGTTTCTTTTTGTTGATCGCTTGAGATGTTGGATGCTTACCTTGATATTTGACGATTTGCGCTTGAACTGTTGAATCTGCTTTAGACTTGAAACTTCTTGAATTTCTTTTTGCAAATTGAAAAGGCAACGGACCTTCTCCGTTAGGTAACGCTATGGCCCGATTTTAATTACTGCATGTTGTTGCATCTGGAAGTCCTACTGGTGTAGGCTCTGTTTGTTCATTATTCATCTTATCTCCATTTCGCATTCTCATCTCCTTATCTTATTCATTGTTCATCTCCATTGCATTCTTCTTCTTATCTTATTCTTCTTCCTCATCTTCTCTCCTTCTTTCTCGACTGGAGGTGTGCTTAGGCCACCATGGAGCTTCTCCTTTTTCTTCTTTTTCTTCTTTCTTTCTTCTTTAGAATAGTGAGCCTCACTAACCTAGGACCATCCGAGCGTGTGAATATTGATTAGTCCCCCACTTAGTTTCTTACCTTTGTGTCTCTTTGTGTCTCTCTCCTCATCTCATAATCAAGGACTAAACCCTAAAGGTTTTAAGGCTTTGTGATTAAGCTTATGCCTGCATCCTTCTATTAGGATGGAGTGTATAACTTTAATCCTAAGTGTTAAACCCTTTATGTGTTTAAATCCCTTAATCAATTCACTTAATAATCATCAAGACATCAAGCTTGTAACTTGGGCCTTGCATTAGGGTTCTAATTCTTCCTTAATTGGTTAAGAAGGACTAACCCTAATGTTAATGGACAAGTCCCCCTCAAGTTGTCTTACAAACCCTAAAAAAACACTTCATCATCATATCATTAAATAAAATCCACTTAACCAAAGGCTTGTTTTGTCATGAGATTAATCCCTAATCATGGATTAAGTTGAGGAGCTTTCCTCAGCTTAAACATTCCCATCTATTATCCTTCTATTAGGATGGTGTAATGAGTCTGTTTAATCCTTGATTATGGCTTAACCTCATTACTCAACACTAAACAAAAACAACAAAACATCTAAATAATCACAAGTAGGTTAATGATCCTAATCCTACATCGAAGGTGATTAAGTGTGAGAAGCTGACTTCACACTTAAGGTATCCTCATTACCCCTAATCAGAGGGAAGATGTGATGAGTTTACTAACCCATTGGTTTAGGCTTAAGCTCATTAACTTATGACAAACTTTCAAAAAGCAATAAAAGACTGAAAACTCAAAAACAAACAATAATCGTCTCCTCCGGGATTCTTTTCTCATCTCACTCACTCATAAACGAGAACTCGCTTCTTCCGTCTAATGCAAGACAGTTTGCACCTGAGCCAGACAGGTCATACACTTGAGCATAGACAAGCAAGCAGTTCACAAGTCAATTTATCCTTCAGTCTCTTTGGGTCGAACTACGGTGTTCTGACTTCCTCATTGCACGAGAGGATACGTAGGCATAACTTAACAGTTATCGAACAAAAAGTCTCTGTATATTCCCCCTCTTTCCAGCTTCATTCTTTTAGCCTCATTATCATGAGCATTTCATTCCTGTCCTTACACTGACACTTCACTTATACACATCACTCCTTTTACACTGACACCTGTACATCCTTTTCCAGCTCTTTTATACACAAATTGCACTGACACTACCCCTTTAAAACACAAATCTTTTAAGCGTGGATCCCGTCGAGTACGACGGACAATCTGGGTGCTAATACCTTCCCAGGTTGTAACCAACCCCCTTTCTCAGTCTCTCTGGTTCGCGACCGTCTTATCCATATCTTTCCTAGGTCTATGCAGCATTACCTTTCCTCCGGGATAAAAATGCCTAGCTGGCGACTCTATTCATTCCCTATGAGTTCACTCCTGTGTGTTCTCACACCCTCCTTTCGCCGACCATTCGCGTCTGTACCCTATTTGACCCGGCTTCATTTAGTGGGAGCGACAAAAGTAGTGCAAAAATTTTACAAGGTTTCTGTCAAAATTGATTGCAACAATTTAACAAATAGTTGGTGTGCACATACTAAACCAAAACAGTATTTTTCAAGTCACACAAATTCAAGTAATGCATAAAATAGAACACAAGAGATTTTTTTAGGCAGTTCCTTCACCATCCTCGCTAGAAGTACTCTTCCCCCATTTCTCAATCGAATTGGGATATTTCATTAATATTGCAATTGTTTATACAAGAAGAAAATTGGAACAACAAACCAATCCAAATTGTGATTATTGCAATAACTCTTCTTACCCCTTGATTCGAGAAGAACCAAATCCTTCACGTACGTCGAGAAAACCTCCGATTAATAGCTCCCTTCTTACAAGAATATACAATCCTTCAAACTTTGATCACGACTGGTTTTCTTCAATGCTTGTGAACCCACAACTATCTTCGTAATCCTTCGGTTAACGTGATATCAATGAACGATTCCCTTGATCTTCAAACTCTCTCACCCGGCTGAATCTACGAACGATAATTGCGTGCAAAACCCCCAAATCTTATACGATCTTGGAAGAGAAAACCTCTTAGGTTTTTACAAGAAAAACCTACACATTCTCTACCCAAGCTGAAATCTCGATCTCACGATTGGACGTTATCACCTTAATTTTCACCTTGATCAACAAAGAGTGTTGTGTGTGATTGTTGATTGATGAAAAGAAGGAGAAGATGAAGAGAAAGATGTGTATCTATTTCACTTTTCTTGTTAACTTCTCATAAAACATGAAACAACTATTTATATTGGTTAGAAAAGAGTAGAAATAGAAAGTAAAAGTAAGTGAAAAAATAACAGAAAAGATGCATAAGACAGTAATGTGTCGACCTCTCCATATGGATGAGTAGACCTGTACCAAGTCAATGAGTCGACCTAAAATCCTTGCTCAGTCAGCCTGTTGGGACTCGAGAGTTTTGAAGGAAAATCACATTGAATGAGTCGACCTATAACAAACCATGAGTCGACTCAAATCAAACGTACAGATTGAGTCGACCTATTGAGGAGCATGAGTCGAATCATGCAGTCAAATATCATATGAAAAAATTTCTTCATGAGGTAATCTCTTCTTGTTTGTCTTATCACACACCATTTCAAATGCCCAAGTTTTTGACATTATTCAAAACACCTTTAATGTCTCACAAACTCCCCCTTTTTGACGATGACAAAAACTTGTTGAAATGTAACAAATAATCATCTCCATGCCCCCCTGAATATGTGCCACCAAAATATACACTTTACATTTTACAATCTTAACATCATATCCCCCTTTGACAACATCAAAAAGAGAGAAAGGGGATTAACTAATAATCTAATAACTTGTAGCATATAATGAGAACCACAGTTGCAATAAGATTCAAACATCCATAAACACACAATAGGATATGAATGACAAACCCATTAATAAATAAATAAAAAAAGATAATGGATCAAACAAACGAAAATTAACATTATCCATAGCATGATAAACGAAACATACGAAAATAGTAATAATTGTCATGTAGATAATAGAAAAACAACAAGAATGCAAATGAAAATGATATGCGATGCAAGAATGCTCTCAAGGTCTTGGACCACAACCCCGATGTGATGGATAACGATGTTGATAAAAAGCTGGTGGACGATCTTTCGTGTCTTCACCAATGTAATGAATGAAGTTTCTGTTGAGAGTGTTGAAGGAATTTGCAAGAGCCACATTAGAACGTTGTACCTCATTTATTTGAGCCATAGAGTTAGATGCAAACGATTCAAAATTGATATCTTGAGTTTGCAAGTGATTTTGCAACTCGGTGTATGGAGCGTCTTGAACCGACACGTAATCAGCAAACGCCTTGTCTTGTGCATTAAGTTTCCGTTCCAACTCATTGTACCACTCAGATTGAGATGCATAATAGCTTTGTTGTTCCAATTGCATATTTTGAAGCAAATTCATTATTCTGGAAGTGTTGTCTTGCGGAGGTGAAGGTGGTGGAGATGGAGGAGCAAACGAAGTTACTGTGTGAGCCCATCCCGTGTGTTGCCATTCATCCCAACCTTGGTTTTCATAAAGTGAAGAATCATCATAAGAAGCATGATACCAATCTTCATTATCAACATGAACGTCATCAATATTCATATCCTCAACATTTTGATTCTTATCATCTTCATCATCATCCTCATCCTCATTATCATGACCCGAGGCAGCCCGAGCAATGTACATGTATCTCTTTTCTTTTGGATCCCACACATGAGCCATTAGACTCAACATCTTTTGTTGGAAACAATAGTTTTCAGAAATAGGGACATAAGGAATACCCTCAACAATGATTTGTGCTTTGTTGATAATTGCCTGAATAATCGAAGGATAGGCAAGAACAACGACTCGTGCTTTGTTGATAATTGCCTAATAATAGACTTGTGCCTTTAGGTATGATGCAACTGTTGAGTATTCCGGAATGGAAATGGGATAGCATTTCTATGGATTCTACGACAGGGTTGCCGAAGACGGTGAGGGGAAATGATTCCATTTGGGTGATTGTGGATCGATTAACTAAGTCGACACATTTGTTACCGATGAAGATTAATCATTCCATGGCGAAGCTTGCAGAGATGTATATTGATGAAATTGTGAAGTTGCATAGGATACTGTCGAGTATCGTGTCGGATAGAGATCCGCGGTTTACATCGAAATTTTGGAAGAGTTTACAAGATGCTTTGGGAACCAAGTAGAGGATGAGCTCTGCTTATCATCCACAGACGGACAGTCAGACAGAATGAACTATCCAATCTTTAGAGGATTTATTGAGGGCTTGTATGTTGGATCATGGAGGTACGTGGGATATTCATGTCGAGTACAATAAATATAAGTATTTAGTTTTATCGTATCCACAGGGATTGGAGCGATATCAAAACCGTTAAACAATTTCCATATTTCTAAGCAGAAGGTTTCAAGATTGTTTATTTGATAAGTTACAAAACGTAAAAGCGAATAATAAACAAAGATAAAATTTAGAGGAATATGCTTGTTGTGATTTGATTTTTGTTCACCTATTCTATATACAAATCACATATATGTTATACACACTTTAAACATGTTTCAATATCATCACAAATTGTTCACAAACAAAGTTTATGTCTAAACTTTGATGAGATTTCTCAAAAGTAGTGTTTATGTCTAAACATCATAAGAGAATTCTACCATATGGTTTAATCGATGATTTGTCAGCCTATTAAACAATACGGTAACATTAAGATTTAATACTTTTAATGAAAAGTAAACTCAAATCTATGTCTAGAATTTAGATTTTAATAGATGTTATCTTAGATTAAGATTAGAATAATATTTGTCACTATCAATGAAATCCATGAAAGTAAACAAGAAAACAAAGATAACATCAATAATGATTCATGATTAGATTGTGTATAACGCCATGATCAAAGAAAATACATACTGTTTCAGTGAACTATGACCAATCCCAACAAGAGAGGGATATAGCTACTCATGGTAGCTTGATACATTCTTAAAGAATTGAAGTGAACCAACATCAATATCGATTTCCCGATTCTTGATGTGTATCCAATACCTTCTCCTTACAACCTCTCCTATTTATCTTCTCTACTATATTACAAATTATTAAAATGATAAAAAATGAATTTATAAACTGATTTCTAAACTGATTCCTTTTGAGTCGAGCTCTATCTCTTTATATAACAGTTTTGGCTGCCTAAGTTCGCATAGCGAAAGAAAGTTCGCTATTCGAACTACTATTTCTTCTCCATTAAGTCTCTGAGCTGTCAAACTGCCTTTGGTGAAGCCTCCATACTTCGCTATGCGAACTTAGTTTGCCTCTGGTTTGCTGAAGCGAACTCTGGTTGATTTGGTTCTATTTTTGCTCGCTTCTGCTTCGCTATGCGAACTAGCTTCACTTCTTCCTTGCTCTTCTTTGCTATGCAAACTGACTTCGCTTCTTCATTGCTTTTCTTCGCTATGCGAACTATACATGGCACAATTTTTCTTTATTCTTTCTCTGATGCAACTTTTAGTCTTTTTCCTGCATAAATGCAAACCAAACCAAGAAGACTTGTACAATATTATTTTCATTCCTTAGTTGAGGTGTTTATGTTAGAATCTTGTCATTCAAGTGATATAAATGCCCTTTTTTAGGTGATATTTTATCATGAATAAAACACTTATCAAACTCTCCCCAACTTGAATCTTTGTTTGTCCTAAATCAAAGCTATAAAAGCAAGAGTTTCTATACCACTCTCACATGACAAATTTGCTAAAATCTAGATTAATTCATGTCATCATCTAAGAAAAATATGTTGATAAGTAAAAACAAAGATCACTAAGGTCTTTTAAAGGTTTTACTGTGGCCACGGTACATAGGATGTGTCTTTTTCTAAGGATAATGGAAACAAAGTAGTTTTTGAATTTTTCTTTCTTAGAAGAGCATTCATAGGATTTGATTTTTTTGTACCATGTTACTTCATCCAAACCTTTCTTGATTCTTTCTTTTGAACAAATTCATCCTTTGGTATTAGTTGTCCTTTCTTTTCTTTCTTTTTTTCTTTTTCTTTTCTTTCATTCTTTTCTTTTCTAATTTTTCTTTTCTTGCAAGAGACATTTTTATTCCTCTCCCCAACTTGAATAAAACCTTACTTTTCCTTTGAACGCTCTTTATAATATGACAATAGATAGCAATGGTTTGAGGTTTTAATTCAAGAAAAACGGAATCAATCATATACGGACTTTTATGTTTTTTCAAAATATAGAACAATGTCCACTAAGTGGTTTACTTAATGCATTGTTCAGTTCATTAATGTTTGATTCATGTCATATGGCTCAGAAGGGGTTTCAAATGATCACTCACTCACAAGGGACAATGAGGCTACATTTGGTTTACTGTTTATGCTAAAATTTTCAAGCAATGCCTTGATACTTTCTATGTCTTCACAAATATCAACATAAATGCAAGATTAAGCATGAACTAAACGAGTTAAAACAAGAATTCTTCAATCTCCTAAGGATATAGTAATCAATGGAAGGCTACCTAACTTTTCTAGTTTTAGATTTAAGTGATCCACAATGAAACATGTGTGATTCTTCCAAAATCGTAGCATTACCATTGTATTTTTTTTGTTGATTCAAATGTGATCTTCCACTCTCTGCCTTTTCACTCTCATTTAAATGACAAGTATTGAAACATACTATAAGGATTGGCCATATGACACCCACAACTAAACCAAAAGAAAAAACATTAAAGTGAAGGAAATGTCATGAAGGGAATCTTTGTTGATTCTTCTACTTTCGCTCTACGAAGTATATTTCGCGATAGAAGTATATTTTGCAATGCGAAGTATGTTCGCGTAGTGAAGTTTTTCTCACGATGCGAACTCTGCAGAATTAAGTTACGAAAAATAAAAGCGAATAATAAACAAAGATAAAATTCAGAGGAATAGGCTTGTTGGGATTTTATTTTCGTTCACCTATTCAATATGCAAATCACATATCAGTTATACACACTTTAAACATGTTTCAATATCATCACTTATTGTTCACAAATAAAGTTTATGTCTAAACTTTGATGAGATTTCTCACAAGTAGTTTTTATGTCTAAACATCTTAGGAGATTTCTACCATATGGTTTAATCGACGATTTCTCATCCTATTAAACAATACGGTAGCATTAAGATTCAATACTTTCAATGAATAGTAAACTCAAATCTATGTCTAGAATTTAGAGTTTAATAGATGTTATCTTAGATCAAGATTAGAATCATATTTGTCAATATCAATTCAATCCATGAAAGTAAACAAGAAAATGAATTATAACATCAATACTGATTCATGATTAGATTGTGTATAACGCCATGATCAAAGAAAATACATATTGTTTTGGTGAACTATGACCAATCCCAACAAGAAAGGGATTTAGCTACTCATGATAGCTTGATACATTCTTGAAGAATTGAAGTGAACCAACATCAATATCGATTTCCATATTCTTGATGTGTAGCCAATTCCTTCTCCTTACAACATCTCCTATTTCTCCTCTCTACTCTATTACAAAGTATTAAAATGATAAAAACTGAATTTATAAAATGATTTCTAAATTCATTCCTTTTGAGCCGAGCTCTATCTCTTTATATAGCAGTTTTGGTTGCCTAAGTTCGCATAGCGAAAGAAAGTTCGTTATCCGAACTACCATTTCTTCTCCATTAAGTCTCTGAGCTATCAAACCGCCTTTGGTGAAGCCACAATACTTTGCTATGCGAACTTAGTTCGCCTCTGGCCGCTTGAAGCGAACTCTGGTTGATTTGGTTTTGTTTGTGCTCGCTTCTACTTCGCTTTGCTTCGCTATGCGAACTAGCTTTGCTTCTTCCTTGCTTTTCTTCGCTATGCAAACTGAATTCACTTCTTTATTGCTTTTCTTCGCTGTGCAAACTATACAGGACACAATTTTTATTTATGCTTTCTTTGATGCATCTTTTAGTCTTTTTCGTGCATAAATGCAAACCAAACAAAGAAGACTTGTACAATACTATTTTAATTCATTAGTTGAGGTGTTTATGTTAGAATCTTGTCATTCAAGTAAGATAAATGCCCTTTTTATGTGATATTTTATCATGAATAAAACACTTATCAAACTCTCCCCAACTTGAATCTTTGTTTGTCTTCAATCAAAGTTATAAAAGCAAGAGTTTCTATACCACTTTTCACATGATCAACCAAATTTTTTAATGAAGTACTCAAGGTACATGGTTCCATGGTGAATTCCACATCAAAGTTATTATGCACTACCACTTTCCAAGCATTTAGACATATTTATGAAACAAGTCTTCCACATAAATTTATTTGTCAAGCAATCCAAAATAATGAGCATGTCTATTATGAATCACACCTATCACACTTTTTGTATAAGTGAAAATAATGAGGTATTTTGAACTCTCACATGACAAATTTGCTAACATCTAGATTAATTCATGGCTTCATATAAGGAATTATCTGACTGCACTGGGATATAACATTTTCGTCCTCAAAGGGATAAGTCCATCTATTTGTATGCATCGAATTATGCTAAAAAATGATAGTAAGACTTCTAGGGAACATCAAAGAAGGATAAACCATATCGTTGGCGATGCAGTCAAGAAAGAGGTACAAAAGCTATTAGCAGGCGATATCATATATCTGATATCATATAGAAGCTGGGTCAGCCCTAAACATGCCGTACCCAAGAAAGGAGGAGTAACAATTGTTAGCAATAAGAAAGGAGAATTTGTAGCTAAGCATATTCAAACTGGATGGAGGATGTGCATAGACTACCGAAAGCTAAATAAAGCCACTCGTAAAGACCACTTCCCTTTACCCTTTATAGATCAAATGCTTGAGTGACTGGCTAAACATTCATACTTCTATTATTTAGATGGATACTCTGGTTTATTTCAAATTCCTATTCATCTTGACAATAAAGAAAAGACAACTTTTACCTGTCCCTATGGAACCTTTGCATATAGACGGATGTCGTTCGGATTATGCAATGCACCCACGACATTTCAGAGATGTATGATGGCCATATTTGCCGACTTTATAGATAATATAATGGAGGTATTTATGAACGATTTCTTTGAGTATGGGAAAAGTTTCTAAGGATGTTTGTCAAATTTGGAATTAGTTCTTGAGAGATTCGTCAGAGTCAATCTAGTGTTGAATTGGGAGAAATGTCATTTTATGGTCCGAGAAGGGATTGTGTTAGGACATGTTGTATCCTAAAGAGGAATTGAACTAGATAAAGCTAAGATAGAAATAGTAGAGAACCTTTAACCTCCAAAAACCATTAGAGAAATCCATATTTTTCTTGGACATGCCAGTTTTTACAAGCGATTCTTTAAAAACTTTTCTAAGATCACCAAACCACGGACTGGACTATTAATGAAAGATGCCGAATTCATATTTGATAAAGACTGCTTAAAAGCCTTTGAGCTGCTTAAGAATGCTCTAATTACAGCACCCATCATGTAGCCACCTGATTGGAATGAGCCTTTTGAAATAATATGTGATGCTAGTGATTTTGCTGTTGGCGCTGTTTTAGGTCAAATGAGAGATAAAAAGCTTCATGCTATTTATTATGCAAGTAGAACCTTTGATAGTGCACAACTAAACTATGCTACCACAGAAAAGGAGCTTCTAGCCGTTGTTTTCACGTTAGACAAATTTTGTTCATATCTGGTAGGCGCAAAAATAATTTTCTATACCGATCATGCCGCAATTAGATATCTATTAAATAAGAAAGACTCTAAACCTAGACTCCTAAGATGGATCCTGCTTCTACAAGAATTCGATTTGGAAATAAAAGATAAAAAAGGAACCAAAAATGTAGTCGCAGATCACTTTTCTAGAATAGAGCACCAAGAACCAAAGCGAGTTCCCATTAATGATGATTTCACGTATGATAGACTTATAGCCCATATGGAAGAAGTAAACAAAAATAAAGGAAACCCTTTTGAATTTCAAGAATCCAATGAAGTTTCGTGCCGATTAGAAGCCTCCCTGCCTTGGTACGCTGATTTTGTCAACTACCTAGCAGCTGAAGTGCTTCCACCTGGTTTAACGTACCAACAAAAGAAGAAATTTTTTCATGATCTGAAAAACTACTATTGGGATGAGCCCTTACTCTTCAGATGAGGCGCCGATGGAATTTTCTGTCGATGTGTCCCGGAATCCAAGATAGAAGATGTCATATCTCTTTGCCACGCCGTACCATACGGAGGGCATGCGAGTACCTCTAAGACTTGCGCAAGAATCCTACAATCAGGGATATTTTGGCCTAATCTTTGGAAAGACATCCATATCACTGTTATGAACTGCGACCGGTGCCAACACATAGGTAACATTTCTAGACGTGATGAGATGCCACAAAAGGGGATTCTAGAAGTAGAAGTCTTCGACGTGTGGAGTATTGACTTCATGTGCCCTTTTCCCTCTTCTTTTGGAAATAAATATATACTCGTTGCAGTTGATTATGTGTCAAAGTGGATCGAGGCTATAGCTTCTCCCACCAACGATGCATGAGTAGTTATTAAGTTGTTTAAGAACACAAATTTTCCCAGATTTGGAGTGCCAAGAGTTGTCATAAGTGATGGAGGATCTCACTTCATTTCCAACATATTTGAAAAATTATTACTCAAATATGGGGTCTGACACCGAATAGTAACACCTTATCACCCTCAAACCAATGGACAAGTCGAAGTATCGAATAGAAAAATTAAGTAAATACTTGAGAAAACCGTTGCGACATCTAGGAAAGATTGGTCGACTAAGCTTTATGAGACTCTTTGGGAAAATAGAACCGCTTACAAAACTCCTATAGAAACCACCCCATTTAAGCTGGTTTATGGAAAATCATGCCATCTGCCTGTAGAACTTGAACATAAGGCATATTGGGCCATAAAGACCCCCAAACACCGATTACACGGTAGCCGGCGAAAAAAGGATCTTGGATATCGATGAACTTGAGGAACTGAGACTGAATGTCTATGAAAATGCCCACATCTACAAAGAAAGAACCAAAAAGTGGCATGACAAAAGAATAACAAGAAGAGAGTATAGAGAAGCGGATATAGTTCTTCTTTTCAACTCTCGACTTAAACTTTTCCCAGGAAAATTATGTTCTAGATGGTCTGGACCATTCCAAGTTACTAGAATTCTAAGTAGCGGTGCAGTCGAAATCAAAGGCTGTTCGTGTGAACCATTCATTGTAAATGGGCAGAGACTTAAGCATCATCATTAAATAGAAAATAAATAGTTTTGTTCCATTTGTAAGTTGGAAGAGCTTCCCGCTCCTCCAGACGATTAAAACCATTCCGTTCTGATGTTGAGCTTCCAACATTAAATGTTGTGCTCTGTGAAAGCTTAAATCACTACCTTTAGTGATAGTTTTTTTTTTTGCTTTTTACATAGTAGTTATTACTTAGTATTTAATTTATTATTATTATTATTATTATTATTATTATTATTATTGTCAGCATTAGTATTAGCTAGTTAATTGTTATCTTTGCAAGCAATATTTTCGTTATTGTTATTACTATGATTTTTGTATTATGTTTGTCGTAATTGTTATTAGCACTAACCCTTGTAAGTGTAGTTTATTTCCCCTAACGTCATATTATTTTCTTTAACTTTTCAGGTTCGCTATCCTTAGGATAGTTCTGCCATTCTCAACCATGCAAAACTTTCGAAAATCATACAGAGGCGTCGCTTTGAGGCCCTCTCTCAAAGAGATTTTCCCTGACAATTTACCCTGATGACCTAGCCATGGCTACCTTAGGCATAAAGGATAATGTTGCTTACTTTTTCATCCAATTGGGTTGGACAAACTTTGCTCTTGCTAAACAATTCAGCACTTACCATAATTTAACTTTGGAATTCCTGAGTTCCCTCTATTTTGAACCTACTCGTGGTTACGAATTTGGCTGTGGATTGGCCACCTTCCGTCTGTTTGGAAATAAGTATCGCTTCCCTCTTCATGATATGGACGAGTTGTTAGGATTACCCAATGAACCAGATGCCGTAACTAAAACACCGGAAGATGCCTTTACCGGATATAACCTTAAGCAATTTTGGGGTGATATCACTGGTAACTACAATCCTGACCCTAATGCCATGTACTCGGAGAGCATTCATAACCCTGGAATTAGGTATTCCACAAGATTCTAGCTCATAATATTTTTGGGAAGGAAGAGAATGTCTATGCTGTGTCCCGAGATGAGTTGTATATCATGTTTTGTGCCTCTCAAGGAAGGCCAGTTAATGCTGCCCCGTGCATGTTAGCCAATTTCTTTAAGTTGGTATGTGATTCCTTTCACCCTATTATCATAGGAGGACTTGTGACCATGATTGCTGATGCCATAGGCATGCGTTACCACCTAAACCATTCTATCATTTTTGGTGGCATTCGCCTAATGGACATTAATTTCTGTTTTAACCGTGGGGTCATAACCAACTTAGGTCCGGTGGAGTTTGAGCTATTGATTGATAACATCGTTGTCCATGTCTTTATCCTGCCTAATCATGAGAGAACCAATGTCCATAACATAGCTAACTGGTTGTATGATTTGAATGTGGTGGATGAGATTCCTATTCCACCCGATTCACCTCAGCCATATGAGCATATGGATACTAACGTACATCAAGAAGTTGAAAACAGTGCTACCAATGATGTCCCTACCACTTACCATATTACCATAACTGTTCCTGATGCTATTTATGCATTGCAAGTCGAAATAGGTGATCTCTGTACTGAAATAGAATCACTCAGAGTTGATCACATCCAGTTTGTGGATGTTGTGAATGAGAAGTTCGATCACCTTTATCAGATGTTGTTTTCTGTCCGTAATGTCGTTGACTCCTTAGTCGGGCGGTATGGCAGATGATTTTCATAATGTTAATCTTTTCTTTGATGGATGGATTTCTCTTTTACTTGTTTATGGTATGAAAGCGATAAAGCGAGAAAGTAAAAGAGACACAGCAAATTATCCTGGTTCCCTTCACAATCTTTAAAGGGATTTGATGTACCTCAACGTATGCGTCCAAGCTTGAAATAAACCGAAAGTGCATATGAAGCTTGATCACAATGTCGATGCTTATTGCTTGATCATGTTGAGAGCTCTTGACTTTTTGCAAATATGAAGCGCATGAGTCGTGTTGTCTTCATCAAAATCTTCGAGGTTGAAGGCATGCTTCTACACAATTTGCATATTTTTATATGTAAATAATGGGTATAAATGTATTGTGGTAAAACTAACAAAACAAAGAAACTAGCACAAGCAGAACATTTATAAAATTGTCTAACATAACACTTGTTAAGAGAGTTGAAATTGTGCCAAAATAAAAAGTGTACAAAAATATATGGGGATAAAATCAATCCTTAGTATAGAGTAGGAATGTATTTCATTTTATTTAATTCAATCCTTTTTTATTTCCTATTTGAAAATCCATTCATTAATTGCCTTACATGAAATGGATGAGATCCATTAATTGGGCTTGTTTGCAGAATCCGAGTTAGTTTCAAAATTTGGAATGCTTGCATATGAGTATCATCCTCCAAAGTGCTTTCATTGGAGTTATTATTTTTTCTTTCAATGTCTTCAAGAGAAAAACACATTCCAAATATAAAATAAAAATGTTAGTAGTACGAAGTAACGATTTTTTTACCACTACATATAATTAATAAATATTGTAACATTTTATAATTTTATCACTACAGTAAACACATATGGAGTAAACAAAAATAAATAATTAAATAAGTAAACATTTGGTGTGAAAAGTATTCAAGATTTCTACAATAACGATACTTCAACAAACAAAAACAAATTCAAAGTACCTTGTTATGTTCTACGTAATGTAAAACCCACTCTTTTTACTTCAAATAAAATTTTAAAATAATAATACTCAAAATGGAAGTTTCATATAATATTCCAAGTCCACTAAAATAAATTCAAATATACAAAATAAATACATTTTATAAGAGCTTAATTATTCCCTATAATCTAAAATATGTAAAAGAAAATAAAATTTAATGTATAATTAATAAATAAATATATAAATATAAAATACATTGATTATTGTCACCGAAATTTAAAAACCTCTTGCACTTATTTAACTCAAATATCGTAACAAACAAATAAAAAATAAGAGTATAGAGAAGAGAGAAAATATGAAACTTACATAGGTGTTAATTTTCCTAACAAAATTCTAGAAATTGTCGCGCTTGAAATACTTAGGAAGCAAATCCCTAGCAAACTCAGTATGTTGTAGCACAACAAAACTGTTGCCATTTTCACCCCAACAGATCACATCATCGGGAATAGAATCATCTACCACGTCGTATGTTTTTGTCAAAAATGTTGGTGCTGGTGATCGTTGTTGTGACACTTTTTCTTCCAGATCTATCTCCAACCTCAGGAATTTGACACTGTTATTTTTTTTCCAAATAAAAACAAACTAATGTATCCCGATAAAATGAAAATAATAATAATAATAATAATAATAATAATAATAATAATAAAGAGGTTATGTAACTTTATAGAATTATTTTTCCTTATAAACCATATGTGTATGAATAAAAGAAAAAAAGGAGAAAAGAACAAAGAAATTTTTATGTTTATTATGGTAATAAGGAAATGAAAAAGCTGAAAAGAAGAAGAGCAGATAAGAATTCTCAATCCTAGCAATAAAATCCAAAAAGAAATAAAGGAAAATGAAAAGTGGAACAAGAACAAGGTTTATTGTTAATGGATTGATTAAAGTCTATGAGTCCAAATCTTATAAAAAGTGAAAAAATTACAATAACTTGTGAAAAGAGAAGAATGGTCAATAAATTTGGCTTAGAGTGAAAGCGCATCCCAACAAAAAAAAATTACAGAACATATATGCAATTAAGATATTAAACTACAGTATGACTCCAGATACACGTCATTCCTATAATCTAGTAACTTTATTAAGCTCAGATATATAAAATGATCAAGAATCCAACAAAATATAATCAATCAAATCTTGCAAACTACATAATGAAGAGACCAAACATACCTAGCAAGCATATATTTTATTGTTATTACAGTTCAATACAAAATCTCATCAAACACAACAAATGAAACAACTAACAAACACTTCACCATATGTAATCCACACAACACAAACCTCAAAATATTAATGAAAAGAAGAATCATAATTGCAGACAAAAACTATGACTCACCTCAACTTTTTAATCAAGAAAATCACGATCGTTGAAAAGAAAAATATAACTCTAACATGAGACCAATCAAATTGCATCGTAGAGATTTCCTCTGTATGATTAAAATTCATCTTCAATGGTTCTCTAATAAATCTGCATAATTTTAATCAAGATTTAGTATAAAGTAGAAGATCACATACAAATGAAATTAAGTGAAATTTAGTAAATGTGGAATGATATCTAAAGAAATAATTCAAATACATACCAATTATTACATGAAACTCTTGGTAACGCCATTGATTCAGGTTGATTTGGGGCGTTACAAACCTACATACACAATTAATATATTTTAGAACAGTGAAGTAGTAGCACCGTAAAATTTATAGCTAGGGTTTGAAATTATGTAATGACATATTTATTCTTATCAATTGACTTTGTATCTCTTTGGCCCAATTACATAAATAATTTTAAATTAAATATAAAACTACTAATTTTTTGATCGATCAATTAAGGTCAACTAACCCGATTAGTAAAATTTCATTATTATTATTATTATTATTTCATATTTTAGGATTAATAGATAACCTTACATCACGTAATTAGGAAGTGCCTGAAGCTTTTCTTAAGGATAGGAATTCTAGGAGGGTGCAAATAACATTGAAAGCATTGAGAAAAGAGAAATAGAAAATAGAAGCATTAGAAATATTTTGTTTATTATTATTGTGAGATAAAGTAATCCAATGAGATGATTAAAGAAATGGTGAATTTCCAATTAATAATCTTGTTGCTGCTATATGTTTTTAACTATGTTGATAATTGCAGATAGAAAAACAATTTTGTATTGTGTTAAACAAGGTTTCCTTACTGCTCCCCAAAATAATTCAATTGCAACTTTTATAGGTGTCACATTGTTTTAAAGCTACTTGAATATATATATATATATATATATATATATATATATATATATATATATATATATATATATATATATATAGTTGGGTTACTATTTGATTCAATGAGTTATTATATCTATTATATATATAGTTGGACGAATGTTTTGGATGGGAGAGAAAATGTTTAAGTATTTCAGAAATAATAGGAAACCTTTAAGAAAGAGAAGACTAATTGTATTGTTTAATGTTTTTAATTTTGGTATGATACAAGGACATCACCTCTATTTATACTAGTGGTATTCCAAAATCATGAGTTGGATTTTGCCACCACATACTTAATCTAATGGCTATAAATCACTCTCTAGAACAGGCTTCTAGAATTATATTCTAGACAACTTTATGGGTCTCTCTAGAATAGGCTTCTAGAATTATATTCTAGACAACTTTATGGATCTCTCTAGAATAGGCTTCTACAATTTGGACCTACTTTAACTCAAATTTGGGCTTAAAATTTATAAGGTCTAAAACCTAACAAACCCAAAATCAATTTAAATAATAAACACCCCCTTAAACTTGATTTTACTACTCCGAGAAAATATCTTAATTGGACAAAATCTTCACGCTTGAGAGGCATGGTGAAGATATCAGTCGTTTGGTCATGCATCTTTATGTACTCCAAATGCATATTGTTGATAGAAACACGTTCTCTAATATAGTCATAGTTTTTGTCAAAATACTTATTTTGATAATGGAAGAATAGCTTATTTTCCATAGCTATTGTTGACTTGTTGTCCACGAATATCTTAGTTCACCCTTTTTACGGCTTACTCAACTACTTTAATAAGTTTTATAACTAGATTGCACGACAACCATATTAAGTGGCTTCCCCGTACTCCGCTTCACATGTGGAAATAAGGAAAATTAGTTGCTTCTCTGACATCCATGTGAAACATGTATTTCTAATGTAGAAATAAATTCATTTGTGCTTTTTCGATCATATATGTCTCCTTCAGACGAGTTGTTATTAGATGCTTCATGTATCGACTAACAACTCCCACCGCATACATAACTAGTACAAAAAATACCTTTTAAATCGGGAAAAAATGATTTTTTAAATAGGTTGGTGCGATTTAATTCGGACTGATTTAAAAAAAAAATCGTTTTTAATTTAGGTTTAACCGATTTAAAATATTTTATTAAATATGTTAATATAATTTAAAAATGTCTATTTAAATCGGTTTGTCACATTTAAAAAAATCAAAAAATGAAAATTTTTAAATGCATATGACCTGATTTAAAATCTAAAATTTAAATCAATTCACTTGATTTAGTAATATTATTTTTAATCGATTGTTCTGATTAAAAATCATAATGTCACTTTTTGTTTTGATTATCATTTTCTTAATACTTGTTTCTTATATAATATTGTACAAAAATTAATGAATAATACAATATTTTATCACAACTAATTACTAATGAAATATTTCATACACAACCATTAATACAAACAGTATTGTGGAATGTTTTATATAAATTCCTTCAGTTTTAAATTATATTAAGGAAAAACTATCAAAATTATATTACTATCTAAACACAAGCTAGTCTTAGGAAAGCTAAACAAACTATGAGACCCACACCAGAAGCACAAAAACAAATGGCACCGACCTATGATTGCCATTTTTACCTAACTAAATTACTTCAAATATATTATAGAATAAAATTTGTACAACGTTCTTGCATATTCGTAACGTCATCATCATGAAATGGTGTCAAGTCTCCAAATATCTGAATAAATATTTAAAAAATATTAGAATATTGCATTATAAAATCGTGTGCGTCGAGTCTCCAAATGGCCATTGTGTTTTTTTATTTATATAAATGTGTCATGCTTTACTTAATACAAATTAAAGTACGTCACTTCTATTTACATTAGTGGCATTATAAAATAAACAACTAGAAATTTCTCTACTATTCTAAATTTTTTAAAACTTCTCCTTATCTTCCAAAAACCTCGATAAACCACTCTATCCTTATCTTCTAAAAACCTCCATAAATCACTCTAGAATAAGTTTTTAGAAGATGGACCTACTACAACATAAAGTTAGACTTAAAATCCCTAAGACCCAAAAACTAACAAACTGATAAATGAAAATTGTAGCTATTTTTGTATATAAATTTTGTTGCACTTTATCGATACTTTTTGTTACAATCATTCGAATAAACCCCGATTTGTTTGTAAATACGTTTACTTTATGTTATAGTGTATATATTGCGTAATCGTGTAAATATCATTGAGTTTAATTGTTTTCCATTTATTTTTGCAAGTATTCAAGCAAGGAAATCTTTTCATATTCATCAATAGCATTGGATAAGCTTTACAATGCTTCGAACCGGGCGAAAAACAAAGTTACGATTCGAAAAATATAGTCTCATTAGTCTAACAAGTAGTATCACGAGCTCTGGTTTATCTCGTGCTTCAATATTCAATTATTATAAAATGACCATAGACCCAAATGGGCGTACAATAGAGCTTCAATATTCACTAGTGGAAACTATGGCTATTGAAAAACTTGTATGTGTATCCATATCAACTCAGTTGATAAGGATGTATGGGATGCCATCATTAATGGTCCTAATCAAATTACAGTGACCAATGTTCAAGGCATCGTCGTACCAAAATCGGAAGCGCAATGGGATGATAATGATAAGAAATTATGGTCACTTGATTGAAAGGCTCAAAATATTCTCATATTCGCACTTGGTGTTGATGAATATTATTGTGTCTCTCATTGTGAGACTATCAAAGATATGTGGGATGCATTAGAAGTTATCCATGAGGTATCTAATGAGGTCAAACAAGCTAGGATCAATATGTTAAATCAAGAATTTGAACTATTTCACATTAAACATGGTGAAACCATAAACGACATACAAAATAGGTTCATACATCTTATAAATCGCTCAGAGGCTTTAGGTAATTCTATCTCCAATATATATCTACAAATAAAGTGTTGTGGCCTTTACAGAGAATGGAAACCCAAGGTCATTGTGACTAAATAAACAAATGATCATAAAACATAATCATCGAAACACTTTCTAGTACACTTTCGGTCAAGATATGAACAAACCAGAAGACAACTAAAATAAGTTTCGTTAAACATGTTGAAAACCGAAAGACATATTTATTGAGTTCCAATAAACTTATAAAATTGGAACACTTACTTGATTTGTTCCGATATGTAATTTGAGAACTGAAAGTCTTGTGAGAAATGTTCTAGTTTGCAGAGCAAAATATTTTCGTTCAGAAGAGTTTTTGCGAAAGTGAAGTGGAAATGAAAAATTCTGAAAATATAACTATTTATATGAGGGTATATTGGTCCAAAAAAATTTAATGTAGGGATATGAGGATAATTGTAAGGGTTTGGAGTAAAATCTTCAAATTTATGTTATAGTAGGCCCAACTTCTAGATGCATGTTCTAGAGAGATCCATTGAGATTTCTAGAAGATAAGAATGTTTCCTTAATCTCTTATTAATGAATCTTGTTTATCAAAAAAAAAGTTAGGATTGTTTGTAGAATAATAGAGAAAAGTCTAGATGATAATTAATAGCCATTAGATTAAGGTTGTGGTGTAAAATTCCTAACCATTGATTTAAGAACTTCACTAGTATAAATAGATGTGAATAAATTGAGTTTATATAAAACTAAAAATTACACACTCAATAATACCACTTTCCCAAAAAAAGTTCTATCCTCTTCTAAATACTTAAAAACCTTTTTTCACCTATAAAAATTTAGTTACTAAACATTCTCCTTTATTGTATATATTTAATATGCATTAAAAAGTTTGATATCTTGTTGTTGTTTTTCCTTTTTCAATTAGATTTCTTTGCCATTTTGCTATTATGTTTCCATACTCTTAAAATTGACGGATTGCAATTCGTAAAAGGAGTACTGAGCAACAAGCATTAAAACCTTTTTCACATATTTTTTTCAAGGTCGCACCGCTAAACCATTACATTACTTGACTCCATGTACTTAATCATAAACACTGGTATGCATTTGCACTACTTCTATAGATCTGATTCTCCATTCTATTTAATTTCATTAATGTATAAAATTTAAATATTTACTAAATATTGATCTAAATTATGCAGCTTCATTTTAAAAGTTGAAGATGAAGTTTATTCATTTAGTAGAAATCTCTGCAATGCAATTTGATTGGTATCTTGTCAGAGATATTTATTTCTATTCTCGATCGTGACTTCCTTGACTAGGTAACTCGTTAGGCTTTATAAGATGGGTGAAATCAACTGTTAATGCTTGATTATCATTGAAAATGGTAATTTTAAGGAATTCTTCCAAAGAAGGTCAACAATTTGATATAAGACTAGCCTTGGTAAAAATCTCATGTCAGCAAAGTTATTTCCCATCTTCACTTTGAAAAGGTAGGTAGCTAAACATATGCTCTTAGGAACGAATTCAAGTTCGTTGAAATTCACATCAAATTCCTTCAAGTTTATCATAAATGTCATTGTTGTTGGTAGTTGTTTGACGTTGTTGTAATACTTGAAGAATCAAATACTTGAAGATTTGATAATATTAAAGTGGTTGTATTATATGTAAAGTTTGTATATTGTCTCATGCCTTAGTTGTTAAATCTAATTTCTAGTCATTGGATAAATATATGCCTTAGTTTGTATATTAAGGTCATCTGCATTCTGGTTTTGAATATGATGTCGGCCGGATGATAATTACTGAATGCAAGCTTGAATTGAGTTTATTACAATACGGAAAAATGAATGTTTCTTCTTGTGATTATTTACTGAATGTCATTATCTAATCTGTTGTATGGAAATTATCTTTTGGCATTATGATATAAGCCATTATTTAAATAAAGTTTATAAAATAACCATCAAACTCATGCCACTAATCATCCTTTTCACTGTTCCACCGCTTAACAATTTTTATTTCCTATAATATATAATATGATAAAACAAAAATCCAATTTTTAAAGAATTTTTATCTTCAAAATAAAACTATTTTTAAATACTCAGATCCATTAATATTTTTACTATTGGGCCATAGATACAATATTCGATTGATGAATAATTCCAAACCAAACCCTAACTTTAAATTCTACGGTGCTACTGCTCCACTTGAATAAATGGCGGTACCATGAGTTTGATATCAATTCTGGTATGGATCTGCACTACTTCTTTAGATTTGATTCTCCCATCTTAATTTCATTTCTATGTGATACTCAAATCTTGATCTAAAATTTGCAGCTTCATTGTAACCGTTGAAGATGCAGTTTAATCATTCAACATAAATCTCTACCATGCGATACAATTGGTCTCTTGTTAGAGATATTGTTTGTGTTTCTCGATCTTGACTTCCTTGATTAAAAGAGGTGGATTTGATATTAATTTATGATTTTTGTTGTCATTGGGATTTTAAGGTTTTGTTTAGGTCAAATGTTTTTTATTATTAATTCTTCTCTATTTGTCTCCATTGTACCAGTTAACATTGAAGATTTAGAGAGATACTAATGGCATGCTTCAGTGTCATTTCATCCAAATCCGGGGGAATTTTCAGATAAATCTTGACCTCTACATAAAAGTACCTTAATAGAATATCCATGGTCATTAGGTTTATGATATAATGTTGACTTTGAGTAGACTTATTTGGAGAAAAATGGATCAAGATCTTTGTTGATGTTGACTGTGGTTCATAATCAAGGAAGAAATATAACCTTCAGAGTTTGTTAATACAACAATTCGTATCTAAATAATAATATAAATTTTCTTGCATTTGGAGTTTGGACTACATTATGCCATAAAAGACATTAGACAGCGCTTTAAAGCGTTGTATAAACCTACGATGCTAAAGGTTTAAACAACGCTTTGGTTAATATCAAAAGCGATGTCTAAAGGTGTTCCTACCATCATATAAAACACCGTATAATGTAAATATGTATATTCAATGAAGACACATAAGGGATATATTTGTCATCATATGAAACATCGCAATCTACCTCCCTTTGTATTTCCCGGTGGTGTTTGGCCTAACTTCTCGTTCAAAGTACCCAGGGTAAGACAACGGAGTTTATTGCTTAAGACGTTGGCATGAAGAGAAAGTAAGTAGAAGAGAGTGTGGATGAGTTGAGAAATTCTGCAGTGCTTGCACATATATTTTGCATTTGGAGTTTGGACTAATATCAACTTGTGACTATAAATATATAACATCAACAAAGATCTTGATCCATTTTTCTTTGCCCTAACCTTAATTCATGAGTCTACAACACAAGCAATGAGTTCCTACCAAAGAAGTTGCAGAATTTAAGCATCAATATGTACATTCAATAAGTTGCAGAATTTAAGCATCAATATGTACATTCAATAAATTTTGCTGAAATCTCTATGATGTGATTTTCTTGATTAATGATTTTGCAGAAATCTTATATATTCGTTTCTTTAACCGTGTTTGATGGGATTGTGCTTGCACATTTGTTTTGATTTGATCCTATTTAAGTGGTTGGATTCTTGCAGTTATGCTAGATTTTATCATATTAAAGTGGTTGAATCTAATTTTAAGTCACCTCTTAAGGAAAGATATCTGGTTGAGACTTCTAATTTTACGGTCTTATATATATTCTAATATTTATTTATATTTATTTACTTAATCCTCAATGGATAAATTTATCTGATTCTCCATGTTGTATTATCACATTGTGCCAATGGTTACATTTAATATGATCATAATATTAATTTGCAAGTGGCATTAATACAACTTCAAATCATATTATCACAATTATCTTCCATGTGACTCCACATGTATTACAAATAATTTGCTTGTTAAATATTATTATTTTTTTGTAAGCAAGAGATGTATTGATAAGAGTATCGAAGATACTCGTCATGATTACAAAGAGAGCGATACGTCGCTCGACAAAATAAAATTACCTACCAATTGACATCTATGTCAAATACAACAAAGGATTTTTGTTAAACTCGTATAAATTACAATTTGAGTTAGAAATTTTTGCAATAAGCGACAAACGCCACAAATAAAACTTAATTTTCCAAACTATGTCCAAAACGTTCCACTCTTCATTCTTGAATATAATAACATTCTTTTGACTCCAAATGGTCCAAGTGGTGGCCAACCAAAATAATCCTTCTTTACCCACTTTCATATGCTTCTTTCTACCATATTCGTGCCAAAACAAAAAGCTCTCCATACAATTGGTTCCTCCTCCGTGATCTCCTCCTATACACTCCGTTACTTAGGCCCACACCAAAATAGATACCGAACAACTCCTAAAGATGTGATGTAACGACTCCGGATGAGAATTACAAAAAACACATTGAACTTCACTAGGCGAATTGATGATGCCCCTACGGATGAGAATGTCTTTAGTTGGAAGTTTGTTTAAAAAACTTCTCCAACCGAAACCACGAATTCTAGTCGGGGAAGCCACCTTCCATAACAAGCTATATGCTGAGTCGTGTCTCGATGATGGACCACTAGGCAAGCGCATATGGAAATACAAATTGTAACAAGAGCTCACCGAGAAATTGTCGTCGCCCTCTATTTTCTAGCATACCTTATCCTCCTTTTCATCATCCGGAGAGGAAAAGGATAAAAAGTCACTTAGAAGTTTGAACTCTTCTTCAATAGTGTCAAAACTTGCTTATTAAATATGTATTAAGGTTCTTTCCATTCAAAAATTTAAATGGAGACAATTTTTTTACTAGATGGAACAAAATCCATAGCATAAAAATGGTAACAATGTATCTGATATTAACCATTTCAATTTTCTCTAAACTAAACAAATTTATACATTCATCTTTAAAAAAGTTTGTTGGTTAAACATTTGTTTATTTTACTATTCCTGCAAAATAGAGAATAGGTGTCATTTTGATTATAGTCTAAATAATTATTAGAGCGGTAGGGGTCGGTATCTTAATTTTCAGGGCCAAAAGGGTCCCAAAAGGAACTTTCGATGAATAACTATCATCTCTTTCACAATGCTCACAGGAACATTGAAGAAAGTGAGATAATGAATCAGCAAATTAGAAAGAACAATATTGATTAGAGTGACTCGTCCACCAATGGATAAGTTCCTTCCCGCCCAACATGACAGTCTTGCTCTAAGACAAAAGAGAACCGGTTTCCAAAAATCCAAACATCTATGCTTGCCACCAATTTGAAGGCCCAGAAAACTAAACGGAACATACCCCGATTTGCAGTGGAGGAACAGCTCCGCTGCCAAAAGAAAATCATCACTAATACCTACACCAAAAATACGGCTCTTAGAAAAATTTATCTTCAGATCAGAAACCAGCTCAAACCCTCTGAGAATAATTTTAAACGCCCAAATGTTATAAAATGATCCATCACTGATGAGTAGCGTGTCATCCGCGAATTGAAGTAAGCTAATTGTTGTCGATGAATCAAATTTAAATTCAGACAAAGTCTGTGAATCACAAGTTTTCTTCACCATTCTAGCAAGACCTTCCACGACCATCGCAAAGAGGAAAGGAGACAACGTGTCTCCTTGCTTCAAGCCTCTAGATGCCTTAAAATCTTTTAAAGGACTCCCATTGATTAGAATAGATAAATGGCTATTACAAACAACACCCTTAATCAAACTCAACCACCTTGGACACCAAAGCCCATGGAAACCATCATAGAATTGGAACACTTGCTTGATTTGTTCCGATATGTAATTTGAGAACTGAAAGTCTTGTGAGAAGTGTTCTAGTTTGCAGAGCAAAATATTTTCGTTCGGAATAGTTTTTGCGAAAGTGAAGTAGAAATGAAAATTTCTGAAAATATAAGTATTTATATGAGGGTATTTTGGTCCAAAAATTTTTAATGTATGGATATGAGGATAATTGTAGGGGTGTGGAGTAAAATCTTCAAATTTATGTTATAGTAGGCCCAACTTCTAGATGCATGTTCTAGAGAGATCCATTGAGATTTCTAGAAGATAAGAATGTTTCCTTAATCTGTTATTAATGAATCTTGTTTATCAAAAAAAAAGTTAGGATTGTTTGTAGAATAATAGAGAAAAGTCTAGATGATAATTAATAGCCATTAGATTAAGGTTGTGGTGTAAAATTCCTAACCATTGATTTAAGAACTTCACTAGTATAAATAGATGTGAATAAATTGAGTTTATATCAAATTAAAAATTACACACTCAATAATACCACTTTCCCAAAAAAAATTCTATCCTCTTCTAAATACTTAAACACCTTTTTTCACCTATAAAAATTTAGTTACTAAACATTCACCTTTATTATATATATTTAATTTTCCATAGAAAAGTTTGATCTCTTACTGTACTTTTTCCTTTTCAATTAGATTTCGTTGCCATTTTGCTATTATGTTTCCATACTCTTAAAATTGGCAGATTCAATTCCTAAAAGGAGAACCGTCCAACAAGCCTTAAAACCTTTTTCACATATTATTTTTTTTCAATGTTGCAATGCTAAACCATTACATTACTTGAGTCCATCTACTTAATCATAAACACTGGTATGCATTTGCACTACTTATATAGATCTGATTCTCCCTTCTATTTAATTTCATTAATGTATAATATTTAAATTTTTACTAAATATTGAAGAATCAAATACTTGAAGATTTGATAATATTAAAGTTTGTATATTGTCTCATGCCTTAGTTGTTAAATCTAATTTCTAGTCATTGAATAAATATATGCCTTAGTTTGAATATTAAGGTCATCTGCATTCTAAACTAATGAGATTTAAAGAGTGCATGATTTAAGGAGATGCCTTGCTTCTAGTTTTGAATATGGTGTCGGATGATAATTACTGAATACATGCTTGAATTGAATTTATTACAATATGGAAAAATGAATGTTTCTTCTTGTGATTATTTACTGAATGTCATTATCTAATCTATTGTATGGAAATTATCTTTTGGCATTATGATATAAGCCATTATTTAAATAAAGTTGATAAGTGCTCTATGTTTATAAAATAACCCTCAAACTCACGCCACTAATAATCATCCTTTTCACTGTTCCACCACTTAACAATTTGTATTTCCTAATATATAATATGATAAAACAAAAATCCAATTTTTATAGAATTTTTATCTTCAAAATAAAACTATTTTTAAATACCCAGAATCATTAATATTTTTGCTATTGGTTATATATATGAATGATGATTGTGGTAGTAGAGTTGTTATTTAATAAAGAGAAGGTTATGTCCCTTGAGTCATCATACTAAAAACTCTAAATAAGTGTTTTCAAATATAATATAATAATGTATATCAATAATATTACTATCTAGAATGTTATATATTAATATATTTAAAGAATATAAATATTTACATTTCAAAGTGTATTGCTTCGTATTTTTTTATAGGCAAAATATCATTTAAGGAGAGATTAAGAGGGTATTATGATTTGTCATGTGTGGTTGTGGTATATATTGTTTGAATATGAATGTATAAATTTATTTAGCGTAAACACAGTATAAAAAATAGTCACCTAGAGTATTACTTTGTGATAATATGATTTGAAGTTGTCATAATGTGACTAGGAAACTGATATTGTTATAATTCGAGTTGCATATATATTTATACATTGACTAGAAATTATATTTAACTAGAGCATGAGATACTATACACCCCCTTTAATATGGTCAAATCTAGCATAAGAGCGAGAATCTAACAATGTAAATACTAAAAACATTAGGATCTCAACTTATCCACACTATTTCTACATGCCTTCTCTTCCTAATATCTTCTAACATAGCCACTTTACCTACTTGAAATGTTACTTAGGATGAGAAGTTAGGCCAAACACAACCGGAAAAAACAAAGGATGGTAGATTGGTGTTTCCGTTGAATGTACAAAATATTTTTAATAATAAAACACAATTCATGATTGGTGTCTGGATGAGTGATGAGGAACAAAATTGCAGCAACATGTTCTCATATGTTCCCAAAGAAGAACAACTCATGATTTCTGTTTACTTCTTCAATAATTGATTCACGGTGCCATAAAAGACATTAGACAACGCTTTTTTTTCCAGATGTGTTGAAGATTCTGAAAAGGATAAATTAATGAAAACAACAATCTTCAACGTTCTGGAAATTGCAAAAATGTATGTGTTAATATTATATTACCTAAACAAAAACCTTAAAAGCCCAATGACAGCAAAAATAATAAATTAAGATCAAATTTACCTCATTTAATCAAGGAAATCACGGTCAAGAAACTGAAAATACATTTTTTATAAGGGACCAACCAAATTGCATTATAGAGATTTTCGTTAACTGAATAAACTTCACCTTGAACTGCTTGAATGAAACATCATAATTTAGATTAAGATTTAGTATATTAATGAAATTAAGTAGATGGGATTTGGAGAATTAGATCTAAAAAAGTAGCACCGTAGAATCAGTGATACGAGTGTGCCAGTTTAATGATAGGGAAGAAAATGTTTATGCTTGTTACATAGTTCTCATTTTACGAATTCAAATCTGCAAATTTAAGATGTATGGAAACATAGCAGCAAAATTAGACAACAATGAAATCTATTTGTAAAAGATAAACAACAATAAGAGATTAATTTTTTAATGGAAAATTAAATATTTATAATGAAGGAGAATGAGATTACAAACACAAAGTAATAAAAATCAAACAAAAAGTTTAATTAATTACGCAAGGAATGCTTAGTAACTAAATCACATTCGTTGCGGTCATAATTATGGGGATTTTAGTAGGTGGAAAAAGAGTTTAACTATTTAAGAGAGGATATAAAATTTCGATAAAGGGAAGGTTACTTGTATTATTGAGTATTTATAATTTTTTGACTTGATAAAAACTCAACAACATCACCTTTATTTATACTTGTGGTATTCTAAAATCTACGACTAGGATTTTGTCACCACAAACGTAATCTAATGATTATAAATCACTATCTAGAAACTTCTTTATTCCTCTAGATATTTTTTTTTATCTTATCCTTATCTTCAAGAGAGTTCCATGAATCTCTCTAGAATAAGCTTCTAGATATTAAACCTATTACAACACTAATATAGGTTTAAATTTATTAAAATTTTGGTATGATTTTTCATCATTTTTTTTAAATCTGGTGTTTTTCTGCGGATTTACCGTTTTTTTTAACAATTCAAGATTTTCTAAGTAGGGGTTTGTGCTTGTACCGATTGTTTCAAAAAAGTTTGTTCCATTGCTACCGAATATTTCAAAATATCTAGAAATCATTGAAAAAGTCTTAGGTTTTTTTTGAAAAATTTGTATACCGAAATTTTCTCATAAACCAAAATGCATGTTATTTTAGTATGCTTCATTTGTGTAGGACATACTGATGGTCACCTGCACATTTTACCCAATGTTTCACCATTGTCGTTGTATGTTTAGCTTATATGTTTAATTTTTAACTTGTTAAAAAATTAATAGGCTTAGAATATCTTTGATATAATGATATATGGCTCCCAAATCCTAGCTAAGGAGTTAGATATGACAGATTAGATTGATTAAAATATAATGAAATAAAATTTGTGAAAGACATGCCAAAATACAATATGGCTCCCAAATACATAATTGTTGCTTTGAAAGATGGAGATCTAGAAAACCTAATGAGTGTGACAAAAGTGTATAAGGAAAGATAGACATACCAGACGAGCAATAGAGATCTGTGGATTGATATGCAACATTTAATGAGTCTTATGCATGAAGATAAATAAATTTACTGGACCATAAACAAAGACATTTCAAATGTTGTTGCTGATATCTTTTGGACACATCTTGATTCAGTGAAGTTGTTGAACATGTTTCTTTTAGTGTTTGTTTTTTATTCTACATACAAAATAAACAGGTAGTGCATGCTCCAATTGCTTCTATTTTCTTTTATTTGATTCTGGGTTGAAAAACTTTTGAATTTCATTGAAACAAAATGGTATCGACTATGACTACTTGAGATTCTTAGCGTTACATCCACGAAGTTGATATTTTTTGTTGGTTTTGTGTTAAGTGGTAAATGCATAAATTTATTTTTTGTTTTCTTTTCGTTTTCATGCGTATTTTTGTCATTTTAATTCTATTTTATGCATTTTTGTCTTCTTTTTGTGATTTCAGGTGATAAGAGGATAATGGACTAAATCAACGCGAGAAAAGGCCAAAGATCGCGCAAAACGGATCTTTGGACATGTCCCATGAGACAGACCATGTTGGCCCTTGGTGCCCCTCTTATACATGATAGTTGGGAGCAACATGACATACTTGTGTCTCGTGACACATCCCGTGTTGGCTCCCGGGAAGTTACAAACTCTTAATTTCCTTATACTTTTTTGTGGCTTTTGGAACTTTGTTTCACCCCAAAACTTTATGATAATGTGTAATGATGATTAGGCTTGAATTTATGGATGTTTATGAGTGAATTGTGGCATAGTTTAGTATAAATAGAGGCCTCGAGCTTGGCATTAGAGAAGTCAATAATTTTCCCGATACAAAGACAATAATAAGGGTGATATACTCGGTAAGGTAGTGCAGTTCGTGCATGACACTTTTGACTAATCTTAATCGAGAAATTTCAAGAAAGGTAATTCTTTTCCTGATACATTTGTTTCTTTAGAAGACATACTCAAAGACGCCGAAGAAGAAACTGATCATTCTGGGGCAGTGGAACTTGAGAAGAAGGAAGATGACAAATCCTATAAAAGAGAAGGAATAAAGTCTAACTAAAGTGGGTGTCCTTCCCTTTGCTTATAAGACTGCCAAAGACCATCCCTTCGACAACATTCTTGGAGATATCATGAAAGGCATAACTAAACACTCTAAGATAAGTAATTTATGTTATCACTTTGCCTTCGTGTCTTAAATTGAATGTAAAAATGCAAAATATGACTTTCTTGATAAGCATTGGCTTATGGCTATGCAAGATGAGTTGAATCAATTTTAAAGAAAAGATGTGTGGGGCATTGTCTCACCTCCACGATATCATCAAGTTATAGGCACAAAGTGGATTCTTATAAATAATCGAACAAAAGCAAAGTGATAAAAAGAAATAAAGGCCAGCTAGTGGCCCAAGGATATAACAAAGAGGAGGGAATAGATTATGAGAAATCTTATGCTTCAGAATAGATTTTGAGGAAGCTTATGAAAAATTTTGGTCACTCTAATAACCGAATTAGCCACCAAAATTAGATATTGTTTTAGTAAAATTGGAAAAGTCGCTAATTCGATCACAAAAATAAAATTAGTCACCAAATTAGCGACTCATATTTTTTTACCCTAATTTTCAGTCTCAAATAATCATTTTCATATAAATTAATTCATAAAAAACTTCGGTGACTGAAATTTCAGTCTCTAATATGTTTTTTTGTTTTTTTCATTATTAACTTATTTCCCCACCCATTTTTCTCCTTTAATTTTTTATAATTTTTTTATTATTTTAACAAATAAAACATATATTTATATAAATAATTAACACATATAAATCTATTAATTTAAATAAAATATAATTGTAAGGACAATTTGCCTTAGAATCTTTTTATATAATATTTAAATTTCTATTTCTTTAATAATATATTCATTTTAAATAAATATAAAATAATTAAAACAAAATGTCCTATTGGAAACGCGAACACCTAGCAAAGCAAAGTGCATTCATTCGATTCCCATTGGAGGTAAAAAAAATTGTTTTACTTGAAGTTTTTTAAACTATAGAAAATGGTCACTAACACCGGTCACTAATTCCTGTCACTAGAATCGATCACAAAACATTATAATGACCGTTTTTTTGGTTTTTTCGCTCACTAAAATTGAATTTTTTTAGTATTGCCTTTTACTAGCTTTTGCATGCTCTGAATATTTCAAACTATTTCAGATTTATGTTGATGATATTATATTTGGTTCTACTAACACACAATTGGTCAAAGAGTTCTCAAAGTTAATGTAGGGCGAATTTGAAATGATTCTAATGAGAGAGTTGACTTACATTTTATGACTTCAAATCAAGCAGCTCAAATAAGAGACGTGTGTGAGTCAATAAAAATACCGCCAAGAGTTTCTTAAAAGATTTGAAATAGCAGATGCAAAGTCAATCGACACTCCAATGCCCACTTACGGGAACTTAGTCAAAATTTACGTCTCTCTTCCTATAAGATAGTATAGTTTCACTTATCCCTTTGTTAATAATTTTTTTTTGTATTACTTATATGTCTTCCATATGTGATTTCATATTCATGCTCCAAAAATGGGTGATATATTTGATGAATGATTCATTGTTAAACCATATGTTTTCAATCTATATGTTTATAGTGGATTCATGTTATTATGTCATTGTCATATGTGTTTTCATGCCATTGTATCTTCACATTATAAGTAATTTTGAAGCTCTTGGTGTTTGAGCATGTTATTTATTGACTCTTACTTGCAAAGTCAACATTGGATGCCTTGACTCCTTACCTTAGAGGTCGACCTAACGCCTTCAAATTCCTAACAAAAAATCAATATGTATTGGATGTGTCGACACCATAGATGCTACAGGTAGACACATTGCCTGAATCTTTAATTTTTTTTTTACTTTTGTTTAGTATGTGTCGATGCCTAATTCATTTAAGTCGACACTCACCCAACAATTATTCAATTTCGTCATCTCTCTGGCTTTTGGGGTCGACTACTCGATTCCTTCATCGTGTAGGTCGATGCAAACGGCTTGTTTTTTCAATTTAATTTTTCCGTATTTTGTCCACTGAACTTCTCACTTATATCCTTTTTGAAAATATTTTCCTCTCCTAGAAAAATTAGAAAACCTTTTTCCTTTTCGAGAAATAACCTTTCCTCTTCTTCCACTCCATTATACCACATTTACTTCATTTTTCATAATAATAAAAAAAACCATCATATTCCATTACAGATTCTCACTTGTTCTCTTATACTCTTCCTTTATTTATTGTATCCTTAGAAACACATTTCATTTTTCATAATAAAAAAAACCCATCATATTCCATTACAGATTCTCACTTGTTCTCTTATACTCTTTCTTTATTTGTATCTTTAGAAACACATTATCATAGTTTGAGGTAATGGATATCTCACATATTACTCAAACTCATTAGGTCATTTCAAAAAGGCGAATCTAATGGATATCTCACACATCACATACAAATCAAATAAGTGAAATTAAGTAAATAGAATATTTAAACCAGTATTTAAATAAAATTCATGGCGGCGGCATTGATTCAGGTTGAGTTTGTATTAACAGTACGTGAATATATATTTGAGAAGAAAGCTAGGGTTTGTGTACCTGGGATTTGGAGTCATGTAATGTAATGGGTTTTTATTCACGTCAATGGGTTATTACAGCCCTTTGGCCCAATATATAACAAAATTATTTAATGAGTCTGGATATTTAAAGATAATTTTATATTGAAGATAAAGAAAAAATTTAAAATTTTTAAACTGTGCATAACAGCGAAAGATTGAACCATAATAGTAAAATGTAGTGGTTCTTAGTTTCAAGCAAGGCAATCATTGTTATTAGCGATTTGGTGATTACTTTTATTCATTAGAAGGTTGTAAGATTTTTATCATTATATATAATTTATTTAATATTTTTTCTACCTGATAATAAATAAATAAAAAGGTAAAAGAATGTAGAAAATTAAACAACAATGAAATATAATAGATAATGAGAAACTACACTAAGAGTTCAAAATTTATTTTTCAATGGAAAATAAATATATATAATAAGAGAGAATAAGAATTACAAACAAAAAATGGCAAAATTAAAAATAGAGAAGATTTGCCGGCAAAAAAACGTTTTTGGTTCCGGCCCATGCAAAGAAGTATCAACTAACAAACAAATATGTAGCGCACAAAAGAAGAAACATCCTCGGACACAACACCTCGTAAAGGAGACCAACAAAAGTAATAAAAAATACAAGAAGTATATGTTACTACAAAGGAATTCGACTGGAAAAAAAAACGCTCTTTGGTTAGAGGTCCTTAAGGTTACGTATGGAGATATTTTTTTAAAGGTGGTGAGGTCGGAAGGTGTTTATTTAAAGGGGTGAGTCCTTCGGCGTGGCGGAAGGAAATTCTTAAACTGGGTAATTATTTTTCGGATGACGTTTTCATTCCCAATTGCAAATTCAATGTGGGAAATGTTTCACTATGCCAAACAAGACCTTAGACAACGCTTTTTTTTCCTTAGACGGCTCTTTAAAGCGCTGTCTAAACCTCTGCTGCTAAAGGTTTAGACAACGCTTTTTTAAATCTTAAAACGCGCTGTCTAAGGTGCCATTAGACAGTGCTTTTTAACATTTTTAGAAATACCTTAGACAGGGCTTTCCCCAAAGCGCTGTCTAAGCCCCTCCTATTTTAATATTTTTAGGTATACTTTAGACAGGGCTTTTGGTGAAAGTGTTGTCTAAGGTATTACTATATTAATTTTTTTAGGTATACCTTAGACAGTGCTTTTGGTGAAAGCGTTGTCTAAGCCCCTCCTATTTTAATTTTTTTAAGTATACCTTAGACAACGCTTTTTTAAAAGCGCTTTCTAAGCCCCCTTAGACAACGCTTTTGCCAAAAGTGTTTTCTAAGCACCCCCTTAGACAACACTTTTTGTGTAAAGCGCTGTCTAAGATATATGAAAATTTTTGCATAATTTTTTTGAAACCACTTTTTTTACCAGGTTTTTAAACCAGAATTTTTGACCTATTTTCAACCAATTTTTGTCAGACAAATATCACAAATTAGATATCAACTTATGCACCAAAATTATAAATCCAAAATTTGGCCTATTAGATGTACCAATATATATACAAATTTATGTACCAAAATTATAATTACAAGTCATTACATTTTACTACAAATGTACATATTATAATTATACATATCTAATCCATCCAATGCATTGCTTCAAATCTACATAGATCCTCTTTGATGTTTGGATATCTCGTTGGGCTCGAAAAGCTTGTAGGATGCTGATAAAATAAAAATGAAGTAATTAGATCAATTCACATAAATTAATAAATACACACAAGAAAATTTAGAACAATCTCACTTATGTGCCAATTGTGTCCTTCATATCCAGGTATGTTGTCCAATCATTTCCTAACGAGTCAAGATAATAAACAATTTCTCTGATAGGATTGATTGCGAGCAACAACCAATGTCCACTGTATGATTAAACAAATGTTAGATGTAAATTTTCTACACAACGTCAAAATACAAAATAATTATAAAAGATGAATTTAGAATGAAAATCTAACCCGATATTAAACGGTATGAAGAACAACTTCTCCGCATCCTTGTTGGCCATGAGGATCCTGAGAACGTACTTCATCACGTTATCCGGTCTACCTAAGATTAAACTTAAGTTGACGGACACGGGTGCTAAGAATCCAAATGTTACGTCCAATCCATTGGGGCGCATCAATTTGTCATACAAAAACCTTAAATAAAAACATCATTAACATTAGACGCCTCATTTGAAACATAAAGTAAATAAGTTGTTCAATTAATATAACAAAGTAGACCGGATTTACCTGACATATGTATTGACAACATTGAAGCCTATTTCTTCAAGACCAAAAACTTGCATGAAGTCTTCATTACCAATGTTTTGTTCGTACTCAAAGCCGAAAATACCTTCCTCCATATGCACAAGACGAACACCTTCGGTCGGTATATTTGTCATCTCTATAAATGTCTGGAGGCACGACCTATACTTGGAAGTAGGTTTTTTCCTAGCTACGGTCTTCTTAGCACCATCCTTTTGTTGTTGTGTGGAGACGTTGCTAACCTCCTTTTTTTGTTGTGCAGAGACGTTGCTAACCTCCTTTTCTTGAAGCTACATATCATATAAATAGTTAGATGAAATTTAGAATTTAACAACTTCCAAGCATATATGTCATATAATTGTATTGTACCTGTTTTTTTAAAACCACAGACTCAATATGCCGTGGAATAACATTATTTTTTTGAACTACATAATTTAAGCAAGTAGTTCAATTTAAGACAATTATATGTAATTACCTCTGGAATGTTCGGCTGAAAGGTACAGTTGATACTATTTTTGTCCGAACCATCTTTGAAACATGCTGAGGCGCTAGCCTCTCTTTCTCTCCTCAATGCATCAAGCTCAGCTTGCATTGCTTCCAATTTTGCATTAAGCTCCCGAGTACTAGGAGCCTTTCCTTTTTTAATACTCAGGGAAATCGGAGTGACTCCAAATCCCTTACCCCTCACCCGACCAGAATACTCACAGACATTTAATGCCCGACTAAGTATGCTCCTAGTATCATCTGGTGGTAAAGACTGGGATAGGGCCTCCTGAAAATCAGATGAATATCGTATACTTGTCAAATATTTGTTTATAAATTTTTTATTTAATTAAAGAAAAAATGTTATACTTACACATTTCTCGTATACTTGTAAAACATCTTCTTCAGGAACTCCAGATTTTCCCACACGGGCTTCCTTCCACAAAACATGTGCAGGAAGAGATGTTTCAGAACTCTTCTCCTTCTGCAGCTACACATTCAGTCATACAATATGATCAAATAAAACTAATATATGATGAACAAATATATTATCGCAATTTACAAATACTTACCATGGATTGTTCTAAGCGTCCATATCCAATACGTCCTTTTCAGTACGAATATGCGGGACTTGATGCTCTTTCCCGAATTGTGGCACTTAGTCTTTTAAATAACGGGTTTTGTCGTTTGGATTTGAAGGCTTCCCATTCTTCTGCTGATATCAAACTTTCATATTTTTTGGGAAGCTCCGCATCAACATGATTACCATCCGCATCCTTAAGCAACCTGGATGATAAAAATGTCCTAAACCCTCGTAAAAGATTTCTGGCCAATTTCATACAAAAACCTCTTCTTTCTTATTCGATGTTAAAACACCGCTAAGAAAAACATACAGATTGTGCGTTAGTACAGGTAATTGAAAAAACATAATTGATTCGCATAATTAAAGACATAATTATTGTACCTTTATCTCACTCCAAATTCTTTCTTTGGAGTCATTCAGGTCTTTGTTTCTCCAATCATCACAAGTAATGGGAATCTCATTCCTTACTAGTGCATCGATGAAACTAGTTAAGGTATGCCCATTAGGTTCTATAAGATGCCACTGATGGCTCCAATGCACATCTAGAATGATGCCTCGAGATCTACCATGGACCACTCTTCTCATAACCGTTATACCTCTTCTAATCTCATCTTTAGTAGATATTTTTATACTACCTCCTTCATGTGTCGAATGATCATCATGTGGGTTATCATCATTAGTGGCCATGTCTAACTTGTAATAAAGAAACAAAAGATGATCAAATATAACTTATAATCAGAGCAATTGAAAACAAAAAAAAATAAAGAAACCATGCATGATCAAATATAACTTATAATCAAAGCAATTGAAAACAAAAAAATAAAGAAACCATGCATGATCAAATATAACTTATAGTCAAAGCAATTGAAAACAAAAAAATAAATAAAGAAACCATGGATGATCAAATATAACTTATAATTAAAGCAACTGAAAACAAAAAAATAAAGAAACCATGGATGATTAAATATAACTTATAATGAAGAAACCAAGGATATTTTTGCATAATTTACCTCTTTCACTAACATCTCTTTCTTTTCTTTGTTGGAATATTAATCACTTGTTTCTTAGCAATGTGTACGGATAAATTGATCCAAATTCCCTCATTATGATTGTTTCTTATATATGACTCATCCGCTATAAGATCCTCATCTTCATTGTTTATATTCAACTCATTTCGTCTAATGCATGACTCATTCTAAACATCAATATCACATTGATCGACACCGCTATCATCAACCACTTTGTTAGAGAAAAGCACTATAAACCATTTTGTACTTGTTGGGTCATTCACATATAACACTTGTTTAGCTTGAGATGCTAGAATAAAAGGTTCAACTTTGTAGCCCACCCTAGTAAGATCAACTTGCAAAAATTTAGACTTATACATTCGTATGCCACTATTATTTACCCACTTGCAACCAAAGATGGGAATCTGAAACATCTCGTAATCAAACACCCAAATGTGCTCAATAACTCCAAAATATGACAAATTTGCATATTTGGGGTTTAAGTCCTTCATACTTGATATATGCATTGCTTCAGCTAGCACGGTGACACCACTATTTTGCATAGTACTCTTATCATCTTGTTCTTTGGTATAAAATGTATATCCATTAATTGAGTATGCGCTATGAGAAAACACATGCAAACTTGGACCATATGCCAAACATCTCAACCTTTCTATTACCGAAGAAGGATCTGAATAGCGCTTCGAATAAATATGATTCTTTAACAATGGTATGAAACTTTGATTGTGCTCTCTAACTATCCAATTTTCATTTCTATTCGGATTTAACCTTCGGAGTACATCCTTGTGCATTTCAACATATGGCTCAACCTCATTATCATTGTGCAGAACATACAAATGAACTTAATCCCGTTCATCCCTTGATACTGTCACAATTTTATTTCCAATTAATTTTTTACCTTCCATTTTTTCGAAAATCCGAACTTTGGGGAGTCCAATCGATTGAACGTTAGACAAATGTTTAGTACAAAAATCAACAGCTTCTTCAACAATGTATCGTTCAACAATATAACCCTCTGGTCGACTTCGGGATTTCACGTACCCTTTGAATATTTTCATATACCGTTCAGCAGGGTACATCCATCTCATATAAGCTGGTCCACACAACTGTGTCTCTTTCACACGATGAACAACTAGATGAACCATTATGTCAAAAAAAGACGGAGGAAAATACATTTCAAGCTCACACAAGGTAATTACAATCTCTTTTTGTAGTGTTGGTAAGATCCTGGGATCGATCACCTTACTACAGATTGACCTAAGGAAAAAATACAATTTAGTTATGGCACTTCTTACTTTTTTTGGCAAAATAGAACGTATACCTATCGGTAGAAAATGTTCCATTATAACATGGCAAACATGTGTCTTCAAATTCTTCAGCTTGAGGTCTTTCATAGAAACAAGTCTTCTGATATCTGATAAGTATCCTTCTAGAACCTTAACTTCACTCAGAGACTTACACAATTTTTTTTCTCCTTTCTAGATAAAGTAAAAGCAGTAGGTGGTAGATATGTTCGTCTTCCTTTCTTCACGGGTGCTAATTCAGTTCTCATTCCCATTTTTAACATGTCCTCCTTGCTTTAATGACATCCTTAGACTTGCCTTTTATATTGAGTAATGTACCGATAACACTTTCAAATACATTTTTTTCAATATGCATAACATCGAGAAAATGTCTCACGTACAAAGACTTCCAATATGGAGATTCAAAAAATATCGACCTTTCTTCCACCCACCTTTGACAACATTATGTGCAAAAGGCTTGCCAAACTCAGTACGCACATCTTTCACCTTTTCAAAAACTTGGTCACCTGACAATGCGGGTGGAGCTTTACGCTGTTCGGTGTCTCCATTGAATGCTTTTCTCCACCCACGGTAGTGATGTTTAGAATGTAAGAATCTACGATGACCGAGAAACACGTTCTTCTGACAAAGTTCCAATCGAATCGTATCGGTTTCGTCTTCACAAACAGGACACGCACGTTTACCTTTAATGTTATACCCAGATAGATTCCCGTATGCTGGAAAATCATTAATTGTGCCATATAACATCACCCTTAAATTGAAACTTTCTTTCCTATATCCATCATAAACCTCCACACCGTTCTCCCACAAAATCTTTAAATCTTTGATCAAAGGTGTCAAATATACGTCTTCTGTCATTCTCTGGTTGTTTAGGCCCAGAGATTAACATAGATAACATCATGTACTTACGCTTCATACATAGCCATGGAGGTAGGTTATAAATCATAAGAATCACAGGCCATGTGGTATGTGAGATACTTTGAAGACCATGTGGGTTCATTCCATCAGTAGATAATGCCAAGCGAAGGTTTCTTGCTTCTTCTCCAAACTCAGGATAATCATTATCAATCTTCGACCACTGTGGTGAATCAGCCGGATGCCGATACTTTCCATCAATAATTCTTTCATCTGCATGCCAAGTCAGATGTCTTGTATCGGTTTCACTACGAAACATGCGCCTAAATCTCGGAATTATGGGAAAATACCATAAGACTTTTGTGGGAGACAATCTTTTCTTATATCGAGACAAACCGTATTTAGGGCACTCAGTTAACGATGCATATTCGTTACGAAAGAAAATGCAATCGTTAGGACAAACATGTATCTTATCATAGCTCATGCCAATAGAGAACAACATTTTTTTGCCTCATAGGTTCGATTAGGAAGAACATTATCATCCGATAGCATTTCTCTCATAAGGGCCAACAACTCTGGGAAACTTTTATCCGACCATCCATTTCCCGCCTTTAAGTTGTACAACTTTAATACCGCAGACAGTCTTGAGAATTTAGTGCAACCTTTGTACATCAGTTTCTCTGCATCACTTACCATCCTCTCAAACATTTTAGGACAATGATTAAGATCTTATTCAAGTGCTTCTACAATCTCTTCAACTTGATCACAATCGTATGTTTCTGTGTCTTTGTCGTATGAAGCATAGGTCATATTACTTTTTCCACTCGGTTCAACATTCTCGTTAATTTTCTCACCATGAAATATCCAACACTGATAACTTTGATCAATTCCATGCCTCAGTAAATGCAATTTCAATCCATCTACGTCAACCTTACCAATATAACAACAACGCAAGCAAGGACAATGCATTCGTCTGGGGTTTTCAGCGTGATGAACAACAAACTTAACGAATTCCGCAACCCCATTCTCGTCCTCTTTGGTCATTCGATCGGCACAAATACATGTTTTATCTATAGTTTTCCTACTTATTAAGGTAAATAATCAATATCAAGTTCAATAACGTATACATAACCAATGTTTCTCCAAACGACAATAACCTCTATCGATACAAACAATATTATCTCTCAGTTATATCTATCAGTTATATTTTATTATTCTTTTGAAAGATTTCATCTATTATAAACAATATTCTTTTGCCTTGTTTTTAATTATTTTATAAGACCATTTTTTATGACTAAATTATAAGACTATAAGTTAAAAATGTTCATTCTTCAGGTCTTTTAGTTTGGGTCTTTATCTAACCATATAGTCCAAAGTTTTTTATACTATTTTCCGCAAAGTGCAAGGTAAGGAAAAAATAAAAAATTATTCAGCCATCAACTTGGAAAAAACATGTTTATTTTACATGTTTATTTTTTATAATAATAATATTTAATTCAATATTTATTAGAAATCAGAATTCTACGTAAAAATGTCTTTATAACTGAACCATCAAATTGTAACAACAAACACTGATAATGTAATAAGAAAGAAAAATATTTATATATTTAAATTATATTTCTAATAGAATACTTTTATAAGAAAAAGGCAAATATAAGTGAAAGTTTAAATATTACTCTTTTTATAAAGTGAATAGTATTTTTTTGTTTGTTTATAAAATAGGATATGATAAAAAAAACGAGATAGTATTAATTAAATTATATAATTAAAATTTAAAATTTAAAATTGTATTGAAAATATTTGTTTTTATGCATAACATTTATTTTTTAAGCATATTGGTACTACCAGATTTTACAAAAAAAATCAATATTGAAACCGATGCTTCTGGTGTGGCCATTGGTGCAGTGTTGTCCCAAGATGGTCATCCCATTGCTTTTTTTAGTAAAAAAATGTGTCCTCATATACAAATTTCTTCAGTCTATGTGCGCGAGATGTTTGCTATTACAGAAACAATAAAGAAATGGGGTCAATATCTAATCATAAAAAACTTTCACATTTACACTGATCAAAAGAGTTTGCGTAACCTCTTGCTTCAAAAAATCCAGACTCCCGAACAACAAAAATAGGCATTGAAACTACAAGGTTTTAATTTTGAGATCTTTTAAAAACCTGGAAAATCAAATGTTTTTGCTGACGCTTTGTGCCGAAAGTATCATTCTGAGGATTCGGTGTTGCTGGCTTTATCCTCCCCTATTATGGCTTTGTTAGACACCCTTCGGAAGTTCTAGACTCATGACACTGCAGGAAAATCAGTAGTAGATCAAACAGTGAGGAATATAAATGACCGATAACTTTACAAAGTTTCACAAGGCTTATTTTACTACAAAGATCGGTTGTTCATACCGAGCATTGAAGGTCTTCGTACAAAGATTCTGCAAGAGTTCCACTGTACACCAATCAGACATCACTCTGGTCTGAAGGCAACTTTGGCACGTGTGTCCACATCTTTTGCTTGGTCGGGCCTCTCCTTGGCAGTCAGAGACTTTATCAAACATTGCACAAGCATTGAAGGTCTTCGTACAAAGATTTTGCAAGAGTTCCACTGTACACCAATCAGACATCACTCTGGTATGAAGGCAACTTTGGCTTGTGTGTCCACATCTTTTGCTTGGTCGGGCCTCTCCTTGGCAGTCAGAGACTTTATCAAACATTGCACAACCTGTCAACATAACAAGTATCAAACGCAAAAGAAAAAGGGACTACTTCAGCCCTTATAAGTTCCAAAACAAGTCTAGGAAGAGCTAAATATGAATTTTATAACACACTTACCAACTTATTTTGGACATATAGTTATTTGGGTCATTTGTGACCGCCTCACAAAATATTATCACTTCATTTCTCTACTAACACTTTTTACCACCAAAGACCTTGCCTCTCGTTTTTTCGGTTGAAGTTACACGTCTTCACGGGATCCCTAAGTCCATCATTTTTTTATCGTGATCCTCTTTTTCTCAGCAACTTCTGGAAACAGTTTTTTAAAATACAAGGTACTATGTTAAAGTATAGTACAACCTATCACCCAGAAACTGATGTCCAAACAGAAGTAGTAACTAAATCAGTTGAGACTTACCTTCGTTGTTTTACTAGCGATCAGCCCATGACAGTGGTACAAGTTCATTCACCTTTCAGAGATTTTGTATAATACCTCCTTTCATACTTCTATCCAGATGATTCCTTTCAAAGCTTAATACGGCCACAATCCTCCAAACCTCCCCGCATACGTTTCTGATACAGATGGAAAAACAAGTTAACAAGAAAATAATGGATTCTACCTTCCAGGTCGTAGATCTTGTTCTATTGAAGCTTCATCCTTATCATCAAAAAACCGTGACCAGACGATCATCTTAGAAACAAGCTAAGCTTTTTTTTTGGGCCCTTTAAAGTCATACAAAAGATTGGAGCAGTCGCCTATCTACTAGATGTACCATCTTATTCTAAATCTCACCATGTTGTGCATGTATCTCTCTTGAGACCCTTTTTCGGCTCCAAATATCACAACACAGTCTCTCATCATCCCAGTGGGTTATTTACTTTTAATGAAGCGTTTGAGATAAACACATTTAAAGAAAATAGTAACGGAGTGAACTCTGAAAAGTTAGAGAGCAAAGAAATTTTGGAAAAAAAATTAGAGTCTCCAACAAATAAAAATTGCTAAGGTGGATCAAATGCATTTTTGGGAGTCTCAAGCCCTCTTAAAGCAACACAAAGTACCGTTGAAGTGGGTTTCCAAGAAGGTTTTTCCCAACTTTACCGTCCCACTAGTAGGCCCCCACGTGACCTCTCTTTATTCACAGGTTGGAGAATCTTTTATAAAATCCTACAGCCAATCCCAATCTCTAAAACCGCACATACGTGGCATCAACACAATCGTTGCTTTAATGGATCACTATAAGTATCCAGCTGATTCCCACACTAGCCTCTCCATACAATATTTATAGCTACCTGCTCCCACTCTCCCCACTCAACTATCCCATTCTGCACACATGTCCCATTCCCCCTCCTCGAGCCTTGTGTCTTCTCATTTCCCACTTGTTTCAAATTCAAACCACTCCATAGCCAATGTATTTCCTCATGCGGTTTCACGTTCCCCCACAACATACACATCCCCACAAACCCCATTTCTAGAGAGCTCTAAATCACTCTAGAATTCTCTAGTTTTCTAGAGAAAAAAATTCAAGTTCATCCTTATCTTCTAGAGAGCTCCATGTATCTCTCTAGAATTGGTTTCTAGAAGTTGGACCTTCAAAAAAAATTAGGCTTAAAATTTCTAAAGCCCAAAAACTAACAAACCAAAAATCAATTTAAATTTTCAACACCCCTCCTTAAAGAGTTCTTATCCTGCTATCCCCCCCCCCACACACACACCTTTACTTGACACCCCTCCTTATAAAGTAGTGTTTTAAAAATCTAGTGTTTTGTTGTATGTTTACCATATATATTTGAACAATCCAGCATTTTCTAGGTAGGGTTTAAATTGGTAAAAAAAGAACGATAATTATTTATGAACACATGGCACGAAAATTTTCGCTATTGGCGAATTTTATGCATTTTTATCGAAATTTTATTAAACCAGTATGAGTCATTTATAGTATTTTTTGAAAAATCTGGTATTTTGTTGCATTTATAAAGTAGTTTTTAAAAATCTAGTGTTTTGTTGCATGTTTACCATATATTTTTGAACAATCCAGCATTTTCTAGGTAGATGTTTGTGCTTGTAGGCTTCAAAAAGTTGATACTTTTCTACCGGATATTTTAAAATATCCGAAAATATTTAGTAGTTTTGTATGCTCCATTTGTGCGATATAGATCTAATGTTTCACCGACAGATTTTACACAGTTTTTCACCATTGAGATTGTATGGTTGGCTTACATGTTTAAATTTTAACTTGTTCAAAAACCAATATGCTTAAAATATCTCTGGCATTGATAATTTATTCTATATATGTTGTAAGTGATATATATTTCCCTCTTGATCTGATGTTTTTGCATGGGAATAGTCCATTGGTAAACAAAATTGGGTTATTACTGTTACTATTTGTTCTGATACTACATATTAAAATCCAAGTTGTGTAGCCCAAGCCCAAAGTTAATAAGGGTTTAGGGTTTGTTACTTAGTATACAAGTTAGTTGTATACAAAAATACATATTTTGTAATTCAGTTAGTATAATCATAATTCAATAATATCAATCCTTATTTGTATTCTAGCTCATTCTCTCTACTCACTAAATGTGTATCACACACTAACAAATTGGTATCTAGAGATTCGGTTAAATTCTTGATCGTGTTTTCAATAATCATATGTCAGTGATTATGTTTCCGAGATTGTCGGTTGTTAACCAATTGTTGCAAAGATGAATTGTTAATCAATTGTGTTTCCTGGTTATATAACGTCATATTGAAATTCTAACTTATGATTATATAAACTTTTAATATGATGATATTATACTTTTTACATGCATCAAATCCATTTAATTAACTGATATTAACTAAACAACAAGATATCTAATTAACCAAATCAATTCCTCTAATTGAACACAACCTTTGGATTGTTCTAGCATATGTCCTCAACTTTTGAGGTGACAATACCTGATCAAAATAATAGGTTCTAATACAACTTGTTAGTGCAGGATACGAGAATTGTAACGGTCTAGAGGGGGATGAATCACTATTACAAAATACATCTCCAATAACACTAATTATACTATGGTTATGCTTCCCCATATTTCTTATGCATCATTGCATTCAAACAACATCACACATTGGTTCCTTTATCCCTTTCATTTGTATGTTTATGCCTTGCAGTCACCAAGCATCAATGTGTTTATTTTTCGTTTTATTTTTGTTTATGTTTTTCCTTGGATTTCTATTTTAAGACCAATTTCTCGTCAATTTCAAAGACTTTGGATGATTTATAACTAGAGGTCTTTTTTAGGTGAGTTCTTGATCCAATGTGAATGATTTCCATCATAATGTCCCATCACCTAAGTAATGACATGTATAAGTTCTTCTTCCACATGTGGCTGACATGATATAACACAGTTGGAATATTATCTTTTGTTTCTAAATTAGGCATATATCATAAGCAAAAATGTAAGGATTGTTTGGACAAGGAAAAAAAGAAAAAAAGTACACATGATTACATGTGAAGAGAAGTGGATTGCTTTAATGTTGTTACTAAGCATTCTTGACTTTTTCTCAATGTATTTATTCTTCTTTCATGACTATGTATTTTCAAACTAACATATAATTTTTTTATGTAATATGTGTCATCCTTTTTTCGCATAAAACTTCTTTTGGAGTTTGCATGACTATTATACTATTCTATATTTGTATATGGTTGATGTAGAAAGACAAAACATGATTGAAAAAAAGAGTTGTCGAAGGCTTGAAAAGAATGGAGTTAGGGGAATGCAATAAATACGTTAAAGCAATGTCATACTTATATGAATAATTTTTAGTATCAATTTGTAGTTTTAAAGTACGCCTAAGAGAGGGGTGAATTAGGTGTTATAAAAAAATTCTCGATTATTTTCTTTGATGGATGGATTTCTCTTTTACTTGTTTATGGTATGAAAGCGATAAAGCGAGAAAGTAAAAAAGACACATCAAATTATCCTGGTTCCCTTCACAGTCTGAAGGTACATCCAGTCCCCTTTCCAAGACGAAAGTGATTTTCTACTAGTTTTTAGAATGTACAACCTATCGCACCTTCAATCGGAGAGACCTACTTTCTAAACAACTAAACAAACCTAGTGTGCAAGAACAATCCTCTTGCAATCACTATCCCTTGTGTCCAACAATCCTGGATCACAAGTCACACAAGAAAACCTATTTTAATTCTTTGTAATTTTGAGAATAGTACAATGTGTGATATCAATATAAATTGATCTTCTCCTTTGATTAAAATCCACTTTGAAATTTCAATACAAGTGTTCAATGATGAATATGAAATGTTATGAATCACAATATGAACACTTTTTATGGTTTGAAAATATATGAAAAAGAGTGAATTTGATTAAGTGATTTTTATGAAAAAATTCTAGGAGGTGTTTTTGAATTTAAAAAATTCTGAATATATAATATTTAAAACACCCTTTCAAAAAAGTATGAAAAATTATGAAATATAATTTATTTGAAAAGGTATAATCAAAAGGTATAATTTGAATTTTAAAGAAATGAAATTTTCAAAATCTTTCAGTGTTAACCGGTTAACCAAATCTTCATCAAAATCTTTGAGGTTGAAGGCATGCTTCTACACAATTTGCATATTTTTATATGTAAATAATAGGAACTAGCACAAGCAGAACATTTATAAAATTGTCAAGAGAGTTGAAATTGTGCCAAAATAAAAAGTGTACACAAATAATCAATGTATTTCATTTTATTTAATTCAATCCTTTTTTATTTCCTATTTGAAAATCCATTCATTAATTGCCTTACATGAAATGGATGAGATCCATTAATTGGGCTTGTTTGCAGAATCCGAGTTAGTTTCAAAATTTGGAATGCTTGCATATGAGTATCATCCTCCAAAGTGCTTTCATTGGAGTTATTATTTTTTCTTTCAATGTCTTCAAGAGAAAAATACATTCCAAATATAAAATAAAAATGTTAGTAGTACGAAGTAACGATTTTTTTACCACTACATATAACTAATAAATATTGTAACATTTTATAATTTTATCACTACAGTAAACACATATGGACTAAACAAAAATAAATAATTAAATAAGTAAACATTTGGTGTGAAAAGTATTCAAGATTTCTACAATAACGATACTTCAACAAACAAAAACAAATTCAAAGTACCTTGTTATATTCTACGTAATGTAAAACCCACTCTTTTTACTTCAAATAAAATTTTAAAATAATAATACTCAAAATGAAAGTTTCATATAATATTCCAAGTCCACTAAAATAAATTCAAATATACAAAATAAATACATTTTATAAGAGCTTAATTATTCCCTATAATCTAAAATATGTAAAAGAAAATAAAATTTAATGTATAATTAATAAATAAATATATAAATATAAAATACATTGATTATTGTCATCGAAATTTAAAAAACCTCTTGCACTTATTTAACTCAAATATCGTAACAAACAAATAAAAAATAAGAGTATAGAGAAGAGAGAAAATATGAAACTTACATAGGTGTTAATTTTCCTAACAAAATTCTAGAAATTGTCGCGCTTGAAATACTTAGGAAGCAAATCCCTAGCAAACTAAGTATGTTGTAGCACAACAAAACTGTTGCCATTTTCACCCCAACATATCACATCATCGGGAATAGAATCATCTACCACGTCGTATGTTTTTGTCAAAAATGTTGGTGCTGGTGATTGTTGTTGTGACACTTTTTCTTCCAGATCTATCTCCAACCTCAGGAATTCGAAACTGTAATTTTTTTTCAAATAAAAACAAACTAATGTATCCTGATAAAATGAAAATAATAATAATAATAATAATAATAAAGAGGTTATGTAACTTTATAGAATTAATTTTCCTTATAAACCATATGTGTATGAATAAAAGAAAAAAAGGAGAAAAGAATAAAGAAATTTTTATGTTTATTATGGTAACAAGGAAATGAAAAAGCTGAAAAGAAGAAGAGCAAATAAGAATTCTCAATCCTAGCAATAAAATCCAAAAAGAAATAAAGGAAAATGAAAAGTGGAACAAGGACAAGGTTTATTGTTAATGGATTGATTAAAGTCTATGAGTCCAAATCTTATGAAAAGTGAAAAAAAATTACAATAACTTGTGAAAAGAGAAGAATGGTCAATAAATTTGGCTTAGAGTGAAAGCGCATCCCAACAGAAAAAAATTACATAACATATATGCAATTAAGATATTAAACTACAGTATGACTCCAGATACACGTCATTCCTATAATCTAGTAACTTTATTAAGCTCAGATATATAAAATGATCAAGAATCCAACAAAATATAATCAATAAAATCTTGCAAGCATATATTTTATTGTTATTACAATTCAATACAAAATCTCATCAAACACAACAAATGAAACAACTAACAAACACTTCACCATATGTAATCCACATAACACAAACCTCAAAATATTAATGAAAAGAAGAATCATAATTGAAGACAAAAACTATGACTCACCTCAACTTTTTAATCAAGGAAATCACGATCGTTGAAAAGAAAAATATAACTCTGACATGAGACCAATCAAATTGCATCGTAGAGATTTCCTCTGTATGATTAAAATTCATCTTCAATGGTTCTCTAATAAATCTGCATAATTTTAATCAAGATTTAGTATAAAGTAGAAGATCACATACAAATGAAATTAAGTGAAATTTAGTAAATGTGGAATGATATCTAAAGAAATAATTCAAATACATACCAATTATTACATGAAACTCTTGGTAACGCCATTGATTCAGGTTGATTTGGGGCGTTACAAACCTACATACACAATTAATATATTTTAGAACAGTGAAGTAGTAGCACCGTAAAATTTATAGCTAGGGTTTGAAATTATGTAATGACATATTTATTCTTATCAATTGACTTTGTATCTCTTTGGCCCAATTACATAAATAATTTTAAATTAAATATAAAACTACTAATTTTTTGATCGATCAATTAAGGTCAACTAACCCGATTAGTAAAATTTCATTATTATTATTATTATTTCATATTTTAGGATTAATAGATAACCTTACATCACGTAATTAGGAAGTGCCTGAAGCTTTTCTTAAGGATAGGAATTCTAGGAGGGTGCAAATAACATTGAAAGCATTGAGAAAAGAGAAATAGAAAATAGAAGCATTAGAAATATTTTGTTTATTATTATTGTGAGATAAAGTAATCCAATGAGATGATTAAAGAAATGGTGAATTTCCAATTAATAATCTTGTTGCTGCTATATGTTTTTAACTATGTTGATAATTGCAGATAGAAAAACAATTTTGTATTGTGTTAAACAAGGTTTCCTTACTGCTCCCCAAAATAATTCAATTGCAGCTTTTATAGGTGTCACATTGTTTTAAAGCTACTTGAATATATATATATATATATATATATATATATATATATATATATATATATATATATATATATATATATATATAGTTGGGTTACTATTTGATTCAATGAGTTATTATATCTATTATATATATAGTTGGACGAATGTTTTGGATGGGAGAGAAAATGTTTAAGTATTTCAGAAATAATAGGAAACCTTTAAGAAAGAGAAGACTAATTGTATTGTTTAATGTTTTTAATTTTGGTATGATACAAGGACATCACCTCTATTTATACTAGTGGTATTCCAAAATCATGAGTTGGATTTTGCCACCACATACTTAATCTAATGGCTATAAATCACTCTCTAGAACAGGCTTCTAGAATTATATTCTAGACAACTTTATGGGTCTCTCTAGAATAGGCTTCTAGAATTATATTCTAGACAACTTTATGGATCTCTCTAGAATAGGCTTCTACAATTTGGACCTACTTTAACTCAAATTTGGGCTTAAAATTTATAAGGTCTAAAACCTAACAAACCCAAAATCAATTTAAATAATAAACACCCCCTTAAACTTGATTTTACTACTCCGAGAAAATATCTTAATTGGACAAAATCTTCACGCTTGAGAGGCATGGTGAAGATATCAGTCGTTTGGTCATGCATCTTTATGTACTCCAAATGCATATTGTTGATAGAAACACGTTCTCTAATATAGTCATAGTTTTTGTCAAAATACTTATTTTGATAATGGAAGAATAACTTATTCTCCATAGCTATTGTTGACTTGTTGTCCACGAATATCTTAGTTCACCCTTTTTACGGCTTACTCAACTACTTTAATAAGTTTTATAACTAGATTGCACGACAACCATATTAAGTGGCTTCCCCGTACTCCGCTTCACATGTGGAAATAAGGAAAATTAGTTGCTTCTCTGACATCCATGTGAAAGATGTATTTCTAATGTAGAAATAAATTCATTTGTGCTTTTTCGATCATATATGTCTCCTTCAGACGAGTTGTTATTAGATGCTTCATGTATCGACTAACAACTCCCACCGCATACATAACTAGAACAAAAAATACCTTTTAAATCGGGTAAAAATGATTTTTTAAGTAGGTTGGTGCGATTTAATTCGGACTTATTTAAAAAAAATCGTTTATTATTTTAGGTTTAACCGATTTAAAATATTTTATTAAATATGTTAATATAATTTAAAAATGTCTATTTAAATCGGTTTGTCACATTTAAAAAAATCAAAAAATGAAAACTTTTAAATGCATATGACCCGATTTAAAATCTCAAATTTAAATCAATTCACTTGATTTAGTAATGTTATTTTTAATCAATTGTTCCGATTAAAAATCATAATGTCACTTTTTGTTTTGATTATCATTTTCTTAATACCTGTTTCTTATATAATATTGTACAAAAATTAATGAATAATACAATATTTTATCACAACTAATTACTAATGAAATATTTCATACACAACCATTAATACAAACAGTATTGTGGAACAAAGTTTTATATAAATTCCTTCAGTTTTAAATTATATTAAGGAAAAGCTATCAAAATTATATTACTATCTAAACACAAGCTAGTCTTAGGAAAGCTAAACAAACTATGAGACCCACACCAGAAGCACAAAAACAAATGGCACCGACCTATGATTGCCATTTTTACCTAACTAAATTACTTCAAATGTATTATAGAATAAAATTTGTACAACGTTCTTGCATATTCGTAACGTCATCATCATGAAATGGTGTCGAGTCTCCAAATATCTGAATAAATATTAAAAAAATATTAGAATATTGCATTATAAAATCGTGTGCGTCGAGTCTCCAAATGGCCATTGTGTTTTTTTATTTATATAAATGTGTCATGCTTTACTTAATACAAATTAAAGTACGTCACTTCTATTTACATTAGTGGCATTATAAAATAAACAACTAGAAATTTTCCACCACAAATTTAATCTAATGATTATAAATCACTCTCTTGAAATTTCTCTACTATTCTAAATTTTTTAAAACTTCTCCTTATCTTCCAAAAACCTCCATAAACCACTCTATCCTTATCTTCTAAAAACCTCCATAAATCACTCTAGAATAAGTTTCTAGAAGATGGACCTACTACAACATAAAGTTAGACTTAAAATCCCTAAGACCCAAAAACTAACAAACTGATAAATGAAAATTGTAGCTATTTTTGTATATAAATTTTGTTGCACTTATCGATACTTTTTGTTACAATCATTCGAATAAACCCCGATTTGTTTGTAAATACGTTTACTTTACGTTATAGTGTATATATTGCGTAATCGTGTAAATATCATTGAGTTTAATTGTTTTCCATTTATTTTTGCAATTATTCAAGCAAGGAAATCTTTTCATATTCATTAATAGCATTGGATAAGCTTTACAATACTTCGAACCGGGCGAAAAACAGAGTTACGATTCGAAAAATATACTCTCATTAGTCTAACAAGTGGTATCACGAGCTCTGGTTTATCTCGTGCTTCAATATTCAATTATTATAAAATGACCATAGAACCAAATGGGCGTACAATAGAGCTTTAATATTCACTAGTGGAAACTATGGCTATTGAAAAGCTTGTATGTGTATCCATATCAACTTAGTTGATAAGGATATATGGGATTCCATCATTAATGGTCCTAATCAAATTACAATGACCAATGTTCAAGGCATCGTCGTACCAAAATTGGAAGCGCAATGGGATGATAATGATAAGAAATTATGGTCACTTGATTGAAAGGCTCAAAATATTCTCATATTCGCACTTGGTGTTGATGAATATTATTGTGTCTCTCATTGTGAGACTATCAAAGATATGTGGGATGCATTAGAAGTTATCCATGAGGTAACTAATGAGGTCAAACAAGCTAGGATCAATATGTTAAATCAAGAATTTGAACTATTTCACATTAAGCATGGTGAAACCATAAACGACATACAAAAGAGGTTCATACATCTTATAAATCGCTTAGAGGTTCTAGGTAATTCTATCTCCAATAATATATCTACAAATAAAGTGTTGTGGTCTTAATAGAGAATGGAAACCCAAGGTCATTGTGACTAAATAAACAAATGATCTTAAAACATAAGAATCGAAACACTTTCTAGTACACTTTCGGTCAAGATATGAACAAACCAGAAGACAACTAAAATAAGTTTCGTTACACATGTTGAAAACCGAAAGATATATTTATTGAGTTCCAATAAACTTATAAAATTGGAACACTTACTTGATTTGTTCCGATATGTAATTTGAGAACTGAAAGTCTTGTGAGAAGTGTTTTAGTTTGCAGAGCAAAATATTTTCGTTCGGAAGAGTTTTTGCGAAAGTGAAGTGGAAATGAAAAATTCTGAAAATATAACTATTTATATGAGGGTATTTTGGTCCAAAAAAATTTAATGTAGGGATATGAGGATAATTGTAAGAGTGTGGAGTAAAATCTTCAAATTTATGTTATAGTAGGCCCAACTTCTAGATGCATGTTCTAGAGAGATCCATTGAGATTTCTAGAAGATAAGAATGTTTCCTTAATCTCTTATTAATGAATCTTTTTTATCAAAAAAAAAGTTAGGATTGTTTGTAGAATAATAGAGAAAAGTCTAGATGATAATTAATAGCCATTAGATTAAGGTTGTGGTGTAAAATTCCTAACCATTGATTCAAGAACTTCACTAGTATAAATAGATGTGAATAAATTGAGTTTATATAAAACTAAAAATTACACACTCAATAATACCACTTTCCCAAAAAAAATTCTATCCTCTTCTAAATACTTAAAAACCTTTTTTCACCTATAACAATTTAGTTACTAAACATTCTCCTTTATTGTATATATTTAATATGCATTAAAAAGTTTGATCTCTTGTTGTTGTTTTTCCTTTTTCAATTAGATTTCTTTGCCATTTTGCTATTATGTTTCCATACTCTTAAAATTGGCAGATTGCAATTCGTAAAAGGAGTACCGAGCAACAAGCATTAAAACCTATTTCACATATTTTTTTCAATGTCGCACCGCTAAACCATTACATTACTTGACTCCATGTACTTAATGATAAACACTGGTATGCATTTGCACTACTTCTATAGATTTGATTCTCCATTCTATTTAATTTCATTAATGTATAATATTCAAATATTTACTAAATATTGATCTAAATTATGCAGCTTTATTTTAAAAGTTGAAGATGAAGTTTATTCATTTAGTAGAAATCTTTGCATTGCAATTTGATTGGTATCTTGTCAGAGATATTTTTTTCTATTCTCGATCGTGACTTCCTTGACTAGGTAACTCGTTAGGCTTTATAAGATGGGTGAAATCAACTGTTGATGCTTGATTATCATTGAAAATGGTAATTTTAACGAATTCTTCCAAAGAAGGTCAACAATTTGATATAAGACTAGCCTTGGTAAGAATCTCATGTCAGCAAAGTTATTTCCCATCTTCACCTTGAAAAGGTAGGTAGCTAAAGATATGCTCTTAGGAACGAATTCAAGTTCGTTGAAATTCACATCAAATTCCTTCAAGTTTATCATAAATGACATTGTTGTTGGTAGTTGTTTGACGTTGTTGTAATACTTGAAGAATCAAATACTTGAAGATTTGATAATATTAAAGTGGTTGTATTATATGTAAAGTTTGTATATTGTCTCATGCCTTAGTTGTTAAATCTAATTTCTAGTCACTGGATAAATATATGCCTTAGTTTGTATATTAAGGTCATCTGCATTCTGGTTTTGAATATGATGTCGGCCGGATGATAATTACTAAATGCAAGCTTGAATTGAGTTTATTACAATACGGAAAAATGAATGTTTCTTCTTGTGATTATTTACTGAATGTCATTATCTAATCTGTTGTATGAAAATTATCTTTTGGCATTATGATATAAGCCATTATTTAAATAAAGTTTATAAAATAACCATCAAACTCACGCCACTAATCATCTTTTTCACTGTTCCACCGCTTAACAATTTTTATTTCCTATAATATATAATATGATAAAACAAAAATCCAATTTTTAAAGAATTTTTATCTTCAAAATAAAACTATTTTTAAATACTCAGATCCATTAATATTTTTACTATTGGGCCATAGATACAATATTCGATTGATGAATAATTCCAAACCAAACCCTAACTTTAAATTCTACGGCGCTACTGCTCCACTTGAATCAATGGAGGTACCATGAGTTTGATATCAATTCTGGTATGGATCTGCACTACTTCTTTAGATTTGATTCTCCCATCTTAATTTCATTTCTATGTGATACTCAAATCTTGATCTAAATTTTGCAGCTTACTTCTTTAGATCTGATTCTCCAAACTTAATTTCATTTGTATGTGATACTCAAATCTTGATCTAAAATTTGCAGCTTCATTGTAACCGTTGAATATGCAGTTTAATCATTCAACAGAAATCTCTACCATGCGATTCGATTGGTCTCTTGTTAGAGATGTTGTTTCTGTTTCTCGATCTTGACTTCCTTGATTAAAAGAGGTGGATTTGATATTAATTTATGATTTTTGCTGTCATTGGGATTTTAAGGTTTTGTTTAGGTCAAATGTTATTTATTATTAATTCTTCTCTATTTGTCTCCATTGTACCAGTTAACATTGAAGATTTAGAGAGATACTAATGGCATGCTTCAGTGTCATTTCATCCAAATCCGGGGGAATTTTCAGATAAATCTTGACCTCTACATAAAAGTACCTTAATAGAATATCCATGGTCATTAGGTTTATGATATAATGTTGACTTTGAGTAGACTTATTTGGAGATAAATGGATCAAGATCTTTGTTGATGTTGACTGTGGTTCATAATCAAGGAAGAAATCTAACCTTCAGAGTTTGTTAATACAGCAATTCGGATCTAAATAATAATATAAATTTTCTTGCATTTGGAGTTTGGACTACATTATGCCATAAAAGACATTAGACAACACTTTAAAGCGTTGTATAAACCTATGATGCTAAAGGTTTAAACAACCCTTTGGTTAATATCAAAAGCGTTGTCTAAAGGTGTTCCTACCATCATATAAAACACCACAATCTGTAAATATGTTTATTCAATGAAGACACATAAGGGATATATTTGTCATCATATGAAACACCACAATCTACCTCCCTTTGTATTTCCCGGTGGTGTTTGGCCTAACTTCTCGTTCAAAGTACCCAGGGTAAGACAACGTAGTTTATAGCTTAAGACGTGGGCGTGAAGAGAAATTAAGTAGAAGAGAGTGTGAATGAGTTGAGAAATTCTGCAGTGCTTGCACATATATTCATCATCCAGAGAGGAAAAGGATAAAAAGTCACTTAGAAGTTTGAACTCTTCTTCAATAGTGTCAAAACATGCTTATTAAATATGTATTAAGGTTCTTTCCATTCAAAAATTTAAATGGAGACAATTTTTTTACTAGATGGAACAAAATCCATAGCATAAAAATGGTAACAATGTATCTGATATTAACCATTTCAATTTTCTCTAAACTAAAAAAATGTATACATTCATCTTTAGAAAACTTTGTTAGTTAAACATTTGTTTATTTTACTATTCCTGCAAAATAGAGAATAGGTGTCATTTTGATTATAGTCTAAATAATTATTAGAGCGGTAGGGGTCGGTATCTTAATTTTCAGGGCCAAAAGGGTCCCAAAAGGAACTTTCGATGAATAACTATCATCTCTTTCACAATGCTCGCAGGAACTTTGAAGAAAGTGAGATAATGAATCAGAAAATTAGAAAGAGCAATATTGATTAGAGTGACTCGTCCACCAATGGATAAGTTCCTTCCCGCCCAACATGACAGTCTTGCTCTAAGACAAAAGAGAACCGGTTTCCAAAAATCCAAACATCTATGCTTGCCACCAATTTGAAGGCCCAGAAAACTAAACGGAACATACCCCGATTTGCAGTGGAGGAACAGCTCCACTGCCAAAAGAAAATCATCACTAATACCTACACCAAAAATACGGCTCTTAGAAAAATTTATCTTCAGCTCGGAAACCAGCTCAAACCCTCTGAGAATAATTTTAAATGCCCAAATGTTATAAAATGATCCATCACTAATGAGTAGCGTGTCATCCACGAATTGAAGTAAGCTAATTGTTGTCGATGAATCAAATTTAAATTCAGACAAAGTCTGTGAATCACAAGTTTTCTTCACCATTCTAGCAAGACCTTCCACGACCATCGCAAAGAGGAAAGGAGATAACGTGTCTCCTTGCTTCAAGCCTCTACATGCCTTAAAATCTTTTGAAGGACTCCCATTGATCAGAATAGATAAATGGCTATTACAAACAACACCCTAAATCAAACTCAGCCACCTTGGACACCAAAGCCCATGGAAACCATCATAGAATTGGAACACTTGCTTGATTTATTCCGATATGTAATTTGAGAACTGAAAGTCTTGTGAGAAGTGTTCTAGTTTGCAGAGCAAAATATTTTCGTTCGGAAGAGTTTTTGCGAAAGTGAAGTAGAAATGAAAATTTCTGAAAATATAACTATTTATATGAGGGTATTTTGGTCCAAAATTTTTTAATGTAGGGATATGAGGATAATTGTAGGGGTGTGGAGTAAAATCTTCAAATTTATGTTATAGTAGGCCCAACTTCTAGATGCATGTTCTAGAGAGATCCAATGAGATTTCTAGAAGATAAGAATGTTTCCTTAATCTGTTATTAATGAATCTTGTTTATCAAAAAAAAAAGTTAGGATTGTTTGTAGAATAATAGAGAAAAGTCTAGATGATAATTAATAGCCATTAGATTAAGGTTGTGGTGTAAAATTCCTAACCATTGATTTAAGAACTTCACTAGTATAAATAGATGTGAATAAATTGAGTTTATATCAAATTAAAAATTACACACTCAATAATACCACTTTCCCAAAAAAAATTCTATCCTCTTCTAAATACTTAAACACCTTTTTTCACCTATAAAAATTTAGTTACTAAACATTCAACTTTATTATATATATTTAATTTTCCATAGAAAAGTTTGATCTCTTACTGTACTTTTTCCTTTTCAATTAGATTTCGTTGCCATTTTGCTATTATGTTTCCATACTCTTAAAATTAGCAGATTCAATTCCTAAAAGGAGAACCGTCCAACAAGCCTTAAAACCTTTTTCACATATTATTTTTTTTCAATGTTGCAACGCTAAACCATTACATTACTTGAGTCCATCTACTTAAACATAAACACCGGTATGCATTTGCACTACTTCAATAGATCTGATTCTCCCTTCTATTTAATTTCATTAATGTATAATATTTAAATTTTTACGAAATATTGACCTTAATTATGCAGCTTTATTTTAAAAGTTGAAGATGAAGTTTATTCATTTAGTAGAAATCTCAGCAATACAATTTGATTGGTATCTTGTCAGAGATATTTTTTCTATTCTCGATCGTGACTTCCTTGACTAGGTAACTCGTTAGGCTTTGTAAAATGGGTGAAATCAACTGCTGGTCGCATCTTAGAAATTGTGAATGCTTGATTATCAATGAAAATGGTAATTTTAAGGAATTCTTCCAAAGAAGGCCAACAATTTGATATTAGACTAGCCTTGGTAAGAATCTCATGTCAGCAAAGTTATTTCCCATCTTCACCTTGAAAAGGTAGGTAGCTAAACACATGCTCTCAGGAACGGATTCAAGTTCGTTGAAACTCATATCAAATTCCTTCAAGTTTATCATAGATGACATTGTTGTTGGTAGTTGTTTGACGTTGTTGTAATACTTGAAGAATCAAATACTTGAAGATTTGATAATATTAAAGTTTGTATATTATCTCATGCCTTAGTTGTTAAATCTAATTTCAAGTCATTGAATAAATATATGCCTTAGCTTGTATATTAAGGTCATCTGCATTCTAAACTAATGAGATTTAAAGAGTGCATGATTTAAGGAGATGCCTTACTTCTGGTTTTGAATATGATGTCAGATGATAATTACTGAATGCATGCTTGAATTGAGTTTATTACAATATGGAAAAATGAATGTTTCTTCTTGTGATTATTTACTGAATATCATTATCTAATCTATTGTATGGAAATTATCTTTTGGCATTATGATATAAGCCATTATTTAAATAAATTGATAAGTGCTCTATGTTTATAAAATAACCCTCAAACTCACGCCACTAATAATCATCCTTTTCATTGTTCCACTGCTTAACAATTTGTATTTCCTAATATATAATATGATAAAACAAAAAGCCAATTTTTATAGAATTTTTATCTTCAAAATAAAACTATTTTTAAATACCCAGATCCATTAATATTTTTGCTATTGGGCCAAAGATACAATAACCCATTGATGAATAAATAATTCCAAACCAAACCCTAACTTTAAATTCTACGGCGCTACTGCTCCACGTGAATCAATGACGCTAGCTACCATGAGTTTAATAAGCAAAATTCATTCAAAAAGGATACAAAAGGGTATCCTAACCCGATTACAACACTAAACCACTTACCGCAGTGAAAACTACCAAAATTCACATTGGTTATATATATATATATATATATATATATATATATATATATATATATATATATATATATATATATATATATATATATATATATATATATATATATATATATATATATATATATATATATATATATATATATATATATATATATATGAATGATGATTGTGGTAGTAGAGTTGTTATTTAATAAAGAGAAGGTTATGTCCCTTGAGTCGTCATACTAAAAACTCTAAATAAGTGTTTTCAAATATAATATAATAATGTATATCAATAATATTACTATCTAGAATGTTATATATTAATATATTTAAAGAATATAAATATTTACATTTCAAAGTGTATTGCTTTGTATTTTTTTATTGGCAAAATATCATTTAAGGAGAGATTAAGAGGGTATTATGATTTGTCATGTGTGGTTGTGGTATATATTGTTTGAATATGAATGTATAAATTTATTTAGCGTAAACACAGTATAAAAAATAGTCACCTAGAGTATTACTTTGTGATAATATGATTTGAAGTTGTCATAATGTGACTAGGAAACTGATATTGTGATAATTCGAGTTGCATATATATTTATCCATTGACTAGAAATTATAAATCTAGCATAAGAGCGAGAATCTAACAATGTAAATACTAAAAACATTAGGATCTCAACTTATCCACACTATTTTTACATGCCTTCTCTTCCTAATATCTTCTAACATAGCCACTTTACCTACTTGAAATGTTACTTAGGATGAGAAGTTAGGCCAAACACAACAGGAAAAAACAAAGCATGGTAGATTGGTGTTTCCGTTGAATGTACAGAATATTTTTATAATCAAACACAATTCATGATTGGTGTCTGGATGAGTGATGAGGAACAAAATTGCAGCAACATGTTCTCATATGTTCCCAAAGAAGAACAACTCATGATTTCTGTTTACTTCTTCAATAATTGAGTCACGGTGCCATAAAAGACATTAGACAACGCTTTTTTTTTCCAGATGTGTTGAAGATTCTGAAAAGGATAAATTAATGAAAACAACAATCTTCAACGTTCTGGAAATTGCAAAAATGTATGTGTGAATATTATATTACCTAAACAAAAACCTTAAAAGCCCAATGACAGCAAAAATAATAAATTAAGATCAAATTTACCTCATTTAATCAAGGAAATCACGGTCAAGAAACTGAAAATAATTTTTTTATAAGGAACCAACCAAATTGCATTATAGAGATTTTCGTTAACTGAATAAACTTAACCTTGAACTGCTTGAATGAAACATCATAATTTAGATTAAGATTTAGTATATTAATGAAATTATGTAGATGGGATTTGGAGAATCAGATCTAAAAAAGTAGCACCGTAGAATCAGTGATACGAGTGTGACAGTTTAATGATAGAGAAGAAAATGTTTATGCTTGTTACATAGTTCTCATTTTACGAAATCAAATCTGCAAATTTAAGATGTATGGAAACATAGCAGCAAAATTAGACAACAATGAAATCTATTTGTAAAAGATAAACAACAATAAGAGATTAATTTTTTAATGGAAAATTAAATATTTATAATGAAGGAGAATGAGAATTACAAACACAAAGTAATAAAAATCAAACAGAAAATTTAATTAATTACGCAAGGAATGCTTAGTAACTAAATCACATTCATTGCGGTCATAATTATGGGGTTTTTAGTAGGTGGAAAAAGAGTTTAACTATTTAAGAGAGGATATAAAATTTCGATAAAGGGAAGGTTACTTGTATTATTGAGTATTTATAATTTTTTGACTTGATACAAACTCAACAACATCACCTTTATTTATACTTGTGGTATTCTAAAATCTACTACTAGGATTTTGTCACCACAAACTTAATCTAATGACTATAAATCACTATCTAGAAACTTCTTTATTACTCTAGATATTTTTTTTATCTTATCCTTATCTTCAAGAGAATTCCATGAATCTCTCTAGAATAAGCTTCTAGATATTAAACCTATTACAACACAAATATGGGCTTAAATTTATTAAAAATTTGGTATGATTTTTCATCATTTTTTTTAAATCTGGTGTTTTTCTGCGGATTTACCGTTTTTATTTTTGAACAATTCGAGATTTTCTAAGTAGGGGTTTGTGCTTGTACCGATTGTTTCAAAAAAGTTTCTTACATTGCTATCGAATATTTCAAAATATCTAGAAATCATTGAAAAAGTCTTAGGTTTTTTTTGAAAAATTTGTATACCGAAATTTTCTCATAAACCAAAATGCATGGTATTTTAGTATGCTTCATTTGTGTAGTACATACTAATGGTCACCTGCACATTTTACCCAGTGTTTCACCATTGTCATTGGATGTTTAGCTTATATGTTTAATTTTTAACTTGTTAAAAAAGTAATAGGCTTAGAATATCTTTGATATAATGATATATGGCTCCCAAATCCTAGCTAAGGAGTTAGATATGACAAATTAGGTTGATTAAAATATAATGAAAGAAAATTTGTGAAAGGCATGCCAAAATACAATATGGCTCCCAAATACATAATTGTTGCTTTGAATGATGGAGATCTAGAAAACCTAATGAGTGTGACAAAGTGTATAAGGAAAGATAGACATACCAGACGAGCAATAGAGATCTGTGGATTGAAATGCAACATTTAATGAGTCTTATGCATGAAGATAAATAAATTTACTGGACCATAAACAAAGACATTTCAAATGTTGTTACTGATATCTTTTGGACACATCTTGATTCAGTGAAGTTGTTGACCATGTTTCTTTTAGTGTTTGTTTTTTATTCTACATACAAAATAAACAGGTAGTGCATGCTCCAATTGCTTCTATTTTCTTTTATTTGATTCTGGGTTGAAAAACTTTTGAATTTCATTGAAACAAAAGGGTATCGACTATGACTACTTGAGATTCTTAGCGTTACATCCACGAAGTTGATATTTTTTGTTGGTTTAGTATTAAGTGGTAAATGCATCAAATTTATTTTTTGTTTTCTTTTTGTTTTCATACGTATTTTTGTCATTTTAATTCTATTTTATGCATTTTTGTCTTCTTTTTATGATTTCAGGTGATAAGAGGATAATGGACTAAATCAGCGCGAGAAAAGGCCAAAGATCGCGCAAAATGGATCTTTGGACATGTCCCATGAGACAGACCATATTGGCCCTTGGTGCCCCTCTTATACATGATAGTTGGGAGCAACAGGACATACTTGTGTCTCGTGACACATCCCCTGTTGGCTCCCGAGAAGTTACAAACTCTTAATTTCCTTATACTTTTTTGTGGCTTTTGGAACTTTGTTTCACCCCAAAACTTTATGATAATGTGTAATGATGATTAGGCTTGAATTTATGGATGTTTATGAGTGAATTGTGGCATAGTTTAGTATAAATAGAGGCCTCGAGCTTGGCATTAGAGAAGTCAATAATTTTCCCGATACAAAGACAATAATAAGGGTGATATACTTGGTAAGGTAGTGCAGTTTGTGCATGACACTTTTGACTAATCTTAATCGAGAAATTTCAGGAAAGGTAATTATTTTCCTGATACATTTGTTTCTTTAGAAGACATACTCAAAGACGCCGAAGAAGAAACTGATCATTCTGGGGCGGTGGAACTTGAGAAGAAGGAAGATGACAAATCCTATAAAAGAGAAGGAATAAAGTCTAACAAAAGTGGGTGTCCTTCCCTTTGCTTATAAGACTGCCAAAGACCATCCCTTCGACAACATTCTTGGAGATATCATGAAAGGCATAACTAAACACTCTAAGATAAGTAATTTATGTTATCACTTTGCCTTCGTGTCTTAAATTGAATGTAAAAATGCAAAATATGACTTACTTGATAAGCATTGGCTTATGGCTATGCAAGATGAGTTGAATCAATTTTAAAGAAAAGATGTGTGGGGCATTGTCTCACCTCCACGATATCATCAAGTTATAGGCACAAAGTGGATTCTTATAAATAATCGAACAAAAGCAAAGTGATAACAAGAAATAAAGGCCAGCTAGTGGCCCAAGGATATAAAAAAGAGGAGGGAATAGATTATGAGAAATCTTATGCTTCATAATAGATTTTGAGGAAGCTTATGAAAAAATTTGGTCACTCTAATAACCGAATTAGCCACCAAAATTAGATATTGTTTTAGTAAAATTGGAAAAGTCGCTAATTCGATCACAAAAATAAAATTAGTCACCAAATTAGCGACTCATATTTTTTTACCCTAGTTTTCAGTCTCAAATAATCATTTTCATATAAATTAATTCATAAAAAACTTCAGTGACTGAAATTTCAGTCTCTAATATGTTTTTTTTCTTTTTTTCATTATTAACTTATTTCCTCACCCATTTTTCTCCTTTAATTTTTTATAATTTTTTTTATAATTTTAACAAATAAAACATATATTTATATAAATAATTAACTCATATAAATCTATTAATTTAAATAAAATATAATTGTAAGGACAATTTGCCTTAGAATCTTTTTATATAATATTTAAATTTCTGTTTCTTTAATAATATATTCATTTTAAATAAATATAAAATAATTAAAACAAAATGTCCTACTGGAAACGCGAACACCTTGCAAAGCAAAGTGCATTCATTCGATTCCCATTGGAGATAAAAAAAAATGTTTTACTTGAAGTTTTTTAAACTATAGAAAATGGTCACTAACACCGATCAATAATTCCAGTCACTAGAATCGATCACTAAACATTATAATGACCGATTTTTTGGTTTTTTCGGTTACTAAAATTGAATTTTTTAGTATTGCCTTTTACTAGCTTTTGCATGCTCTAAATATTTCAAACTATTTCAGATTTATGTTGATGATATTATATTTGGTTCTACTAACACACAATTGGTCAAAGAGTTCTCAAAGTTAATGTAGGGCAAATTTGAAATGATTCTAATGAGAGAGTTGACTTACATTTTATGACTTCAAATCAAGCAGCTCAAATAAGAGACGTGTGTGAGTCAATAAAAATACCGCCAAGAGTTTCTTAAAAGATTTGAAATAGCAGATGCAAAGTCAATCGACACTCCAATGCCCACTTACGGGAACTTAGTCAAAATTTACGTATCTCTTCCTATAAGATAGTATAGTTTCACTTATCCCTTTGTTAATAAATTTTTTTGTATTACTTATATGTCTTCCATATGTGATTTCATATTCATGCTCCAAAAATGGGTGATATATTTGATGAATGATTCATTGTTAAACCATATGTTTTCAATCTATATGTTTATAGTGGATTCATGTTATTATGTCATTGTCATATGTGTTTTCATGCCATTGTATCTTCACATTATAAGTAATTTTGAAGCTCTTGGTGTTTGAGCATGTTATTTATCGACTCTTACTTGCAAAGTCAACATTGGAAGGCTTGACTCCTTACCTTAGAGGTCGACCTAACGCCTTCAAATTCCTAACAAAAAATCAATATGTATTGGATGTGTCGACACCATAGATGCTACAGGTAGACACATTGCCTGAATCTTTAATTTTTTTTTACTTTTGTTTAGTATGTGTTGATGCCTAATTCGTTTAAGTCGACACTCACCCAACAATTATTCAAATTCGTCATCTCTCTGCTGCCAAACAAGATCTTAGACAACGCTTTTTTCCCCTTAGACGGCTCTTTAAAGCGCTGTCTAAACCTCTGCTGCTAAAGGTTTAGACAACGCTTTTTTAAATCTTAAAAGCGCTGTCTAAGGTACCATTAGACAGCGCTTTTGAACATTTTTAGAAATACCTTAGACAGCGCTTTCCCCAAAGCGCTGTCTAAGCCCCTCCTATTTTAATTTTTTTAGTTATACTTTAGACAGCGCTTTTGGTGAAAGCGTTGTCTAAGGTATTACTACATTAATTTTTTTAGGTATACCTTAGACAACACTTTTGGTGAAAGCGTTGTCTAAGCCCCTCCTATTTTAATTTTTTTAGGTATACCTTAGACAACACTTTTTTAAAAGCGCTTTCTAAGCCCCCCATAGACAGCGCTTTTGCCAAAAGTGTTTTCTAAGCCCCCCTTAGACAACGCTTTTTGTGTAAAGCGTTGTCTAAGGTATACGAAAATTTTTGCATAATTTTTTTGAAACCACTTTTTTTACCAGGTTTTTAAACCAGAATTTTTGACCTGTTTTAAACCAATTTTTGGCAGACAAATATCACAAATTAGATATCAATTTATGCACCAAAATTATAAATCCAAAATTGGCAATTCAAACCAAGATATATATATATATATATATATATATATATATATATATATATATATATATATATATATATATATTTATATATATACCAATTCAAACCATTTTGGCCTATTAGATGTACCAATATAATAACAAATTTATGTACCAAAATTATAATTACAAGTCATTACATTTTACTACAAATGTACATATTATAATTATACATATCTAATCCATCCAATGCATTGCTTCAAATCTACATAGATCCTGAAACAACACAAAGATTGTAATTCAATAAATAAACAATATTATAGAAATTACAACGTTACACATATTTAAATTCTCATCAATTAAAGTAAGAGTACAATATTATACCTCATATAACACTGAGCTCTATAATGAATTGACACCATTCCTCTTTGATTTCGTCCACTTGATCTTTTGTATAATATGCACACTTGAATTCATCAAAGAACTACATAATAATATAACATAGTTTGATTTAATTTCAACTATTTAATTATATGAGAGATATGTGTACATATTAAAATAACTTATAAGTTAGAAATACATACATCGGTGAGAATCTCTAATCGGCCCAAAACAAGAGTATCTCGCATAAACCTCAACATGAAATATCCGTAATCTATTTTATTACGTTGCCGAGGACACTATAGATGAAAAGAAAATATGGATAAATCCTAAGTTTTATCAAGTATCATCACTAATAAAATAAAAAATGTGATAATTAATAATATACCGCCACTTTTATCCATGTAATGCCATTGGCTCTCCTCTTTGATGTTTGGATATCTCGTTGATCTCGAAAAGCTTGTAGGATGCTGATAAAATAAAAATGAAGTAATTAGATCAATTCACATAAATTAATAAATACACACAAGAAAATTTAGAACAATCTCACTTATGTGCCAATTGTGTCCTTCATATCCAGGTATGTTGTCCAATCATTTCCTAACGAGTCAAGATAATAAAAGATTTCTCTGATAGGATTGATTGCGAGCAACAACCAATGTCCACTATATGATTAAACAAATCTTAGATGTAAATTTTCTACACAACGTCAAAATACAAAATAATTATAAAAGATGAATTTAGAATGAAAATCTAACCCGGTATTAAACGGTATGAAGAACAACTTCTCCGCAACTTTGTTGGCCATGAGGATCCTGAGAACATACTTCATCACATTATCCGGTCTACTTAAGATTAAACTTAAGTTGACGGACGTGGGTGCTAAGAATCCAAATGTTACGTCCAATTCATTGGGGCGCATCAATTTGTCATACAAAAACTTTAAATAAAAACATCATTAACATTAGACGCCTCATTTGAAACATAAAGTAAATAAGTTGTTCAATTAATATAACAAAGTAGACCGGATTTACCTGACATATGTATTGACAACATTGAAGCCTATTTCTTCACGACCAAAAACTTGCATGAAGTCTTCATTACCAATGTTTTGTTCGTACTCAAAGTCGAAAATACCTTCCTCCATATGCACAAGACGAACACCTTCGGTCGGTATATTTGTCATCTCTATAAATGTCTGGAGGCACGACCTATACTTGGAGGTAGGTTTTTTCCTATCTACGGTCTTCTTAGCACCATCCTATTTTTGTTGTGTGGAGACGTTGCTAACCTCCTTTTTTTGTTGTGCAGAGACGTTGCTAACCTCCTTTTTTTGAAGATACATATCATATAAATAGTTAGATGAAATTTAGAATTTAACAACTTCCATGCATATATGTCATATAATTGTATTGTACCTGTTTTTTTGAAACCACTGACTCAATATGCCGCGGAATAACATTATTTTTTTGAACTACATAATTTAAACAAGTAGTTCAATTTAAGACAATTATATGTAATTACCTCTGGAATGTTCGGCTGAAAGGTATACTATCTTTGTCCGAACCATCTTTGAAACATGCTGAGGCGCTAGCCTCTCTTTCTCTCCTCAATGCATCAAGCTCAGCTTGCATTGCTTCCAATTTTGCATTAAGCTCCCGAGTACTAGGAGCCTTTCCTTTTTTAATACTCAGGGAAGTCGGAGTGACTCCAAATCCCTTACCCCTCACCTGACCAGAATACTCACGGACATTTAATGCCCGACTAAGTATGCTTGTAGTATCATCTGGTGGTAAAGACTGGGATAGGGCCTCCTGAAAATCAGATGAATATCGTATACTTGTCAAATATTTGTTTATAAAGTTTTTATTTAATTAAAGAAAAAATGTTATACTTACACATTTCTCGTATACTTGTAAAACATCATCTTCAGGAACTACAGATTTTCCCACACGGGCTTCCTTCCATAAAACATGTGAAGGAAGAGATGTTTCAGAACGCTTCTCCTTCTGCAGCTACACATTCAGTCATACAATATGATCAAATAAAACTAATATATGATGAACAAATATATTATCGCAATTTATATATACTTACCATGGATTGTTCTAAGCTCCATATCCGACACGTCCTTTTCAGTACGGATATGCGGGACTTGATGCTCTTTCCCGAATTGTGGCACTTAGTCTTTTAAATAACGAGTCTTGTCGTTTGGATTTGAAGGCTTCCCATTCTTCTGCTAATATCAAACTTTCATATTTTTTGGGAAGCTCCGCATCAACATGATTACCATCCGCATCCTCAAGGAACCTGGGTGATAAAAATGTCCTAAACCCTCGTAAAAGCTTTCCGGCCAATTTCATACAAAAACCTCTTCTTTCTTATTCGATGTTAAAACACCGCTAAGAAAAACATACAGATTGTGCGTTAGTACAGGTAATTGAAAAAACATAATTGATTCGCATAATTAAAGACATAATTATTGTACCTTTATCTCACTCCAAATTCTTTCTTTGGAGTCATTCAGGTCTTTGTTTCTCTAATCATCGAAAGTAATGGGAATCTCATTCCTTACTAGTGCATCGATGAAACTAGTTAAGGTATGCCCATTAGGTTCTATAAGCTGCCCCTGATGGCTCCAATGCACATCTAGAATGATGCCTTGAGATCTACCATGGACCACTCTTCTCATAACCGTTATACCTCTTCTAATCTCATCTTCAGTAGATGTTTTTTTACTACCTCCTTCATGTGTCGAATGATCATCATGTGGGTTATCATCATTAGTGGCCATGTCTAACTTGTAATAAAGAAACAAAAGATGATCAAATATAACTTATAATCAGAGCAATTGAAAAAAAAAAAAAAAAAACAATGCATGATCAAATATAACTTATAATCAAAGCAATTGAAAACAAAAAAATAAAGAAACCATGCATGATCAAATATAACTTATAATCAAAGCAATTGAAAACAAAAAAAAATAAAGAAACCATGGATGATCAAATATAACTTATCATTAAAGCAACTGAAAACAAAAAAATAAAGAAACCATGGATGATTAAATATAACTTATAATGAAGAAACCAAGGATATTTTTGCATAATTTAACTCTTTCACTAACATCTCTTTCTTTTCTTTGTTGGAATATTAATCACTTGTTTCTTAGCAATGTGTACGGATAAATTGATCCAAATTCCCTCATTATGATCGTTTCTTATATATGACTCATCCGCTATAAGATCCTCATCTTCATTATTTATATTCAACTCATTATGTCTGATGCGTGACTCATTCTAAACATCAATATCACATTGATCGACACCGCTATCATCAACCACTTTGTTAGAGAAAAGCACTATAGACCATTTTGTACTTGTTGGGTCATTCACATAGAACACTTGTTTAGCTTGAGATGCTAGAATAAAAGGTTCATCTTTGTAGCCCACCCTAGTAAGATCAACTTGCAAAAATCCAGACTTATCCATTCGTATGCCACTATTATTTACCCACTTGCAACCAAAGATGGGAATCTAAAACTTCTTGTAATCAAACACCCAAATGTGCTCAATAACTCCAAAATATGACAAATTTTCATATTTGGGGTTTAAGTCCTTCATACTTGATATATGCATTGCTTCAGCTATGAGAAAACACATGCAAACTTGGACCATATGCCAAACATCTCAACCTTTCTATTACCGAAGAAGGATCTGAATAGCGCTTCGAATAAATATGATTCTTTAACCATTGTATGAAACTTTGATTGTCCTCTCTAACTATCCAATTTTCATTTCTGTTCGGATTTAACCTTCGGAGTACATCCTTGTGCATTTCAACATATGGCTCAACCTCATTATCATTGTGCAGAACATACAAATGAACTTGATCCCGTTCATCCCTTGATATTGTCACAATTTTATTTCCAATTAATTTTTTACCTTCCATTTTTTCGAAAATCTGAACTTTGGGAAGTCCAATCGATTGAACGTTAGACAAATATTCAGTACAAAACTCAACAGCTTCTTCAACAATGTATCGTTCTATCGGTAGAAAATGTTCCATTATAACATGGCAAACATGTGTCTTCAAATTCTTCAACTTGAGGTCTTTCATAGAAACAAGTCTTCTGATATCTGATGAGTATCCTTCTGGAACCTTAACTTCACTCAGAGACTTACACAATTTTTTTTCTCCTTTCTAGATAAAGTAAAAGCAGTAGGTGGTAGATGTGTTCGTCTTCCTTTCTTCACGGGTGCTAATTCAGTTCTCATTCCCATTTTTAACATTTCCTCCCTTGCTTTAAGGACATACTTAGACTTGCCTTTTATATTGAGTAATGTACCGATAACACTTTCAAATACATTTTTTTCAATATGCATAACATCGAGAAAATGTCTCACGTACAAAGACTTCCAATATGGAGATTAAAAAAATATCGACCTTTTCTTCCACCCACCTTTGACAACATTATGTGCAAAAGGCTTGCCAAACTCAGTACACACATCTTTCACCTTTTCAAAAACTTGGTCACCTGACAATGCGGGTGGAGCTTTACGTTGTTCGGTGTCTCCATTGAATGCTTTTCTCCACCCACGGTAGTGATGTTTAGAATGTAAGAATCTACGATGACCGAGAAACACGTTCTTCTAACAATGTTCCAATCGAATCGTATCGGTTTCGTCATCACAAACAGGACACGCACGTTGACCTTTAATGTTATACCCAGATAGATTCTCGTATGCTGGAAAATCATTAATTGTGCCAAATAACATCGCCCTCAAATTGAAACTTTCTTTCCTATATCCATCAAAAACATCCACACCGTTCTCCCACAAAATCTTTAAATCTTTGATCAAAGGTGTCAAGTATACGTCTATGTCATTCTCTGGTTGTTTAGGCCCAGAGATTAACATAGATAACATCATGTACTTATGCTTCATACATAGCCATGGATCATAAGAATCACAGGCCATGTGGTCTGTGAGATACTTTGAAGACCATGCGGGTTCATTCCATCAGTAGATAATGCCAAGCGAAGGTTTCTTGCTTCTTCTCCAAACTCAGGATAATCATTATCAATCTTTGACCACTATGGTGAATCAGCCGGATGCCGATACTTTCCATCAATAATTCTTTCATCTGCATGCCAAGTCATATGTCTTGTATCGGTTTCACTACGAAACATGCGCCTAAATCTCGGAATTATGGGAAAATACCATAAGACTTTTGTGGGAGACAATCTTTTCTTATATCGAGACAAACCGCATTTAAGGCACTCAGTTAATGATGCATATTCGTTACGAAACAAAATGCAATCGTTAGGACAAGCATGTATCTTATCATAGCTCATGCCAATAGAGCACAACATTTTTTTGCCTCATAGGTTCGATTAGGAAGAACATTATCATCCGGTAGCATTTCTCTCATAAGGGCCAACAACTCTGTGAAACTTTTATCCGACCATCCATTGCCCGCCTTTAAGTTGTACAACTTTAATACCACAGACAGTCTTGAGAATTTAGAGCAACCTTTGTACATCAGTTTCTCTGCATCGCTTACCATCCTCACATTTTAGGACAATGATGAAGATCTTCTTCAAGTGCTTCTACAATCTCTTCAACTCGATCACAATCGTATGTTTCCGTGTCTTTGTCGTTTGAAGCATATGTCATATTACTTTTTCCACTTGGTTCAACATTCTCGTTAATTTTCTCACCGTGAAATATCCAACACTGATAACTTTGATCAATTCAATGCCTCAGTAAATGCAATTTCAATCCATCTGCATCAACCTTACCAATATAACAACAACGCAAGCAAGGACAATGCATTCGTCTGGGGTTTTCAGTGTGTTGAACAGCAAACTTAACAAATTCCGCAACCCCATTCTCGTCCTCTTTGATCATTCGATCAGCACAGATCCATGTTTTATCCATAGTTTTCCTACTTATTAAGGTAAACAATCAATATCAAGTTCAATAACGTATACATAACCAATGTTTCTCCAAACGACAATAACCTCTATCGATACAAACAATATTATCTATCAGTTATATCTATCAGTTATATTTTATTATTCTTTTGAAAGATTTCATCTATTATAAACAATATTCTTTTGCCTTGTTTTTAATTAATTTATAAGACCATTTTTTGTGACTAAATTATAATACTATAAGTTAAAAATGTTCATTCTTCAGGTCTTTTAGTTTGGGTCTTTATCTAACCATATAGTCCAAAGTTTTTTATACTATTTTCCGCAAAGTGCAAGGTAAGGAAAAAATAAAAAATTATTCAGCCATCAACTTGGAAAAAATATGTTTATTTTACATAATTATTTTTTATAATAATAATAATATTTAATCAATATTTATTAGAATTCAGAATTCTACGTAAAATGTCTTTATAACTGAACCATCAAATTGTAACAAAAAACACTGACAATGTAATAAGAAAGAAAAATATTTATATATTTAAATTATATTTCTAATAGAATACTTTTATAAGAAAAATGCAAATATAAAAGAAAGTTTAAATATTACTCTTTTTATAAATTGAATAGTATTTTTTTTGTTTGTTTATAAAATAGGATATGATAAAAAAAACGAGATAGTATTAATTAAATTATATTATTAAAATTTAAAATTTAAAATTGTATTGAAAATATTTTTTTATGCATAACATTTATTTTTTAAGCATATTGGTACTACCAGATTTTACAAAAAAAATCAATATTGAAACTGATGCTTCCGGTGTGGCCATTGGTGCAGTGTTGTCCCAAGACGGTCATCCCATTGCTTTTTTAGTAAAAAAATGTATCCTCATATACAAATTTCTTAAGTCTATGTGCGCGAGATGTTTGCTATTACAGAAACAATAAAGAAATGGCGTCAATATCTAATCATAAAAAACTTTCACATTTACACTGATCAAAAGAGTTTGCGTAACCTCTTGCTTCAAAAAATCCAGACTCCCAAACAACAAAAATAGGCATTAAAACTACAAGGTTTTAATTTTGAGATCTTTTACAAACCTGGAAAATCAAATGTTTTTGCTGACGCTTTGTGCCGAAAGTATCATTCTGAGGATTTGGTGTTGTTGGCTTTATCCTCCCCTATTCTGGCTTTGTTAGACACCCTTCGGAAGTTCTAGACTCATGACACTGCAGGAAAATCAGTAGTAGATCAAACAATGAGGAATAAAAATGACCGATAACTTTACAAAGTTTCACAAGGCTTATTTTACTACAAAGATCGGTTGTTCATACCGAGCATTGAAGGTCTTTGTACAAAGATTCTGCAAGAGTTCCACTGTACACCAATCAGACATCACTCTGGTATGAAGGCAACTTTGGCTCGTGTGTCCACATCTTTTGCTTGGTCGGGCCTCTCCTTGGCAGTTAGAGACTTTATCAAACATTGCACAACCTGTCAACATAACAAGTATCAAATGCAAAAGAAAAAGGGACTACTCCAGCCCTTATAAATTCCTAAACAAGTCTAGGAAGATTTAAATATGAATTTTATAACACACTTACCAACTTCTTTTGGACATATAGTTATCTGGGTCATTTGTGACCGCCTCACAAAATATTATCACTTCATTTCTCTACTAACACTTTTTACCACCAAAGACCTTGCCTCTCATTTTTTCGGTTGAAGTTACACGTCTTCACGGGATCCCTAAGTCCATCATTTTTTATCGTGATCCTCTTTTTCTCAGCAACTTCTGGAAACAGTTTTTTAAAATACAAGCTACTATGTTAAAGTATAGTACAACCTATCACCCAGAAACTGATGGCAGAACAGAAGTAGTAACTAAATCAGTTGAGACTTACCTTCGTTGTTTTACTAGCGATCAGCCCATAATAGTTGTACAAGTTCATTCACCTTTCATAGATTTGGTATAATACCTCCTTTCATACTTCTATCCAGATGATTCCTTTCAAAGCTTAATACGGCCGCAATGTAGATCTTGTTCTATTGAAGCTTCATCCTTATCATCAAAAACCCGTGACCAGACGATCATCTTAGAAACAAGCTAAGCTTTTTTTGGGCCCTTTAAAGTCATACAAAAGATTGGAGCAGTCGCCTATCTACTAGATCTACCATCTTATTCTAAATCTCACCATGTTGTGCATGTATCTCTCTTGAGACCCTTTTTCGGCTCCAAATATCACAACACGGTCTTTCATCTTCCCAGCGGGTTATTAATTTTAATGAAGCGTTTGAGACAAACACATTTAAAGAAAATAGTAAAGGAGTGAACTCTGAAAAGTTAGAGAGCAAAGAAATTTCGAAAAAAAAATTAGAGTCTCCAACAAATAAAAATTGCTCAGGTGGAGCAAATGCATTTTCGGGAGTCTCAAGCCCTCTTAAAGCAACACAAAGTACCGTTGAAGTGGGTTTCCAAGAATTTTTTTCCCAACTTTACCGTCCCATTAGTAGGCCCCACGTGACCTCTCTTCATTCACAGGCTGGAGAATCTTTTATAAAATCCTACAGCCAATCCCAATCTCTAAAACCGCAGACATGTGGCATCAACACAATCGTTGCTTTAATGGATCACTATAAGTATCCAGCTGATTCCCACACTAGCCTTTCCATACAATATTTATAGCTACCTGCTCCCACTCTCCCCACTCAACTGTCCCATTCTGCACACATGTCCCATTCCCCCTCCTCGAGCCTTGTGCCTTCTCATTTCCCACTTGTTTCAAATTCAAACCACTCCACAGCCAATGTATTTCCTCATGCGGTTTCACATTCCCCCACAACATACACATCCCCACAAACCCCACTTCTAGAGAGCTCTAAATCACTCTAGAATTCTCTAGTTTTCTAGAGAAAAAAATTCAAATTCATCCTTATCTTCTAGAGAGCTCCATGTATCTCTCTAGAATTGGTTTCTAGAAGTTGGACCTTCAAAAAAAATTAGGCTTAAAATTTCTAAAGCCTAAAAACTAACAAACCAAAAATCAATTTAAATTTTCAACACCCCTCCTTAAAGAGTTCTTATCCTGCTATCCCCCCCCCCCCCCCCCCCACACACACACACACACACCTTTACTTGACACCCATCCTTATAAAGTAGTGTTTTAAAAATCTAATGTTTTGTTGTATGTCTACCATATATATTTGAACAATCCAGCATTTTCTAGGTAGGGTTTAAATTGGTAAAAAAAGAACGATAATTATTTATGAACACATGGCACGAAAATTTTCGCTATTGGCGAATTTTATGCATTTTTATCGAAATGTTATTAAACCAGTATGAGTCATTTATAGTATTTTTTGAAAAATCCTGTATTTTGTTGCATTTATAAAGTAGTTTTTAAAAATCTAGTGTTTTGTTGCTTGTTTACCATATTTTTTTGAACAATCCAGCATTTTCTAGGTAGATGTTTGTGCTTGTAGGCTTCAAAAAGTCGATACTTTTCTACCGGATATCTAAACAACTAAACAAACCTAGTGTGCAAGAACAATCCTCTTGCAATCACTATCCCTTGTGTCCAACAATCCTGGATCACAAGTCACACAAGAAAACCTATTTTAATTCTTTGTAATTTTGAGAATAGTACAATGTGTGATATCAATATAAATTGATCTTCTCCTTTGATCAAAATCCACTTTTAAATTTTAATACAAGTGTTCAATGATGAATATGAAATGTTATGAATCACAATATGAACATTTTTTAAGGTTTGAAAATATATGAAAAAGAGTGAATTTGATTGAGTGATTTTTATAAAAAAATTCTAGGAGGTGTTTTTGAATTTAAAAAATTCAGAATATATAATATTCAAAACACCCTTTCAAAAAGGTATGAAAAATTATGAAACATAATTTATTTGAAAAGGTATAATCAAAAGGTATAATTTGAATTTTAAAGTAATGACATTTTCAAAATCTTTCAGTGTTAACCGGTTAACGCATATAAACGTTAACACTGTCTTTCAAAAATTGAAGCCGTTAACCGATTAACAAAATGGTTAACCGGTTAACACTATTAAAAACGGAAAAATTATTATTGTCAAAAGTGTTAAACCATTTTAAAAACATTCCAAAAAATGTATGCATTATGATAACATATGAAATGATTAATTGAACCCTTATACATCAATCTTTAAAGGGATTTGATGTACCTCAACGTATGCGTCCAAGCTTGAAATAAACCGAAAGTGCATATGAAGCTTGATCACAATGCCGATGTTTGTTGCTTGATCGTGTTGAGAGCTCTTGACTCTTTGCAAATATGAAGCGCATGAGTCGTGTTGAGAGCTCTTGACTCTTTGCAAATATGAAATATGAAGTGCTTTCATTGGAGTTATTGTTTTTTCTTTCAATGTCTTCAAGAGAAAAACACATTCCAAATATAAAATAAAAATGTTAGTAGTACTAAGTAACCATTTTTTTACCACTACATATAACTAATAAATATTGTAACATTTTATAATTTTATCACTACAGTAAACACATATGGAGTAAACAAAAATAAATAATTAAATAAGTAAACATTTGGTGTGAAAAGTATTCAAGATTTCTACAATAACGATACTTCAACAAACAAAAACAAATTCAAAGTACCTTGTTATATTCTACGTAATGTAAAACCCACTCCTTTTATTTCAAATAAAATTTTAAAATAATAATACTCAAAATGAAAGTTTCATATAATATTCCAAGCCCACTAAAATAAATTCAAATATACAAAATAAATACATTTTATAAGAGCTTAATTATTCCCTATAATCTAAAATATGTAAAAGAAAATAAAATTTAATGTATAATTAATAAATAAATATATAAATATAAAATACATTGATTATTGTCACCGAAATTTAAAAAACCTCTTGCACTTATTTAACTCAAATATCATAACAAACAAATAAAAAATAAGAGTATAGAGAAGAGAGAAAATATGAAACTTACATAGGTGTTAATTTTCCTAACAAAATTCTAGAAATTGTCGCTCTTGAAATACTTAGGAAGCAAATCCCTAGCAAACTCAGTATGTTATAGCACAACAAAACTGTTTCCATTTTCACCCCAACAGATCACATCATCGGGAATAGAATCATCTACCACGTCGTATGTTTTTGTCAAAAATGTTGGTGCTGGTGATCGTTGTTGTGACACTTTTTCTTCCAGATCTATCTCCAACCTCAGGAATTCGACACTGTAATTTTTTTTTTCAAATAAAAACAAACTAATGTATCCCGATAAAATGAAAATAATAATAATAATAATAATAATAATAATAATAAAGAGGTTATGTAACTTTATAGAATTATTTTTCCTTATAAACCATATGTGTATGAATAAAAGAAAAAAAGGAGAAAAGAATAAAGAAATTTTTATGTTTATTATGGTAAAAAGGAAATGAAAAAGCTGAAAAGAAGAAGAGCATATAAGAATTCTCAATCCTAGCAATAAAATCCAAAAAGAAATAAAGGAAAATGAAAAGTGGAACAAGAACAAGGTTTATTGTTAATGGATTGATTAAAGTCTACGAGTCCAAATCTTATGAAAAGTGAAAAAATTACAATAACTTGTGAAAAGAGAAGAATGGTCAATAAATTTGGCTTAGAGTGAAAGCGCATCCCAACAGAAAAAAATTACAGAACATATATGCAATTAAGATATTAAACTACAGTATGACTCCAGATACACGTCATTCCTATAATCTAGTAACTTTATTAAGCTCAGATATATAAAATGATCCAGAATCCAACAAAATATAATCAATCAAATCTTGCAAACTACATAATGAAGAGACCAAACATACCTAGCAAGCATATATTTTATTGTTATTACAATTCAATACAAAATCTCATCAAACACAACAAATGAAACAACTAACAAACACTTCACCATATGTAATCCACATAACACAAACCTCAAAATATTAATGAAAAGAAGAATCATAATTGAAGACAAAAACTATGACTCACCTCAACTTTTTAATCAAGGAAATCACGATCGTTGAAAAGAAAAATATAACTCTGACATGAGACCAATCAAATTGCATCGTAGAGATTTCCTCTGTATGATTAAAATTCATCTTCAATGGTTCTCTAATAAATATGCATAATTTTAATCAAGATTTAGTAAAGTAGAAGATCACATTAGAATGAAATTAAGTGAAATTTAGTAAATGTGGAATGATATCTAAAGAAATAATTCAATACATACCAATTATTACATAAAACTCTTGGTAACGCCATTGATTCAGGTTGATTTGGGGCGTTACAAACCTACATACACAATTAATATATTTTAGAACAGTGAAGTAGTAGCACCGTAAAATTTATAGCTAGGGTTTGAAATTATGTAATGACATATTTATTCTTATCAATTGACTTTGTATCTCTTTGGCCCAATTACATAAATAATTTTAAATTAAATATAAAACTACTAATTTTCTGATCGATCAATTAAGGTCAACTAATCCGATTAGTAAAATTTCATTATTATTATTATTATTTCATTTTTTTGGATTAATAGATAACCTTACATCACGTAATTAGGAAGTGCCTGAAGCTTTTCTTAAGGATAGAAATTCTAGGAGGGTGCAAATAACATTGAAAGCTTTGAGAAAAGAGAAATAGAAAATAGAAGCATTAGAAATATTTTGTTTATTATTATTGTGAGATAAAGTAATCCAATGAGATGATTAAAGAAATGGTGAATTTCCAATGAATAATCTTGTTGTTGCTATATGTTATTAACTATGTTGATAATTGCAGATAGAAAAACAATTTTGTATTGTGTTAAACAAGGTTTCTTGTTGTTGCTATATGTTATTAACTATGTTGATAATTGCAGATAGAAAAACAATTTTGTATTGTGTTAAACAAGGTTTCCTTACTGCTCCCCAAAATAATTCAATTGTAGCTTTTATAGGTGTCACATTGTTTTAAAGCTACTTGAATATATATATATATATATATATATATATATATATATATATATATATATATATATATATATATATATATATATATATATATATATATATATATTTGGGTTACTATTTGATTCAATGAGTTATTATATCTATTTGACCCAATATCAAAATTATTAAATAAATCTAAATATTTAAAACTGGTTTTATATTGAAGATAAAATAAAAATCATTGAAAATGGGATTTTGTCTAACATTATATTTAGATTTTAAAATGGTTAAGGTTAAAACTATTAAAAATGATTAGTGGTTTGTGTTTTTTTTATTTAAACAAAAAAAAGTAAGACATACTACCTTTTTAGGGAATTTTTCCACACACCTTATTGTTGGACGAATGTTTTGGATGGGAGAGAAAATGTTTAAGTATTTCAGAAATAATAGGAAACCTTTAAGAAAGAGAAGACTAATTGTATTGTTTAATGTTTTTAATTTTGATATGATACAAGGACATCACCTCTATTTATACTAGTGGTATTCCAAAATCATGACTAGGATTTTTCCACCACATACTTAATCTAATGGCTATAAATCACTCTCTAGAACAGACTTCTAGAATTATATTCTAGACAACTTTATGGATCTCTCTAGAATAGGCTTCTAGAATTTGGACCTACTTTAACTCAAATTTGGGCTTAAAATTTATAAGGTCTAAAATCTAACAAACCCAAAATCAATTTAAATAATAAACACCCCCTTAAACTTGATTTTACTACTCAGAGAAAATATCTTAATTGGACAAAATCTTCACGCTTGAGAGGCATGGTGATGATATCAGTCGTTTGGTCATGCATCTTTATGTACTCCATATGCATATTGTTGATAGAAACACGTTCTCTAATATAGTCATAGTTTTTGTCAAAATACTTATTTCGATAATGGATGAATAGGTTATTTTCCATAGTTATTGTTGACTTGTTGTCCACGAATATCTTGGTTCGCCCTTTTTGCGGCTTACTCAACTACTTTAATAAGTTTTATAACTAGATTGCACGACAACCATATTAAGTGGCTTCCCCGTACTCCGCTTCACATGTGGAAATAAGGAAAATTAGTTGCTTCTCTGACATCCATGTGAAACATGTATTTCTAATGTAGAAATAAATTCATTTGTGCATTTTCGATCATATATGTCTCCTTCAGACGAGTTGTTATTAGATGCTTCATGTATCAACTAACAACTCCCACCGCATACATAACTAGTACAAAAAGTACCTTTTAAATCGGGTAAAAATGATTTTTTAAATAGGTTGGTGCGATTTAATTCGGACTGATTTAAAAAAAATCGTTTTTAATTTTGGTTTAACCGATTTAAAATATTTTATTAAATATGTTAATATAATTTAAAAATGTCTATTTAAATCGGTTTGTCACATTTAAAAAAATCAAAAAATGAAAAATGTTAAATGCATATGACCCGATTTAAAATCTCAAATTTAAATCAATTCACTTGATTTAGTAATGTTATTTTTAATCGATTGTTTTGATTAAAAATCATAATGTCACTTTTTGTTTTGATTATCATTTTCTTAATACTTGTTTCTTATATAATATTGTACAAAAATTAATGAATAATACAATATTTTATCACAACTAATTACTAATGAAATATTTCATACACAACCATTAATACAAACAGTATTGTGGAACAAAGTTTTATATAAATTCCTTCAGTTTTAAATTTTTATTAAGGAAAAGCTATCAAAATTATATTACTATCTAAACACAAGCTAGTCTTAGGAAAGCTAAACAAACTATGAGACCCACACCAGAAGCACAAAAACAAATGGCACCGACCTATGATTGCCATTTTTACCTAACTAAATTACTTCAAATGTATTATAGAATAAAATTTGTACAACGTTCTTGCATATTCGTAACGTCATCATCATGAAATGGTGTCGAGTCTCCAAATATCTGAATAAATATTAAAAAAATATTAGAATATTGCATTATAAAATCGTGTGCGTCGAGTCTCCAAATGGCCATTGTGTTGTTTTTATTTATATAAATGTGTCATGCTTTACTTAATACAAATTAAATTACGTCCCTTCTATTTACATTAGTGGCATTATAAAATAAACAACTAGAAATTTTCCACCACAAATATTTACATTAGTGGCATTATAAAATAAACAACTAGAAATTTTCCACCACAAATTTAATCTAATGATTATAAATCACTCTCTTGAAATTTCTCTACTATTCTAAATTTTTTAAAACTTCTCCTTATCTTCCAAAAACCTCCATAAACCACTCTATCCTTATCTTCTAAAAACCTCCATAAATCACTCTAGAATAAGTTTCTAGAAGATGGACCTACTACAACATAAAGTTAGACTTAAAATCCCAAAGACCCAAAAACTAACAAACTGATAAATGAAAATTGTAGCTATTTTTGTATATAAATTTTGTTGCACTTATCGACACTTTTTGTTACAATCATTCGAATAAACCCCGATTTGTTTATAAATATGTTTACTTTACGTTATACTATATATATTGCATAATCGTGTAAATATAATTCAGTTTAATTGTTTTCCATTTATTTTTGCAAGTATTCAAGCAAGGAAATCTTTTCATATTCATCAATAGCATTGGATAAGCGTTACAATGCTTCGAACCGGGCGAAAAACAGAGTTACGATTCAAAAAATATAGTCTCATTAGTCTAACAAGTGGTATCACGAGCTCTGGTTTATCTCGTGCTTCAATATTCAATTATTATAAAATGACCATAGAACCCAAATGGGCGTACAATAGAGCTTCAATATTCACCAGTGGAAACTATGGCTATTGAAAAGCTTGTATGTGTATCCATATCAACTCAGTTGATAAGGATGTATGGGATGCCATCATTAATGGTCCTAATCAAATTACAGTGACCAATGTTCAAGGCATCGTCGTACCAAAATCGGAAGTGCAATGGGATAATAATGATAAGAAATTATGGTCACTTGATTGAAAGGCTCAAAATATTCTCATATTCGCACTTGGTGTTGATGAATATTATTGTGTCTCTCATTGTGAGACTATCAAAGCTATATGGGACGCATTAAAAGTTATCCATGAGGTAACTAATGAGGTCAAACAAGCTAGGATCAATATGTTAAATCAAGAATTTGAACTATTTCACATTAAGCATGGTGAAACCATAACCGATATACAAAAGAGGTTCATACATCTTATAAATCGCTTAGAGGCTCTAGGTAATTCTATCTCCAATAATATATCTACAAATAAAGTGTTGTGGTCTTAATAGAGAATGGAAACCCAAGGTCATTGTGACTAAATAAACGAATGATCTTAAAACATAAGAATCGAAACACTTTCTAGAACACTTTCGGTCAAGATATGAAGAAACCAGAAGACAACTAAAATAAGTTTCTTTACACATGTTGAAAACCGAAAGACATATTTATTGAGTTCCGGTAAACTTATAAAATTGGAACACTTACTTGATTTGTTCTGATATGTAATTTGAGAACTGGAAGCCTTGTGAGAAGTGTTCTAGTTTGCAGAGCAAAATATTTTCGTTCGGAAGAGGTATTATTGAGTGTGTAATTTTTAATTTGATATAAACTCAATTTATTCACTACATTTTACTATTATGGTTCAATCTTTCGCTGTTATGCACAGTTTATATAACTATTTATATGAGGGTATTTTGGTCCAAAAATATTTTATATAGGGGTATGAGGATATTGTAGGAGTGTGAAGTAAAATCTTCAAATTTATGTTATAGTAGGCCTAACTTCTAGATGCATTTCAAGAGAGATCCATTGAGATTTCTAGAAGATAAGAATGTTTCCTAAATCTCTTATTATTAATGAATCTTGTTTATCAAAAAAAAAGTTAGGATTGTTTGTAGAATAATAGAGAAAATTCTAGATGATAATTAATAGCCATTAGATTAAGGTTGTGGTATAAAAATCATAAGTACCATTGATTTAAGAATTTCACTAGTATAAATAGATGTTATGTAATTGAATTTATATCAAACTAAAAATTACACACCCAATAATACCACTTTCCCAAAAAAAAATTCTATCCTCTTCTAAATACTTAACCCCTTTTTTCACCTATAAAAATTTAGTTACTAAACATTCACCTTTATTATATATATATATATATATATATATATATATATATATATATATATATATATATATATATATATATATATATATATATATATATATATATATATATATATATATATATATATATATATATATATATATATATATGATTTTCTATAGAAAAGTTTGATCTCTTACTGTACTTTTTCCTTTTCAATTAGATTTCGTTGCCATTTTACTATTATGTTTCCATACTCTTAAAATTGGCAAATTCAATTCCTAAAAGGAGAACCGTCCAACAAGCCTTAAAACGTTTTTCACATATTATTTTTTTTTCAATGTTGCAATGCTAAACCATTACATTACTTGACTATATCTACTTAATCATAAACACTAGTATGCATTTGTACTACTTTTATAGATTGGATTCTCCTTTCTATTTAATTTCATTAATGTATAATATTTAAATTTTTACTAAATATTGATCTAAATTATGCAGCTTCATTTTAAAAGTTGAAGATGAAGTTTGTTCATTTAGTAGAAATCTCTACAATGCAATTTGATTGGTATCTTGTCATAGATTTTTTTTCTATTCTCGATCGTGACTTCCTTAACTAGGTAACTTGTTAGGCTTTGTAAGATGGGTGAAATCAACTGCTGATGCTTGATTATCAATGAAAATGGAATTTTAAGGAATTCTTCCAAAGAAGGGCAACGATTTGATATTAGACTAGCCTTGGTAAGAATCTCATGTCAGTAAAGTTGTTTCCCATCTTCACCTTGAAAAGGTAGGTAGCTAAACATATGCTCTCAGGAACGAATTCAAGTTCGTTGAAACTCACATCAAATTCCTTCAAGTTTATCTTAGATGACATTGTTGTTGGTAGTTGTTTGACGTTGTTGTAATACTTGAAGAATCAAATACTTGAAGATTTGATAATATTAAAGGATGTTAGCACTGAGGCTGAAATGGCAGCACATAAACCCATGTGCTACTATGTATTGAATAATGGTTGTGTCGAATAGCAAAATGCTTTCTTTGAGCGACCTACTGAAGCTATGAGGGGACATTTTAAGCCTCTCTATATCACCGGAAAGGATGAGAATATAGTTGTGAACAAAATACTAGTGGATTGTGGTGCAACTATTAATTTTATGCCACATTACCTGCTTGTAAAGATCGACAAGTTTGACACTGATCTAAAACCCCACAATATGGTCCTTTCTAATTATGAAGGGAAGATTGATGCCACTTTAGGCGTCTTGCAAGTCAACTTGACTGTGGGAACAGTGACTAGGTCCATATTATTTATGGTGGTCGAAAACAAGGCCAACTATAACCTTATGCTGGGAAGGGAATGATTCCATGGCATTGGGGCAGTGTCTTTCTCAATGCACCAAAGGGTAACCATATGGAGACCAGATGGTATAATGGATAACATCCAAGGAGACCAAGGGTACTTCAAAGTACTTGTGAATCATGTTGATGGAGTCGAATTCGAAAATAACTTGGCACATATTGCGCCATGCACCCCAACATAATTTGAATTTACCCTTGACGACCATGTATTATGCTCATTATACCTGCATCCTATTGAGGGCATTCGATGGGATATACAGGTTGTAGGGGATGAAGGAAATTTCCCACCTTACTTTGGGGAGCCAGAGATACACCCCACGGGTTAGGGAAGCGAGGGAAATAATAATGACTGAACTCGAAGCACTACAAAGAATTTCGGCCTATGTGGCTGAAACCAAGTTACAAACGGCCTTGGAGGCTGCCCAAAATCACATGGATGTCGAAACCAATATGGAGTTTATCGAAGGAGGTCCTGGTAAAGACTTCAACCCTGAACCACCTGATAAAGCTCAGATCGAAGAACAAGACCAAATACTTGATGTTATTTATGACAATGAGCCTTTAGGTTTTGAGAAGGATCCTTTGTCATACAACATCAAAATGTTGGCTCAAGATCCTTTGTAAGAAATTGACTTAGGAGAAGGTGAGGTTAAAAGGCCTACATAGATCAGTGCCAACCTTAACCGACAACTTAAAGTCAAAGTAGTTCAGTTACTGAAGGAATTCAAAGACTGCTTCGCATGGGAATTTGACGAAATGTCTGGTTTGAAAAGAGAGCTTGTCGAACATAAGTTGCCAATCAAGCATGGGAAGAAGCCTGTCAAGCAAAATTTAAGACGGTTCACCCCGACAATCCTCTCCATAAAAAGAGGAAATTGAAAGGCTACTTCGATGCAAGTTCATCCATACTACCAGGTATGTCGAATGGTTAGCTAATATTGTACCAGTTATAAAAAATAATGGATCTTTAAGGGTTTGTATTGATTTTAGAGACCTAAATTCTTCAACCCCTAAAGATGAGTATTCGATGCCTATGGAAGAAATGCTAGTCGACTCTTCTACAGAACATGAATATCTTAGCATCTTGGATGGTTATTCTGGATACAATCAAATATTCATTGTTGAAGATGATGTCCCAAAGACTGCTTTTCAATGTCCAGAAGCCTTAGGCATCTACGAATGGGTAGTGATGCCTTTTGATTTAAAAAATGTTGGGGCAACCTATCAAAGAGCAATGAATTCGATCTTCCATGATTTTATAGACACTTTTATGCAAATTTATATTGATGATATTGTTGTTAAGTCTATTTCAGAGAAAGATAACATAAACCATCTTCGACATTCCTTTGAACGGATGAGAAAGCATGGTCTTAAAATGAATCCTCTTAAGTGTGCTTTTTGTGTACATGCTAGGGACTTCTTAGGCTGTCTAGTCCACAAGAAGGGAATAAAAATCATTCAAAATAAAACCAAAGCCATTATGGAAGCGAAAGCGCCATTAACAAAGAAGGAATTGCAATCACTATTAGGGAAGATCAATTTCTTTAGGAGATTCATATCCAACCTAAGTGGAAAACGCAAGCCTTCTCACCTTTGCTTCGAATCAACAAAGAAGGGTTCAACTGGGGGCAAGCACAACAGGAAGCCTTCGACAAGATCATGGAATACCTGAGCCACCCTCCCATTCTCTCACCACCTTGTAGCATGAATATCATGACATTGTACATAGCTGTATCAAATAAGACTTTAGGGAGAGTGTTAGCTCAAAAGGATGATGATAGCATCAAAAGGGCCATTTATTACCTTAGTAGAGTTTTAAATGATGCAGAAAATAGGTGTAGCATAATAGAAAAATTGTGTTTATGCTTATACTATGCATATACAAAATTGAAGCAATACATAAAACTAGTTGATGTTTATGTTTCTTCTCGTTTCGATGTTATTAAACATATGTTATCTAAGCCTATTTTGCATAGTCGAATTGGTAAATGGGCATTAGCATTAACTGAATATTCTTTAACATATAGGCCTTTAAAGGTAGTTAAAGGACAAGTAGCGGCAGCCTTTATTGTCGATCACTCCATTAATGAAAATGCATTGAACTATCTTGAGGTTGAACCTTGGAAGTTATACTTCGATGGGTCTAGCCATAAAGATGGGACATGCATAGGGGTGCTTGTTATTTCTCCTCACAGAATCCCAAAAACTGTCAAGTATAAAATCGAAGACTGTTGTTCAAACAATGAGGTTGAATATGAGGCTTTAATAGTTGGACTTGAGATATTGTTGGAATTGGGGGAAACTCGTGTCGAAATAATGGGAGATTCTGAGTTGGTTATAAAAAAAATTTACCAAAGAATTCAAGTGCATAAAATAAAATCCAATCATGTCATTTGTAGTAGTAAATCGACTACTTAAGAATTTTGAAGTAGTTAGTTTTCGACACATCCCAAGATTGGAAAACATATTTGCAAATGACTTGGCTTAGATTGTGTCAGGATACAAAATTTTGAAGGAAAAATTACAAGATGTGATCGAAGTCAGAGGGAAAGTAGGGTCAGTTGGAATACCCCATCAGACTTAGAAGAAACAAAGCTTGGATACACAAACAAAGAAAACTTCGCCATTCTAGCAGTCAACATGTTAACATACAAGGATTGGAGAAAACCTATAGTAGAGTATCTGCAGAACCCAACATTGTCTGCATAACAAAAGGTTAGGTATCAAGCATTAAGTTATGTCTAATTGGGTAATGAACTGTTCAAAAAGTTTATTGAGGGAGTATTGCTCAAGTGCTTTAGTGAGTTAGAAGCATATTTGGCTCTCTCGACTATACATAGTGGGACATGTGGGGCACATCAAGTAGGCCACAAAATGAAATGGTTTTTGTTTCGACAAGGCATGTATTGGCCTACTATGTTAAAGGATTGTATTGAGTTTAGCAAGGGCTGTCATGAGTGTCAAATTCATGTTGGCATCCAAAATGTCCCTGCAAGTGAACTACATTATATTGTCAAACCATGGCCGTTTAAAGGTTGGGCATTGGATTTGGTTGGAGAAATTCGACCAACATCTTCTAAGAACCAAAAATACATTTTCGTAGGTATTGACTATTTCACCAAATGGGTTGAAGCGATACCTTTTCCAAATGTTGACCAAGAAGATGTAACTGAATTTATTCAAAAACATATCATTTATAGGTTTGGGATCCTAGAAACTATTACAACGGATCATGGTTTAGTTTTCACTGGTCAAAAGATGCAAGATTTTGCTAAAGAAATGGGTTTCAAACTTTTAACTTCTACACCTTATTATGCTCAAGAAAATGGCCAAGTCGAAGCAGAAAATAAAGTGGTGATTGGATTGATAAAAAAACATGTGGGAAAAAAAGACAAAGAATTGGCATAAAACATTGGACCAGATTCTCTAGGCATGCCGAACATCCCCTAAAGAGGCAACCAATACCACCCCATTTCGAAGAGTTTATGACACTATTAATGTTGATAAACCAATTAAAACCTATTTATAGCACATGTCCTAGGATCAATATGGTCAATACTGTGAGTGACTGAGAATATTGTGTGTTGTTTTTAGAGGACCAGAGGTTGTTTATAATTTTCAGGGTAAACAGTGTGATGTTACTCCTTTCCAACCGTTGTTAAATGATTTTTTCGTAGTAGTGTGGATAGTTCATCAATCATTGCAAAGATGAAGTGTTAATCAATCGTGTTTCCCGGTCATATAAACTATTAACATGGTGATATTATATTTCTTCACTTAAATCAAAGTCATTTAATCAACCGATATTAACTAAGCTAATGATATCTATTTAGTCGTATAGATTCCGCTAATTTAACACACCCTTTGGATCGTTCTAGCCCATATCCTCAACTTTTATGCTGGGAATACCTTATCAAAATAGCATACTCTAATACAATTTGTTAATGGAGGATATGAGAAATGAAACGGTCTAGAGGAGGTTGAATATACCATTTTTCTAAAACCTTTTTGAAAAATATGTATTTTTCTAAAATCATATTTTTTCCAACATATGTGCATATTACATGCTCTAAGGCCAATTGTTGTTACCATGCGAGCATATAACAAACATAAGCAAACGATGGAGGCAGTTTCATAAAGCATACATTTAAACAAACATTAGAGTTAACTCAGATTATCAGAAATCAAAAGAACTAAGAAATTTGAATTTTCTAAAACAAACAATTCAACGATTATCATAACTCAATTTTGACACAAAGCTCAAATTGAATTTGATTAATCGAATGATCAATCTAACAACAAGAGTTCATCCAATAATAATCTCAAGTATGAATGTTCAAATGACTAGATCTATCAGATGCCTAAACTTTAATCACGAAATTGCTATAATTATAACAATAAGTTGTTATATGAAAGCGATAAAAAATCTAATCAAGCAAAACTATGTAGAAAAATAAAGAGAATGAATGTAGAATAACATGTTATTCAATTTGTAAATATGAATGTCAAATTCTTTGAGGTTAGTCATAATTTATTCTTAGATATCTTGTGGCTTATTATATAACTGCATTTAAGGATTTATTTTTAAAGATTATCTACTCCTTTGTAAAAATATAAAATATGAATTTATATAAAATTATTATTTTTCAGAATATTATGAATTAAAAACTCCTTATTTATTGTCATTGTTATATACTCAAATAAATGAATAAAAATATAGTTTTATGAATATATTAGAAATCTTACTATTTTATGAGATTTAATCTAGAAAATTAATTAATAGCAGTTAATTTGTATCATTTTAATCTCACCTATCGTGGATGTAATTATATATATTTTCCTATTTTGATTAAAATGTAAGCATTCTTAATACATATGATTGTAACTCACCTATCTTGAATACTATTATACAATTTATTTTAATAAATAAATTAAATTAAAGGTTAAATATACAAAACTCCCCTGTAATGTTAGCGATTTTTTATTTTAACCCCTGTAATATTTTTTATTATTTAGCATCTGTAATATTTTATTTGTTTTTTTTACCCCTCCACCCTAAGCGTGTAATTTGAACACTGAATTTGGGAGATAAATCAATTTTTTTACAGGGGATAACTTTGACGCTAGGGGGCAAAAGACATGGCATTTTAACATTTTAAGGGGGAAATAAAAAAATATATAAAGGGGGTAAAGCGAAAACTCTCCTACATTGCAAAGGAATTTTGTATACTTAACCCTTAAATTAATTATAATTATAATAAATATTTTATTGATAATAATTATACCATATCGGTATGTTATTATTAATATATCTTTATTTTTCAATGTACTTATGATTTATGATTATGTAAATTATTGTTTGAGTACCCTATTAATATTATAACTTTTTGATATAATATTTGTACATTGTTAATCTCTACATCATAACATTCAATTAGAACCTAAAACAAAAATAAGCACAATATATATCATACATTTTCTATAAAACGCTAACATCTCAAATAAAGCACATTCCGAATATAACTTTCAATGGAAAAAATGATAGTGAAGAGACGAGAAAATTTGGAGTGTACAATATTGTAAAGCTACTACGCTGATCTATACCATCAACCGTTATGATATATTACTTTCATAATGAAATTTCCTAATGAAGAGTCAGAGATAAATTTAGAATTAAAAATAAAAATAAAACAAAATATATCACAGCGGTGGAAACAAACAACCGTAGTAATAATTTTTAAGTTTTTTTTATTTAAAAGTAAATAAAAAAGAAAATGTGGCATTAACATAAAAGGAATAATATATATGATGGCGTTGATGTTCGAATCCATGAAAGTTCAATGGTATCACCACGGTTGGCTTATCAGCCGTTGATATATACAAATAATTTTTAATCAAAAATTAAAACTAATATAATAGCACCTTAGTTGAGAGATGTCACCATGCATAGTGTAGGAATGAACCGTGGTGTCTATGGCGTTGTTGTTTACACGTTTTGTAGTAGTGATGTATCATTTATTAAATGTTACATCTTAAGATCATTTGTTTATTATTTAGTGCTCAACCAAATTCGGGAAAAAAAGTGTTGTCAACACAAGACTCGTTTTCAAAATATTTTCTTTCAAATTATTATTACACTATTGAATTTTTCGTAACGGGACAATGTTAGAAATATATTTTTTTTCATAAGCAAGAGATATATTGATAAGTGAGAACTAAATGTTCTCACACAAGCTTACAAAAGAAAGACTAAAAGCCCAAATAAAATTACAATTCAATTGCTCCTTACGAAAGATACAAAATTGAATCTTTAACAAAGTCATAAAAGTTGTAATTGGGATGTTTAATCTTGCCGGTGAACGACCATCTCCAGAGTAAAGCTTTTATATTCCAGACCGCATCCAAAACGTTCCAGGAAACATTCTTAAAAACTATCTCGTTCCTTAACAACCAAATGTGTCAACACGTTGTCAACCACACAATGTCTTCCTTACCCCGCTTCAATCTCAACCTTTTTTCCAAATTACACCAAACCAAAAAACTTTCCTTTAAATTCTCAATAACCCGGATATTAAATCCTAATCACTCTGCTACTTCTCTCCAAATAAGTTTTGACACTCAACAACCCAAAAACAAATGTTCTACATTTTCAGGGCTGCATTGACATAGGACACAATTAATATCAAAGTTATCGAAAATACACCCTTTATTGCATAGATTAACCTTGGAAGGTAGCCTATTCAAGAAACCTCTCCAACCGAAACACCGCATCATTGTATGTTTTGATAATATAAAATAAGTTGATTTTGTAAATTAATTAAGTATTTTTATTAATTAATTTCTTATAAATTATAATTAAAAAGTATTAATTTATTGAATAAAATAATAATAAATTATTTAAAAATAAATTATTCCAATCAACATTGCCACATACTTAAAAGTTAAATTTTTTTATTCTAATTATCATTGTTTTGCTTTATGATTTGTCATGTGATAGTAATATTTAAAATTGTCATAATGTGATTGGAAAGTGATACTGTGATAATTCGACTTGGAGGATTAAATTTAACCATGGGCTAGAAATTAGATTTAAAGGGGCAATACACAATATACAAATTTAACATATAATACAATCTAGCATAAGTGCGAGAATCCAGCAAAATAAATACAAATTTGCAAATTACATCATGAAAATATTACTATCTCAACTTATCCACAATATCTTCTATTTGCTTTCGATTATCATTATTATCTCCTAATACACTCACTTTAGCATCTTGAGATTTTTATGATCAAACACAACCGCCCATTGGAACAGTGCATATTTTGTTCCTGGATGAGTGATGAGGAACAAAATCGCCGTAGGGTGTTCATGGGGCTGTATTGAAGATTCTGAAAATGTTGAATTTATGAAAACACCACAGCTTCAATATTCTAGAACCTACAAAAATGCATGCGTTTGTATTAGGTTACCTAAACAAAACCTTAAAATCACAATGATAGCAAAAATCATAAATTAAAGATCAAACTCACCACATTTAATCAAGGAAATCACAATCGAGGAACGGAAGAAACTCCATCTTGAACTGTTAGAATGAAACTGCATAATTTAGATTAAGATTTAGTAAAGATTTGGATATCACATACGAATGAAAGTAAAAAAGGAAAAATGATATTGAGTGTGACAGTTAAATGATTGAGAAAAAGGTGTTTATGCTTATTGCACAGTTCTCCTTTTAGGAAATACAATCTGCAAATTTAAGATATGTAGAAACATAGGACAACAATGAAATCTAATTGTAATAGAGAAACAACAATAGGAGACTAATATTTTAATGAAAAAACCAATATTTATAATAAAGAAGAATGAGAATTACAAACAAAATCCTAACAAAAATATCAAACCCAAAGTTTAATAATTTCTTACCCAAGGAATGCTTAATAACTAAATCAGATTCATTGCAGCAATAATTATGGAGTTCTGGGTAGGTGGAAAAGTGTTTATGTATTTGAGAGAGGATAGAAAACTTTTGAGAAAGGGGAGACTACTTGTATTATTTATTGTGTGTTTATAATTTTATATTTGATACAAGCTCAACAACTACATCTCCTAGATTTATACTAGTGATATTGTGAAATCAATGACTAGGATTTTGCCACCACAAACTTAATCTAATGACTATAAATCACTCTCTAGAAATTTCTCTACTATTCTAGATATTTTATTAAATTATCCTAATATTCTAGAGAGCTCTATGAATCTCTCTAGGAAGTTAGATTTATTACAACATAAATTTGGGCTTAAAATTCCCAAGGCCCAAAAAACCAAAAAACCCAAAATAAATAAAAATATTCAACACCCTCTCCACCTTGACCTGACACCCAATATAATTTTATAATTACAAAAATATCATTTGTATTATTTACCTTTCAAAAATTCACATTATGAACACACACAAAATAGTTATTTTGTAAAATTAGTAAAAATAAATAGGATAGTTATTTAAAAATATTTGGTACAAAAAAAATTGCAAGAGGTGAATTTTATGCGTTTTTTACCAAAATTTTAAAACTCTCGTATGACTTTTTATCGGATATTTTAAAATATATGATATTTTGTTGGAAGTTTACTGTATTTTGTTGGAGGTTGGAAAAACATTTTTTTTTATAAAATCATAGTTTTTCCAACCGATGCACATATTACATGATATGAAGCCAATTGTTGATATTATGGGAGTATATAAAAAACTGAAGTAAAAGAAAGTGGTGATTTTATAAACCAAATGTTTAAATGGACATTATAGTTACTTCAGATTATCATAGATAAAACAATTAAAGAGAAATGGGAAGGAGTGGAGTGCACTTGATATATAGTGGTTCAACTTTACCATCTACATAGGAGTTTAATTCACTCTTCAATGGGTTTCCAATGAATTTTTTTTCTTCCACTATAATGATAATACAACAATTGTCATACATAAATTATACAACCACTTGATACAAGATACTCCTAAAAATAGCTAGTTTTTTATATTGATCATCTTTTGTTGTATATGGCATATACTTTGCCGATCTTGCAAGATCTACCTAATATTGACTTAAATCTTCCAGAATCACCAACATGTCCCAATTCTTCGTATGTGGAAATCCCCATGATCACACCAATTTCTCGAGCGATGACCTATTTAAAGAACATCGAAAATATATATGACTTCTTGTATAGGCTTCAACACAACTCAACCAAAGTAATCCTAGAGAAAAGAATTCAACTTATTTCCAGCTCAAGAATATGGACCTGCAGCTCAAGAACTTCACAAACATCATCTTTAATGACCCTCCTCTTTAATAGTTCTGACATTCCCTATATTTGATAAACAACAATGATGTTATTCCTGCTAGATGTTGAAGATGATTTTATATGTTAAAGATAAAAGTGAAAAAGTCTACTTTGAAAGTCTACTTTCAAAGATATGATTATCATCACAATAATCATTCTTATTATTATCGTGAGGAATGAAAAATGATAATCTTAAAAAAAAAATATTAATGGCAAGGGAGGGCATATATATATACACACTCACACTAGACGTATCCTATAAGAATTACATTTTTATGTAAGACTATGAAATGAATATGAACCAACATATGTTATCTTTTTTCCGCTCTCCTCCATTATTAAAATAAAGGTTAAATCTTATGAGAATTACATTTTTATGTAAGACTATGAAATGAATATGAACCATCATATGTTATCTTTTTTTTTGCTCTCCACCATTATTAAAATAAAGGTTAAATCTTATGAGAATTACATTTTTATGTAAGACTATGAAATGAATGATATTTTTATTTAAAATAACCTAGTTTATTAAAAATATTATTGAAATAACATAGTTTTTGTGATATTTACGAAACGGACGTAGTTTTAGTTGTATTCGTCAATTGGAATGGCGAATGAATGAAAAATTTCTTAAAAATACACATATTCGCCAATTGGTATGGCTAATGCGTGTAAGCCATTTTATTTTATTTTCAAATGCAAAGATTCGCCAATTCATATGGCGAAATGACTTTAATTTATTTTAATTAGAATAAATTCGCCAATTCATATAGCGACACCACGATATCAATTTCAACTCACTCGCCATGTCAATTGGCGAATGAGTGTAACATCAATTACAAAAAATTTCTGCCATCTCATATGGAAAACAAAAAGTGCATTTGTTATCTCATTTGTCATTTCAAATACAATTTTTCAAATGCAAAGATTCGCCAATTCATATGGCGAAATGACTTTAATTTATTTTAATTAGAATAAATTCTCCAATTCATATGGCGACACCACGATATCAATTTCAACTCACTCGCCATGTCAATTGGCGAATGAGTGTAACATCAATTACAAAAAATTTCTGCCATCTCATATGGAAAACAAAAAGTGCATTTGTTATCTCATTTGTCATTTCAAATACAATTTTGGTCCCCTATTTAAGCTCAACTCAGCAAATCAGTCCCCCTATTTTATTTATTATTTATTGATTTTTAATTATTCAAGTCATTTTGTAATTTTATTTAAATCTATAATTATAATAAATACTTTTCTTTAAAATCTTTCAAATATAGAAATTGGGCTTTTCAGCCCATCTCTCCCATCCACATAATATTTTACATAATATTGTTTGGTTTTGTTTGTATGTGTTATATATAGATTTAAATTAAGTGGAACAAAAGCAATGTGGGACTTGTTATATCTATACTTCCTTTTTTCTGCATTCCAACAACAGTAATTTTGAAAAAACCACCTATTCTTCTTTTGTGCTACTTTTCTCTCTGATAAACACAAAAGAACGCAAACCGCTCTCCACTCATATATTCATTATCTTTCCTACATCAAAATATTATTCTTCAACTCTCCAAAACAATAAAAAACACCCTCTTAAAAATAACATCAAACAAACCAACATAACCTCCATCAAAAACTTCACTCACCATCTTCATTTCATCCACAACAAAACACAAGTTTCTTTCACTTCACTCATCTTTCATCCTCATTGACCATAACAACAACAACATAAACTTCCCTAAAAAACTCAACTCACAACTTCATCATTTTTATCATCACCCCATCAAACAACACAACATCTCCATCTCCATCACCATAACCACTTAACAACAACAATAAATCTCGTTCACGCTTCAACATGAACCTTTGACTGCAACTTATCAGAGAACTGTAACATTTGAAACAACACATCACCATCTCAACTGTTCACAAACATCATCGACGTTGCAACAACTCAACCAAAAATTACACCACGAACCTTCAAAGTTCAAATAGAAGCACACAACCACGACACCATACATCAACCTTAACATCCTCGCCACCACCTCTTTATCATTTTGCCTTTGTTGGAAATCCTCTATCGTAGGTAGTTGTCTCATCTTTGTTTTTCTTTGAGATATGGAGATATGATTTATGTGTATTTGACTGTGATTTGTGTCTATTTTAACATTAAATTGAAATGAGTTATTTTGTTGTGTTTATGAGAAAGTAAGGGTCTGTTTGGTTCAAATGAGTGGGATGGGAGGCAAGGGATTTTAATGGAGGGGAGGCAAGGGGATAGGAGGGGAGGATTTTTTTTAATCAAATAAGTGTTTGGTTCAAAAGAGGGGAGGGGAGGGATTTTATTAATAATTTGCATTTGTATTCTTATGATCTTATACAAGTGATATGATATTCAAATGTGAAAATTTTATATGCATATTATTTGTAATAAAAAATTTAATATTGAGTGACTAAAAAAATATTGGTTTACCACATAACGTTAAAAACTTGAGTACACTTGATTTAGATTATAACACAATTAGAAGGAAAAAAAATATAACAAAATGTAAAAAAACATATTAAAAAACAATGATTATGATTTATATTAAATACAAAAATTTGAAAATAATTTGAAGGTAGAGAATAATTATAATAAGTTAATGGAAACAATCGAGAACAATCACACAGAAGAAAAACACTAACACGAAAGAAAGTGAATAATTATGAAATATTAAAATTAAACTGATGATATTTTATTAAATAAAATAATTTTTAAAAATATAAAGATTATCTTCCCTCCCCTCCCCTCCAAATCCCTCCAATTTGGAGGGATGCCAAAATTGTGTTTTGGAGGTATTTTGCTCCCCTCCCCTCCCCTCCATTCCCCTCCTAAAATTTGAACCAAACATATTTAATTAAAAATTTCCCTTACCTTCCCCTCCCCTATCTTCCCCTTCATCTTCCCTAAACCAAACACACCCTAAAATAAAAAGAGAGGTACATGAAGAATAAGAGAAAGAGAAAGTAGTAAACACGAGAGAAGGTTGTGTTCTGATTGATTCATGAGTGGATGGCAGTTTGTGTTTTTATTGTGAGTGGATATTTTTTCCTTTGTTTATATATATATATATATATATATATATATATATATATATATATATATATATATATATATATATATATACATGTGTAGGAAAACATTATTATGTGTTCTGATGTCTTGTAAGATGTCCCTGACATGCTTGAAGAACATGTGCATAGGTTTTTTTGTGATGTCAGATCAGATGTCGTAACATCTTTGTTGTCCTGATGCAGAAAGTTGTGATTTAATTTATGCACTTTTTTAGCAGGTTTTTATTTCTATGAAATGCGAAAATCAAGGGAGATTTGCTGTCAAATGCAGAAGCTGCTATATGTTTAGTTTTTGGAGATTTTGAAGATCTTTTCATATTTGATTTTGAGTAAATCATGTGATCTTATTTGTGGAAGTTTCTGATCTGATCCAGACCCATTCAGAATGCTCTATATACAAGATGCTTAACCTAATTGTAATCGTGTGGAATATTTTGTGTATTGTGAAGCTGAGTGCTTTTGAGTTTTAAGGTTTCCTTGTGTGTGTGTGTGTGTAAACACCCCAAATTTGCCCTCACCCATTCACACCATGGCTTGTGATCTTTTCATATGCATAATTCAATCATAGCATCTCATACCACATTTTTGATTCACTGCATTGCTTCTAAGTCATCTGCATCTAGGGTTTGTGATCTGAGCTATCCAAGAGTCATTTGAGCCACTCCAAAGGTCTTCAATCACTTCAAAGGGGTCCATGTATGTTCAAGCATCATATTATATCTTCTCAAAGTCAAGAATGTCAAAAAATCACAAGAACTGAGATGGCATGAACACCTTGCCGGAGAAGATGACCGGAACACTGTTCCGGTCATCTAAAAGTCATTAGGGCTTCTGATTAGGGTTTAATCATAATTAGGCCAGTTTGAATGTGGGCCGTCCATTAGCGCGCGTAGTCAACTCCCGCCCCCTGGAATTTGAATCCTGGCCCTTAGATCTGCTGACTTTCTCCTTTTTCACTTAAAGTCATTTTATTTTTTATTTGTTTCATATTTATTTTGCACGAATTATTAAAAATAGCAAAAAAATGTTTAAAAATTATGAAAATTTTTGTCAAGGTTTTCATTATTTTTCAAAACACAAATATTTTTATTTTTATTTTTTGCATTAAAAATTATTTTTAAATCATTTAAAAGTTTATTTTTAATTAATTAATGAAAATTAATTAATTAAAAATACTTTTAGGTATTTAAAAATCACAAAAAATTCATGTAACATTTAAAAACATTTAGAAACATTTTCCAACTCTCAAACCAAATTTATTTTTTGTTCTTGTTGCCTTTTGATTATTTTCTTTGGAATTAAATTCATTTTGAGGTAATATTTTGGTTCAAACTTCAAAAATTCATTTCTGCCTAACCATTGAGAGTTGGATGATGATTCTTTTTGCATTGCATCTTGCATAACATGTAGTTTATAGGATAAATTTGGCTTGAATTGATCTTGCATTTTCAATTTGTTTTGCATTTTTCTTGACAAGGTACCTTAAAACCTGTAGCGGTAAAATCATGAGTGTAAGCCATTGATTAACTTAACTCAATATACACAGAGTCGCCACCGCGCTTTAGTTTATTTCCAAATGGAAAAAGGAAAATGAACGAACAAAACCTTAATGAATCTCAAAAGCTAAAAATCTTAAAGAAACAAACAGAGAATGGGTACGGGGATTGGTTACAAATCAGGAAGGTTTTAAGCACCCGACTTGTCTGTGGTACTCCACGGGAACCCTTTGAAATGTTTACTGCATTTTTGGTTTGAAATGGTTTGCTTAAAAAAAAAGATTGAGGAGATGAGAAGAAGAATGTTTTTTTTAGATTTTTGTGTTTCGTCCGTTGCTTTCCGCGTGAGGTCTTGCATTTTATTTTTTGAGTTTTGCTGCGTTTTGAGTATTACGAATTTGCGTTTTGATTGTGGTGCTTTGTTCATGTGCGTTTTGAACTTTGTTATTTCAGGTGCTTGGCTTGTGTTTTGCTCGTGATTGTTGAGCTTGCGGCGTAAGCTTGATGTGAAGTGCAGGCGTGTGTTGAACTGGGAATTTCGTACGGCTTGAAAAGTTGATGTTTGAGGCTTGAAGATATGCGGCTAGTGAGCTTGGGCCTGTTATGTGAGGGCCTTGTTTTGTTGCACTGGCTGTAGCTTGTTGTGCAGCGCGGATTTGTTGTGAAAGCTGGTGAAAAGTTGTTTGGATGCTTGTATTGTGGTACGGCTGGCAATTGTTTACGGCGCGGCGAGAGAAACTTGACTGAGGGAAAGCTGGAGGGCGTGTGGGCCAGGCAAGTATGGGAATTTGTATTGCAGCTGTTGTGCTAGCTAGCTGATGTAACTTGGCAAGTCATTTGCAAAAGGCTTGGAAAAGTGTGTGGGCAGCTTGTAAAGTGAAGCTGGATTGATACGGAAATTTGAAGTAGGCTTGATAGGAAAGTGCTGTTTGGAGGAATTGTGTTGAGCTGATAAAATGTTATGCTTTGTTTCACAAACACAAACCATTTTGGGCCAAAGAAAAAAAACTAAATGGGCTATTTATTTTTTTGTATAGAAAAAGAACAAACAAGGGTTTATATAATTTGTTTATATATGAAGAAAAAATGAATTATAGAATTAAAAATAAAAAAATGGAAAATGAAATTTGAAGAAAAAATATTTGGAAATGGATAATGATTTAAACAACAGAAAAAAGAGATAATGGATATTGGAAACAAAAGGGAAAAGAATTATTTTTGGATGATGAAATGGATAAAAAAAATAATGGGAAATGGTTAAAAGAAAATAATGGTGTTATTTGAAAAAATGAATAGAAATCGAACATAATGGATTATGGATGTGGATAATCGAGAAAAATAGGAAACAAAGTGAATAAATTGGACATAAGAAATCGGAAAATGAATATAAATGGATAACTGCTATATAAAAAAAATGATGGTTTATGGATCGAATAAAAATGGATGGAACGGATAAATGGATGTGAGGTGATGATTTTTAGCCCAAAGCCAACTTATTTTTCTTGCCAACCACTGATTAAAATGAAAACAGTCAAACATGAACCGCTGAACACCTTGCCACTTAAACTACAAACACTTGCAATCTGTCTGAACATTGTCCTGATAACTTGAATTCATACTGAGGAAAATAAAGCCTCAGATGAATCACTGATGAACTGATAAACTTGCAGATTCGAAACGAACTTCACACAGAATACCGCCTGATAACTGATGACTTCGCACATAACACAGTCTTGAACTTTTGGATACGCACAGTCTAAGAAACAGACCACTGGCACACACAACTTGCAGTTGAACAATCTTTTGATAGTTTGACCAAGATTAGGTCAAACGTCCACCTGAATCGAATTGTAATTGGACAACCACATCTGAATTGAAATTACAGCCCTGTCTTTGAAATCCTGCAACTCAGAAGAAAGAAGAAGCAACTGCAACATATTTTTTTGATATTTTGGTTAGAAGTCAGTAAAATATAAACAGATAACAGAAATTAAACAAGGTGATCCTCTGCAAGACATAGACCTGCACCAGAAAAAGGATACATGAACCAATACGTGATCTTGTTTGTATGCAAATGCAGATGAGATGCGAAAAATCTTAGGTTAAAAATTAGGGTCTGACAGATGCCCCTATTTAAGTTTCTTCAATCCGGAGATAATGAAGATTGAAATCTTCGTTTCGACAAGATGGAAGATACTTAAATATCAAAAAACCCAATTTTTGAACCTAAGATGCCAAAAACTGGAATGAAATGAAATGAACGATATGAACTGATATGGAAATGATATGAAGCAAATGAAACTGTTTATGAAAGTATATGAAAATGATATATGAAATGCAGGGAAAACATGTGACAGCAATATGAAATGTAAATGAGAAAAAAAACATGAGATGATATGAAATGTATCTGTAACCAAATGAAATGCAGAGAAGTCCATGAGGGACAAGACGACACGTGAAAAAGAAAACACGCTGGGGATAAGGAGCATAAGACTCTGACGGGAAAACAACATGCTAGAGACCAACATATGGCTCAGCTGAGGTGAAAATGTTCAAGAATGGCAATTGGATAGAAAACATCACAACATCCAGGAATGGCACTGAATGAAGTGAGAAAAGTCCCGAAACAGTACACCAAAAACATCCATAGATGACATGACTGACTTTGATATGAATATCCGAGAATGGCAATCGGATAAAGGTAAACACAACATCTGAGAATAGCAATCAGACAGAAAATGAATTTCAACATTCAGGAACAGCACTGAATGAAATGGGAGAAAGTTCGGGAAAGCACATCAACTCAATGATGATTCCAACATGAAAATCCGAGAATGGCAATCGGAAGTGAAGTGATCACAAAATCTGAGAATGGCAATCAGATAAAATGAATCACAACATTCAGGAACAGAACTGAATGAAATGGGAAAAAACAGGAAAACACATCAACTCAGTGATGATTCCAACATGAAAATCCGAGAACGGCAATCGGAAGGCAAATGATCACAATATCTGAGAATGGCAACCAGATAAAAATGTGAATCACAACATTCAGGAACAGAACTGAATGAAATGGAAAAAGGTCCGGGACAGTACATCAAACCAATGATGACTTCACTATGGACATCCGGGAATAGCAATCGGATAGGAAGTGATCACAACATCTGAGAATGGCAATCAGATAAAAATGTGAATCACAACATTCAGGAAATGAACTGAATGAGGTGAAAAAAAGTCCGGGACAGTACATCAAATCAATGATGACTTCACTATGGACATCCGGGAATAGCAATCGGATAAAAGGGTGTAATATTTGAGAAGACACAACAAGTATATGAAAAAAAAATTTGAAGAGACAGACAAATGCCAAGTAAGTTGGACTTTGACCAAAAAGTAAGAAGTTGAAAACAACAAGACTTCGAGAAATGCATATGAGGACTAAAACACTCAGTATGCAGACATTTATGAAAATGGGGACTAAACCACCCAAGGATACGCATAATGAGGACTAAAACACTCAACTATGCAAAGGTGAACAAAACTGGGGAATAACACACCCAAGGAAACGCATAATGAGGCATAACACACTCAAATATGCAAACTTTTTCGACAATGGGGAATAACACACCCTAATGATACGCATAATGAGGACTAAAACACTCAAATATGCAAACTTTTACTAGACTGGGGAATAACACACCCAAAGAGATAATGAGAGAAAATGCTGACAACCAGTTTAGACTCTTAGAGGAGTGGAAATACTGACAACCAGTTTAGACTCTTAGAGGAGTGAAAAAGATGGAAGACTGATTCCTCAACACAGATATCACTGCCATTCTGCTCGGAAATTAGAGATGCTGCTGCTCTTTGAACAAATCTCTGTCACACCACTAAACTGTACCAAGTTGAAAATCTTCTGAGAGAAAGTCATGCAAAGCTACTTGGGGATTCTTTGAAGAAAATTTTGCCCCAAGTTCAATGACTGATGAAGATAAACTGATAATGGATTCAGTTCATGATTACTGCTGGAGAAAATAATCAAATCTTTGAAATAACTGCTGAGAAGATAAACTGTTCATGGCTTCAGTTCTTGAAATGACTGCTGAGAAAATAATCACGTCTTTGAAATAATTGCTGAGAAGAATAAACTGATCATGGCTTCAGTTCCTGAAATGAATGTTGAGAGAATAAACTGATCATAGCTTCAGCTCTTGAAATGAATGTTGAGAAAATAAACTGATCATAGCCTCAGCCCTTGAGAAAATATTGAAAAAAATAAACTGATCATAGCCTCAGCCCTTGAGAAAATGTTGAGAAAAGAAAATCCAGTATACATCTTGCAGAGAATCTTCTGACCAACCCAATCTGAGAATAACTTGCATTGAGCAACACCTCTTGAACCATAGGAAATGAGAAAATCTTGCCCCTGATAGGATCACCGACCAAGTTTCTTAACTATTTGAAAATTCCTTGATGAAGAAAGTTTATTTGCAAAATAAAAATGTTTGTACAAACTTGGTAATTTTAATGCAAAGTTCAATGCAAAGTTTGAAATCAAGAATCATTTTTGAATGAAATTTATTGATGTGAAAACAATGAAAACTTGTCACAACACGGCGGTTGAGACAACAATTAAAAATAAAGCAATGGTAAGAAAACAAATGATTGGTAAAGCACTTGGGAGTCAGTTTACGCAACCTCATTGTAATATGCTTTTCAAAAGAAACCTGGATTCAATCAGGACTTTTGAAGGTTGTAACGTGGTCTGGTTCACGGTTTATGAAACAAAGGATATAGGCTCAAAGTTTATTTGTACCCAACCCAACTTCGTGATGAACTCCAGTCCTACATTCAATTAATTCAGCCTATGCATTCAAGTTCCCAGAAATTCGGGATTGCACAGATGAAGATGGTTCGTAAGCCAGAGGATTTTATGATAGCAGTCACCTCTCCCTTTTGTTATTTCCAGTGAGGACCTTGGTCAACTCAACTTGCTTTTGCCGAGGATTTTGATGACCTCTTGATAAATCTTTCTTCTATTATCCCTAACTTTTGCCTGAACTGTGTTATTTCAACTTACAGTCAGCGGGATGCCCCTAGTTTTTGCCTAAGTCTCCTTCATAGGTTTTGACTTAGCGGGCTTTGATTTTTTTTTTTATAATATTTTTTTAATATCATTTTTTTTTGAAAGATAATGACTGCATGGCTTAATGATTACGATGAACCATCATTGGCTTTTGAATTGAGAAACATCTTCAACACTTCTTTGATGTGTGTGAAGGAAAACTTGAGATTGCAACCTTTATTTGAAAGGTGTCTTGAATGATTCTCTTGTACTTGAATGCACATTCGAATTAATTGAGAACTACCCATCCCCAGGTTAAAATTGAGGTTTTTTTTTTTCGAATAGAAAGAATCTCCTACTTCAAGGCTCAAAGGGGTTGACAAAGGATTAACTTCCTTATTTCTCCAGTGTTTAGGATTTGAAACAATGCCTGTATATCATCAGCCAGGTCTCAATTGAAAGCATACCAACAACAATTATGGGTATCTCGTTTTCATCATCCTCCCTCCAATCATTGTAAAACTTTTGAGAAAAGATAAATGAACTTGAAATGTAAAGCGTAAAAATGCAAATAGCAAATGAAATTGAATCAAAACAAAGCAATGCTCATTTCATTAAAATCAACATGAAAGTACAAACAAGCTTAAAAGCAAACAACTTGATATGATTAAAGAAAGTTGCAAACATAAAGAAACAATGGCCTAGTGATCAATCAACAACAAGGATGAGCTGTCCCCTCTGATATTCTGGCCTTGCAGAAGATTTGACAATTGAAGTCCTCTAGAAGATTCACTTCCCAAGCTTCGGCAAAGGATCGTTGATAACATTGGGATTAATGTCATTAAAGTAAAGGATGTTGTTCCTGATAAGTTCCTGCACCTTAGCCTTCAGTGCAAAGCAATGCTCTAAATCATGACCAGTTCCACCTTGATGAAACTCACAACGAAGATCCGATCTATAACAAACTGGCAGAGGATTTGGAACAGGAGGCAGAGGCCTAGTAGTAATTAAACCTTTCGCAATCAAAGAAGGAAACAATTCAGTATAAGACACCGGAATAGGATCAAAGTTTGGCCTATTGCGATACTGATTTTGTCCAGCAGCAGGAAGAGGAACCTGAGCTTGAGCTCGAATCTGAACTTGAGCTTGAGCTGGTCGAGCTTGACCTTGAGCTTGAGTTTGAGCAGGTTGAGTTTTGACAACAGGAGCAACTGCAGCTACGTATGGTTGAACATATCGTTGTTGCGGGTGATAAGGCCTCCTCTCAGTTGAAACAGCATAAGCATCACCATCCCTTCTCTTATGAGGATACCCAAAAGACTTTCTTGCAACATTGGGAGCTTCAGAATTGGTAATCTTACCTTTCTTGATACCTTCCTCTAGTCTTTCTCCGATAGTGACTAGATCAGAAAAACCAGATGAAACACTTCCTACCATTTTCTCCCAAAAGAACGGTTGAAGAGTGTCCATGAACAAACCAGTTAATTCCTTCTCAGGCAAAGGTGGTTCAACTTGAGCAGCTAGTTCTCTCCAACGCTGAGCATACTCTTTGAACGATTCTTTCTCTTTCTGTGACATGTTTTGAAGTTGACGACGATCAGGCGCCATGTCCAGATTGTACTTATACTGTTTTACAAAAGCATCAGATAAATCTTTCCAGCTTCGGATGTGACTCTTCTCAAGTCCAACATACCATTTCATGGAAGCACCACTCAAACTATCTTGAAAACAGTGAATAAGCAAATTGTCATCTTTAGCATATGCAGCCATTTTGCGACAATACATCAGCAGATGAATCTTTGGACAAGTATGACCATTGTACTTCTCAAATACAGGAACTTTGAACTTATCAGGAAGAACCAAGTCGGAAACCAAACACATGTCAATAGCAGCAGAACCAAATGCATCTTTTCCTTCTAGACCTCTTACCCTCTTCTCAAGAGTCAAACATTGCTCTCTAACTTCATCCATATATCCAGGTTCACCCTGACTTTCAGCTTGTTGACCAGCAGCTTGGTACAAGAAAGGAGAATTCTGATAAGTAGTCTGAGCAGTAGCGTGCACAACAGGTTGAGGTTCAGCAAAAGTCGGAACTGAAAAGCCTGGCACAACAGATGGACCACCCATTTGAGCAGTTGCAGAAACTGGCACATAATCCGGAGGTAACCCATATTCAGGCCAAGTAGAAGCTGGTTGTTGAACAACAAGAGAATTAACAACAGCAGTCAAAACTTCAGAGATAACAGTCCTTTGAGGTGGTTCACCTCGAGCAATCAGAACTTGCATCATTTCAGTGAGCTTGGTCATACCGGCCTTCAACTCATCAATTTCCATTCGAACTTCCATATTATGCTGTTCTTGGTGTTCCATTCTCAATCTAATAGCTCTTCGTCTGATAACAGCTCTAGTACCGTATCTGTGGTGGGGAGTCAGCTTGACGGATCAACAGACAACTGAGGAAAGAAACAACCGGGATGAGTTCCCACACAACTCGGATAAACACAAGAATATGCGAGGATGCAATGATATGCAATGTTCACCTCCATTTTCAGGAAAACAACTCGATTATTGCAAACATGGTCAACATCGAGAATACGGTCATGAAAAATCTTGACAAAAAAATGGAATTTTTATTCTTTCCAATATTGGCAATAATCGGAATTGTCTTCCTTGAAAAACGGTTGTGATGATGATCATGATGATTATGTAGATGCAACAAACACAAACAAGATCACGCAAAGCACACAGGTTCAAAGGTTCGGATCACGAGCATGGAGTCATGGTAATAGAACACCAACCCAAACAGGTATGTACTAAGGTTTGTCTTCATTGTACCTGCAAAAAACCAGAAGGGTGCTAACAGAGGTTCCCGGAGTTAACAGCCATCTTTAGAATATCATCGGTACGTTGGATTACTCCCCAACCGATAACATTCTTAAAATAGACCTCGTCCGAGTGTAGTATCGCGTGACAACCACCTTAAGTTTACACTCAGATAGTTTCCGCACTACGTTCCTAAATTGGCTTAGATTGGTTAAGGGTTCTACGGTCCTCAGTATGATCAGCTCAAGGTCGGAAAATAATGCCACGTACGATTACTCGTCATGACATTGATAGTCCAAGAGAGCCTAACCGAGTGGAGATTATCAAATTGATATTGCTTTGGACTACTCCATCGCATATCGCTTCGAATATCGCCGTCCTATCATAAGTGTCACTCAGATCCGGGTTAGGATCTATCTCACAGAGAATCACCAAAACCGAAACGGAACAACCAAGTAACAAGCAAATCAAACTAAAGCAGTAAACAAATCAAAGTAGGCCGAATCCACTTAGAGATTGACTCCCCAGCAGAGTCGCCACTTTTCTGTAGCGGTAAAATCATGAGTGTAAGCCATTGATTAACTTAACTCAATATACACAGAGTCGCCACCGCGCTTTAGTTTATTTCCAAATGGAAAAAGGAAAATGAACGAACAAAACCTTAATGAATCTCAAAAGCTAAAAAGCTTAAAGAAACAAACAGAGAATGGGTACGGGGATTGGTTACAAATCAGGAAGGTTTTAAGCACCCGACTTGTCTGTGGTACTCCACGGGAACCCTTTGAAATGTTTACTGCATTTTTGGTTTGAAATGGTTTGCTTAAAAAAAAGATTGAGGAGATGAGAAGAAGAATGTTTTTTTTAGATTTTTGTGTTTCGTCCGTTGCTTTCCGCGTGAGGTCTTGCATTTTATTTTTTGAGTTTTGCTGCGTTTTGAGTATTACGAATTTGCGTTTTGATTGTGGTGCTTTGTTCATGTGCGTTTTGAACTTTGTTATTTCAGGTGCTTGGCTTGTGTTTTGCTCGTGATTGTTGAGCTTGCGGCGTAAGCTTGATGTGAAGTGCAGGCGTGTGTTGAACTGGGAATTTCGTACGGCTTGAAAAGTTGATGTTTGAGGCTTGAAGATATGCGGCTAGTGAGCTTGGGCCTGTTATGTGAGGGCCTTGTTTTGTTGCACTGGCTGTAGCTTGTTGTGCAGCGCGGATTTGTTGTGAAAGCTGGTGAAAAGTTGTTTGGATGCTTGTATTGTGGTACGGCTGGCAATTGTTTACGGCGCGGCGAGAGAAACTTGACTGAGGGAAAGCTGGAGGGCGTGTGGGCCAGGCAAGTATGGGAATTTGTATTGCAGCTGTTGTGCTAGCTAGCTGATGTAACTTGGCAAGTCATTTGCAAAAGGCTTGGAAAAGTGTGTGGGCAGCTTGTAAAGTGAAGCTGGATTGATACGGAAATTTGAAGTAGGCTTGATAGGAAAGTGCTGTTTGGAGGAATTGTGTTGAGCTGATAAAATGTTATGCTTTGTTTCACAAACACAAACCATTTTGGGCCAAAGAAAAAAAACTAAATGGGCTATTTATTTTTTTGTATAGAAAAAGAACAAACAAGGGTTTATATAATTTGTTTATATATGAAGAAAAAATGAATTATAGAATTAAAAATAAAAAAATGGAAAATGAAATTTGAAGAAAAAATATTTGGAAATGGATAATGATTTAAACAACAGAAAAAAGAGATAATGGATATTGGAAACAAAAGGGAAAAGAATTATTTTTGGATGATGAAATGGATAAAAAAAATAATGGGAAATGGTTAAAAGAAAATAATGGTGTTATTTGAAAAAATGAATAGAAATCGAACATAATGGATTATGGATGTGGATAATCGAGAAAAATAGGAAACAAAGTGAATAAATTGGACATAAGAAATCGGAAAATGAATATAAATGGATAACTGCTATATAAAAAAAATGATGGTTTATGGATCGAATAAAAATGGATGGAACGGATAAATGGATGTGAGGTGATGATTTTTAGCCCAAAGCCAACTTATTTTTCTTGCCAACCACTGATTAAAATGAAAACAGTCAAACATGAACCGCTGAACACCTTGCCACTTAAACTACAAACACTTGCAATCTGTCTGAACATTGTCCTGATAACTTGAATTCATACTGAGGAAAATAAAGCCTCAGATGAATCACTGATGAACTGATAAACTTGCAGATTCGAAACGAACTTCACACAGAATACCGCCTGATAACTGATGACTTCGCACATAACACAGTCTTGAACTTTTGGATACGCACAGTCTAAGAAACAGACCACTGGCACACACAACTTGCAGTTGAACAATCTTTTGATAGTTTGACCAAGATTAGGTCAAACGTCCACCTGAATCGAATTGTAATTGGACAACCACATCTGAATTGAAATTACAGCCCTGTCTTTGAAATCCTGCAACTCAGAAGAAAGAAGAAGCAACTGCAACATATTTTTTTGATATTTTGGTTAGAAGTCAGTAAAATATAAACAGATAACAGAAATTAAACAAGGTGATCCTCTGCAAGACATAGACCTGCACCAGAAAAAGGATACATGAACCAATATGTGATCTTGTTTGTATGCAAATGCAGATGAGATGCGAAAAATCTTAGGTTAAAAATTAGGGTCTGACAAAACCCTAGCAATCTTAGGAAACTCATAACTTTCACTAGGTTAAGAATTGGATCTCCTCCTTTGGGCAGTGAGTTTGTATAGGTTGAGGGTTTCCTTTTATTGCATTTTCAAATTTTTATCATGTCATATGCTTCTGGTTTTGAATTTTGCTTTGAGCTTTGATCATAAACCCTAATTTATGCCTTCCTTTGCATCCATCTTCCATTTGCTTGCATACCATGACTTGCCATGACATTTTGTGCTTCCATTTGATTCATATGACATCTTAGGACATATTAGAATCATGTTTGATCATTGTATCTTTCATTTGCCATGTTGTATGTCTTTTGCATTCCATAACTTTTCATGTATGTTCATGGTTCTAAGCATGCTTCTCTTGCATCCATATGTTTGTATGATCATTCTATTGCCTTGCCTCATGTTTGCATCATCTCTTAGCATCATTAACATCATACTCATGCTTCTGGTTTTGGTTTGCATCATCACATTGCACCTCATTTGCATTGCATTTCATTTCTTTACTAACTTTTCAGGTGGTAAGTTGTGTTGAGAAGTGAATTTGCCTTCACTTCTCACAATTTCTTTTCATCTCTCTTTCATAATTCCCTTTCTGCATTTTGTATGTGTATTGGATTGAGATTGCTAATTCTTGTTTATCCTGCCTTCTTTCTTCAAGCAACTTGTCTTCTTAAGTGAAGCAAGTTGTTTTGCTTCTCTTTGCTCCTTTCATCTGCTTCTCTCCTTGGTGGCTCTTTGAAGATTTCTTTCTCTCTTAAGCCTCACAAACCCTAGGAATGACCAAGCATGATAACAATTAGGGTTTGATTAGTCCCCCCATTTAGTTTTACCTTTGTGTCATCATTGAGTCTTCTCTTCTCATCTCATAATCAGGGACTAAACCCTAAAGGTTTTAAGGCTTTGTGATTAAGCTTATGCCTGCATCCTTCTATTAGGATGGAGTGTATAACTTTAATCCTAAGTGTTAAACCCTTAATGTGTTTAAATCCTTTAATAAATTCACTTAATAATCATCAGGACATCAAGCTTTTAACTTGGGCCTTGCATTAGGGTTCTAATTCTTCCTTAATTGGTTAAGAAGGACTAACCCTAGTGTTAATGGACAAGTCCCCCTCAAGTTGTCTTACAAACCATAAAAATCATTTCTTCATCTTATCATTAACTAAAATCCATCTAATAAAGGCTTTGTTTTGTCATGAGGTTAATCCCTAATCATGGATTAAGTTGAGGAGTCTTCCTCAGCTTAAACATTCTCATCTATTATCCTTCTATTAGGATGGTGTAATGAGTCTGTTTAATCCCTGATTATGGCTTAATCTCATTAATCAACACTAAACAAAAACAACAAAAATAGCTAAATAATCACAAGTAGGTTAATGATCTTAATCCTACACCATGGTGATTAAGTGTGAGATGTTGACTTCACACTTAAGGTATTCTCATTACCCCTAATCAGAGGGAAGATGTGATGAGTTTACTAACCCATTGGTTTAGGCTTAAGCTCATTAATTTATGACAAACTTTCAAAAGCAATAAAAGACTGAAAACTCAAAAACAAGCAATAATCGTCTCCTCCGGGATTCTTTTCTCATCTCATTCACTCACAAACGAGAACTCGCTTCTTCCGTCTAATGCAAGACAGTTTGCACCTGAGCCAGACAGGTCATACACTTGAGCATTGACAAGCAAGCAGTTCATAAGTCAATTTATCTTTCAGTCTCTTTGGGTCGAACTACGGTGTTCTGACTTCCTCATTGCACGAGAGGATACGTAGGCATAACTTAACAGTTATCGAACAAAAGTCTCTGTATATTCCCCCTCCTTCCAGTTTCATTCTTTTAAGCCTCATGGTCATGAGCACTTCATTCTTGTTCTTACACTGACACTTCACTTACATACACTACACCTCTTTTACACTGACACTTGCATTCTTTCCAGCTTTGATACACAAATTGCACTGACACTACCCCTTTGAAACACAAATCTTTTGAGCGTGGATCCCGTCGAGTACGGCGGACAATCTGGGTGCTAATACCTTCCCAGGTTGTAACTAACCCCCTTTCTCAGTCTCTCTGGTTCACAACCGTCTTATCCATATCTTTCTAGGTTTATGCAGCATTACCTTTCCTTCGGGATAAAAATGCCTAGCTGGCGACTCTTGTCTTTCTGAGTTCACTTCTGTGTGTTCTCATCCTCTCTTTCGCCGATCGTTCGCGTCTATACCCCTCTTGGCCCTGTGTCATCAGGTGGGAGCGACAGCTTGGCGACTCTGCTGGGGACCCTTATACTGTAACCAGGGATTCTGGTTCTTTTTGTGGGTTCCTCCTAAGTGCTTGTTTGATTTGTGTTTACTGGGGTGTTATGTGCTATTTTTGTTTATATTTTATTGCTTATGTATAGTTTTTATTGCTTTCTTTACAGCTTTATATATCATACTGTCATGCTGTATCTGGCTGGATCTGGTTTTTGTCTTGGTGGGTGGGGTTTCATTGAGAGTATAAGGTCCTATACCTGGGACCTGAGTGACACCTAGCCTAGAGTGGTTCATGTTCTTTCCCATTCCATTTCGGTCTGGTGCGGGAATATGAAACACGGTTCAGATGTGGGTTTCTTCTTGAGAACTCTGTGCTACAGATTTCCTGTAGTGCTAGGGCTATCTGGGAAGCCTGCTAAGTATGGATGACCTTTATTATGACCTTCAGAAACTGAGGTGAATTAGAGGAGGATCTTTTATGGTTATTGTAAACACTGTACCTCCAGGTTAGAAGTGTTTACACTTCTCATAACTGATCCAAGTCTGAGGATCCTTGTTCTAGAACATCACCTGTGAGGGGGTTGGGTTGTTTACAGGTTTGCAGGAACCCTTGGCCACATCATACCCTGATACTTGTTTGGTTTAAAAATGCTTCACTTTGGACAGTTCTTGTGATTTAACCTAGGACATGTGGCTCTTTATTTGAGTCCCCCACCTTGGTTACTGGACTTCTGAACCTCCATCTGGACTTCTTGAACATACATGGACCTTTATATCAAGACAGATTATCAGATCCAGCTTGATCACAAACCCTTGCATATCATTTGCATACTCATCATTTGCATCATTTAACATTTGTTTATTTGTTTTTCAGGGTATCCATATTCCATCTGGCTTGGTTTTGACCCCTTCATCTGCATAGACCCCTGTTCATCAGTTATCTTCTTCAGCTCTCTTCATCAGTTGCCTGCTTCAGCTACCTCCATCATCATCCTCAGCCTATCAGTGGCTCATCTCCAGTATCAGTCTTCATCATCAGCATTTGTTCTCAGCTCTTCATCAGCAGTCATGGCACCCAAGAAGAGCAACATTTCATACCATTTCTTTGAGCCCGTGCTGGCTGGCATCAGACAGGTCCATGCACTTATCACTCCAGACCATATCCCATTATTCAGAGAACATTATGGAGGCATCCTTGATATGGTTATAGACTTGGACCCTTCTCAGAGGAGTTTGATTCACACTTGCCTACAGTTCTATGATCCTCCTTTGAGATGCTTCACTTTCCAGAATTTTCAGTTGGGACCTCTGTTGGAGGAGTTTTCATCATTGATTGGAGTGCCTGTCAGGGGTGGTATCCCCTTCAACCCAGAGATGGCTTTTCCCAGCAATGGAGAAGTAGCAAAGGCACTGTATTTGGAGCCCATATTGATTGAGCAGAACATGACCACAAAGGCTGAAATTCCTGGCCTACACTTGGACTTTCTAACTTCTCAGGCCATCCTAAAGGCCTCCTTGGGAGAATGGAAGGCAGTTTGTGCATTGTTAGCCCTCAGTATATATGGGGTTATACTTTTTACAGACGAGCCCAAGTTTATCAGCAAGAGTGCTATTCATCTCTTCCTTCTGAGGAATCCAGTACCCACCTTACTTGGGGATTTCTATTATTCTGTTCACCAAAGGAATGAGAAGCAGAGAGGGAGGTTGGTGAGGTGTTGTGCTCCTTTGTTTCATACCTGGCTACTCAAACACTTACCCAAAACTGATGCCTTCCTGAACCCTCACCAACAGAAGAATTGGGCCAGGAGGCTCATTGCTTTGACTTCAGATGACATCAGATGGTGCACCCAGAGCACCAAAGGCAGGGACATAATTACAAGCTGTGGGCAGTTCCCCAATGTACCCCTGATAGGAGTAAAGGGTTGCATCAACTACAATCCTTTGTTGTTTAAGAGACAATTGGGCTATGCTTTGATTCACCCTCCTAGAGTGCAAGACTTGGCTGAAACCCTGTATTGTGAGATAAAGCCTAATCTAGTTGTTGTCAGACAAGCATCCTGGGCTTGGGACAACATCCAGACAAAAGGGATGGCCATTCTTGGGAGATGCAACAATGTGGCTTCAGCTCAGTATTATGAGTGGTCTCATGCTAGGGCTCAGATTTCTGGGATGCCCTTCACCATTGAGGATGCACCTGGACCATCCACAGTACCACCTCCAGCCACTGTCAGCCTGGAAGAATTTGAGAAGCTGAAGGAAAGGAATGAGAATCTGTCTCAAGCTCTGAAGAAGACCCTCTGGGAGAGGAGTGATGGTCGTATAGACATTGAGAGGTTAGAAAAGCTTAAAGTGGAGCATCTAGCCAAGATTGAGAAAGCAGAAGACTACATCAAGAAATCAAGAGCTGGAGAGCAGATTTTGAAGAATGCCTGTAAAGAGGCCCAGTTTCAGAAGGCTAGGACTGATCTCTATCTGAAAGAAAGTCAAGCTAGGTGGGTCAAGATCACTGAAGCTCGTACTCAAGAGGATAAGAGAACTCAAGCTAGGATTAAGCAGTTGGAGGCCAATGAGAAGAAACAATAGGAGGCTCTGCTAGCAGCCCAGAAGGAAATCTCAGAATTGAAGCTTAGGGCTGGTGTGAAGAGGTCAAAGGACCAGGACAGGCACAAGAAGCTGACCACTGCTATTGCCACCAGGAACCTTCTCATCAGAAACATTACAGAACATCCGGCTGGTCCTGTAACTGAAGCACTTTTGAAGGAGGTTAAGGAGGATGAGTTTGGACTCGATGTTTGACTGCTTTGCTTGTTGTTATTTCCATTTGATGTACTTTTCTTTTATGTTGTATTTTGACCCCTCAGGGGCATATGTTGTAAAACAAACTATGTATGATCCACCATTTGTAATGTATTTGTCAGTTTGTTTCATTTGAGTTTCTCTCTCTCAAACAACATCAAAGCATCTTCCTCAGGGTCTGGAAAGGTCAAAACCAAGTGCCAAGCCGGATACCTTGGAAACAAATAAGCATACTACATTGCATACTAACCTTTGTTTTGTTTTGTAGGTTTTTGTTTTGGTTATTACTAACTCTGTTGTGATTCAGGAATTATTGCTCGCCGTCGGGTGTTCCCTCTCAACCGTCCGCACAGATATCCTACTCGCAACAACCTTCCTGGTATCCAGATGGATCAAGTACAGCAAGAGCTGACAGAGGTCAGAACCCAGATGGTTAATGAAAGGATGGAGATGAGAAACCAAATGACCCAGTTCATGGAGGTAATGAATGGCTTGGCTCAAAGTCAAGAAAGATTGAGGGCATTGGTAGAAAGACAAACCCCAGAAGAACCTCCCCTAGGAACTGGAGGAACGAGTAACAATGAAAGAGGTCAGCCTCATGTTAATCCACCAGTATATGGGCCTCATCTACATCCAGAAGTTAACATCCCGGGTAATGTGCAAGGAAATACTACTAGAGGAAGAGTCTTACAAGAAGACCCCCAAGAAGAGCAGTTTACTGTGATGGGAGCTGGGGATGAAGTCTATGATAGGAGGCTTGATGAAATTGCTGAGAAGTTGAGATCCCTGGAGTCTCAAAATTCCCTAGGTTTTGATGTCATGGATATGGGGTTAGTGGATGGGGTAAGGATTCCCCACAAGTTTAAACCCCCGTGCTTCGAGAAGTACAATGGAACTTCCTGTCCACAAGCTCACTTGCAGTCTTTTCTGGGAAGACTTAAGGCATACACCATGGATGAAAAACTGTGGATGTTCTATTTTGAAGATTGTTTGACTGGGGCCTCAAGGGAGTGGTACTCTCACTTGACCAGAGCTACTATCAGGTGCTGGAAAGACCTAGCTGAAGCTTTCATCAGACAGTACCAATACAATCTGGACATGGCTCCTAACAGGACCCTCCTAATGGGAATGTCTCAATCCTCCAGAGAAAGCTTCAGGGAATATGCCCAGAGGTGGAGACAGCTTGCTGCTGCTGTCCAGCCACCCATGTCGGAAAGAGAAATGGCCGACATGTTCATGAACACTCTACAAGGAACATATATTGATAGGCTAGCTGCCTTTTCTTCCACCAGCTTCGCTGATGTAGTCATAGCTGGAGAAAGAATTGAAAGCCTTCTGAAGATGGGTAAAATTTCTGATAAAGGTGCGAGTTCGTCGAGTAATCCCAGGAAGCCTTTTGTGGGATCTAGAAGGACCGGTGAGACAAATGCCATTCATGCCACTAGGGGCAGGCCTCAGTACCTTCACAGATCAGTAGCAGCTGTCACTATTCCAGCTCCAATTCCTCAGCAACCAGCATATCAACCACAACAACAACCACACTATCAACAACAAGTTCAGTATCCGCCACAGAGAAACTACAACAACAACAACAATAACAATCAACAACAAAGACCATCACAGGCAAATAGGGTGATTGACCTTATCCCTATGCCTTATGCCGCTTTATTGCCACAACTCCTGAAACTCAACTTGGTTGAACTAAGGACATTGGCACCACCAGATCCCTCCAATCTTCCAAGAAACTATGATGTCAACGCCAGATGTGCTTTTCACTCCAATGCACCTGGTCACAATACAGAGAAATGCAGGGCTTTACAAATGAAAGTACAAGATCTGGTAGATTCTAAAGCCCTCAACTTTGCACCCCCTCCAAATGTCAACAAGAATCCCATGCCCAATCATGGAGGACAAAGAATTAATGCCATTGAGGAAGATAAGCCATCTTTCTTAATCACCAGTGTTGGACAGATTCGGACACCTCTGGTCGAAATTAAAGCTCAGCTTCTAGAGTGCCAGATGTTCCCCGGGTGTGAGCTCGGTTGTGGTTATTGTAATATTTCGGTCAACGGGTGTGATAATTTGAGAAGCGGCATAGATGGTCTCATCAAAAGTGGTATACTTCAGATCACAACATCAGCACCTACAAATCCAGCAATCCCTTTAGCAATGATTCCTGACTCTTCTACAACTGCAACAACAATCATTCCGACCAATTCATCAATATCATCAACAATGGCCCCGTCCATCACTTCAGCAAACCAGATGTCAACAACCATTTCTTCTACAACATCAGCATCCATTTATTCAGCAGAATCTTCTACAACGCCAACAGAAATTAATGAAGGTATCTCAGCAGTCACCATTTACTATGGCCCATCATATGTTCCTCCAAACAACAACTTTCAACAACAAGCAGTGACATCTCCTGCCAGGTCACCAGTCACCATTTACTACGATCCGCACACCATTTCAGTACCCTCCTCTGCTACAGTCAGTCCAGTTACCATCACGGTGCCTGGACCCGTTCCATATGAAAGCAGTAATGCCATCCCTTGGCATTATGGCTCTGACCTCTACTGCAACAGGGAGAAAATCACTTTGGATTCTTCAACCTCTTCTCCACAAATTGATAATGTTGGGGGAGGCGGAGGCTTCACCAGAAGCGGACGCCTTTTTGCCTCACAAACTCAGAGGCCTAATGTGGAAGCAGAAGCTGCTGCCAAAGCAAAAGGAAAGAGTGTGGTATCTGAAGAGCCAGCTATCAAAGAAACTCAGAAGACATCTTTTGAACAAGATGTAGACGAGTTTATGAGAATCATAAAGAGAAGTGATTACAAGGTGGTGGATCAGCTTCACCAAACTCCCTCAAAGATCTCCATATTATCCTTGTTGATGTGTTCTGAAGCTCACAGGAATGCATTATTGAAAGTCTTGCACGCAGCATACGTGCCAGAAGAGATCACTGTTAATCAGCTAGAAACCGTGGTAGCAAATGTCAATACCAGTCATGGACTGGGTTTTACCAATGCTGACTTGACAACTGAGGGGCGTAACCACAACAAGGCTTTACACATCACTCTAGAATGCAAGGGTGTTGTTCTATCTCATGTGCTAGTGGACACTGGGTCTTCACTCAATGTTCTACCAAATAAAGCCTTGGTGAAGCTGGAGTATGATGGCTTGGCATTACGTCCGAGTAATTTGGTGGTGAGAGCCTTCGATGGCTCTAAAAGATCAGTGCTAGGGGAGATTGATCTGCCTGTGATGATTGGCCCGCAGACTTTTAAAATTACCTTCTATGTGATGGACATTCAGCCGGCCTACAGCTGTTTGTTGGGTAGACCTTGGATCCATGTCGCTGGCGCAGTTACGTCTACCCTTCACCAGAAGCTGAAATTCGAGTGGGAAGGCCAGATCATCACCATCTGTGGTGAAGAGGACATCTTTGTTAGCCATCTGGCTACGTATAAATACATTGAGATGGATGGGGAAATCCATGAAACCATGAGCCAGGGGTTTGAGGCCCTGAACATTAATGAAGCATCTGCTGTACTGGGAACCTCCATGACGTCTTATCAGCAAGCCAGGAAGGTTGTTGAAGAGGGGACTGCCCAAGGCTGGGGCAAGCTGTTGCCTGTGGAGAAGAAGGAGGACAGATTTGGGTTGGGTTACAAACCAACTCAACAAGATCAATCAGAGGCTGCTAAGAAGCCCAAATTTGTCAGCGGGGGGATGCTCACCCCGGATGCAGTGAATAACTTGGAAGATGAGTCGGAAGATGAACGCAACCTGGAGAGCTGGATACGTCCAAGGATCCCGGGGAGCCATATCTCAAACTAGTCTTCCCAGGAAATTATAAGGGTTACTCCTGCAGAGTAATTATTATTTCCTGTATTTTTAAGCATGCATCAAGTCTTGCATCTTGCCCAAGATGTCAAGACTCATTTTGTAATCGGGCCATCTTGTAATTTTGTGCAAACAGATCAATCAATGAATATCGGACATCTTTTGCAAATGAGTCTTTTTCTTTTCCGCTCATTGTTTTTCATTTTTCTTTTTGTACAAAAATAAAATGGCAATGTTTTCAAAATGATAACTTTACTTCACTTTTCTAAACAAGATTAAAATCAATCACTAAAATGAACAATCTAAACCCTTGCAGAGAGTGCCTTTCAGACTGCACCGACAACAGCACAGCTATGGCTTCATATGACTTTGACAATCCAATCAATCAAGCTGATGAAGGGGTTGAAGAAAATTATGAGCTTCCTGAAGAGCTAGCCAGGTTGTTAAGGCAAGAGGAGAAGGTTATCACTCCTCATCAGGAGGAGGTCGAAACGATTAATCTTGGTACGGATGAAGATGTGAAAGAGGTTAAGATTGGGGCCTTCTTACAAGACTCAGTGAAAGAACAACTGATTGATATGCTTCGGGAGTATGTGGATGTGTTTGCTTGGTCTTATCAGGATATGCCAGGGTTGGACACCGATATTGTTATGCACAGGCTGACTTTAAAAGAAGACTGCCCACCAGTTAAACAGAAACTACGTCGTACTCGCCCAGATATGGCAATGAAGATTAAAGAAGAGGTGCAAAAGCAGTGGGATGCTGGGTTCCTTGCTGTAATTAGCTATCCGCCGTGGGTTGCTAATATTGTACCTGTGCCTAAGAAAGACGGCAAAGTGAGAATGTGTGTGGACTACCGGGATCTGAACAGAGCCAGCCCGAAAGATGACTTTCCTTTACCTCACATTGATGTATTGGTGGATAATACGGCTCAGTTCTCGGTGTTCTCTTTCATGGACGGATTTTCAGGATACAATCAGATCAAGATGTCACCTGAAGACATGAAGAAGACAACTTTCATCACACCCTGGGGCACGTTCTGTTACAAGGTGATGCCATTTGGACTGAAGAATGTTGGTGCTACTTATCAGCGGGCTATGGTAACATTATTCCATGACATGATCCACAAAGAAATTGAATGTTATGTGGATGACATGATTGCCAAGTCCCTCACCGAAGAAGACCACCTGGTAAATCTGTTGAAGTTATTCAAGCGTCTTAGGAAGTACCAACTGAAGTTGAACCCCAACAAGTGTACATTTGGAGTGAGATCTGGTAAGCTGCTGAGATTTATTGTGAGTGAGAAAGGGATTGAAGTTGACCCTGATAAAGTCAAAGCCATTCAAGAAATGCCTGCACCGAAAACTGAGAAAGAAGTTCGAGGGTTTCTAGGTAGATTGAACTACATTTCACGGTTCATATCTCACCTTACTGCAACCTGTGAACCCTTGTTCAAGCTGTTAAGAAAAGAACAAACGGTCAGGTGGAACGAAGACTGCCATAGGGCTTTTGACAAGATCAAGGAATACTTACAAGAGCCTCCAATCCTTATGCCTCCAGTTGAAGGAAGACCTCTAATCATGTACTTGACAGTATTAGAAGAGTCAATGGGGTGTGTGTTGGGCCAGCATGACGAGTCTGGTCGAAAAGAGTATGCAATATACTACCTAAGCAAAAAGTTTACCGACTGTGAACAACGTTATTCACTGCTCGAGAAAACTTGTTGTGCTTTAGCGTGGGCTGCTCGCCGACTAAGGCAGTATATGTTGACCCACACTACTTTGTTGATATCAAAGATGGACCCAGTTAAGTACATTTTTGAGAAGCCAGCACTTACCGGACGGGTTGCAAGATGGCAAATGATTCTCACAGAGTATGACATTCAATACACATCTCAAAAAGCCATCAAGGGCAGTGTACTGTCTGATTATCTTGCTGAGCAACCCATTGATGATTACCAGCCTATGAGATTTGACTTCCCTGATGAAGACATCATGTTCATAAAAGTAAAAGATCATGAAGAGCCTATTCACACTGAAGGGCCTGACCCAGAAGAAGAATGGACTATGATGTTTGATGGGGCTGTTAATATGAATGGTTGTGGTGTTGGTGCAGTACTCATTACACCTAAGGGAGTTCACATGCCTTTCTCGGAAAAACTCACCTTTAATTGCACTAACAACGAAGCTGAATACGAAGCTTGTATTATGGGTCTTGAGGAAGCCATTGACCTCAGGATCAAGACTTTGACTGTATTCGGAGATTCAGATCTAGTAATCAATCAAACCAACGGCAAATGGTACACCCACCAAGATCATCTGATACCTTATAGGGATTATACAAGGAGGTTATTGACTTTCTTCACAACGGTCAAGCTTGAGTATATCCCTCAGGATGAAAATCAGTTCGCAGATGCTCTGGCTACCATTTCGTCCATGATCAAAGTTCAAGCTGCCAACTTTGTACCTCGGATTTCAGTGTCCAGACTTGACAGACCAGCATATGTGTTCTCAGCAGATGTTGTTAAGGATGATAAGCCTTGGTTCCATGATATCAAATGCTTCTTGGAGGATCAAACATACCCACCTGGGGCATCTTCCAATGATAAGAAGACTTTAAGAAGGCTAGCTGGTAGTTTCTTTTTGAATACCGACGGTTCCCTGTACAAGAGAAACTTTGATATGGTACTTCTCAGATGCGTTGATAGGACAGAAGCAGACTTGTTAATGCACGAAGTGCACGAAGGATCCTTTGGTACCCATGCAGGAGGGCATGCCATGGCCAAAAAGTTGTTAAGATCAGGCTATTACTGGATCACAATGGATGCAAATTGTTGTGCTTATGCCAGAAAATGCCATAAATGCCAGATTTATGCGGATAAAGTGCATGTGCCTCCCAATCCTATGAATGTGATGTCTTCACCCTGGCCCTTTGCCATGTGGGGCATTGACATGATCGACAAGATTGAACCAACTGCTTCAAACGACCACAGATTCATCCTGGTTGCTATTGACTATTTCACCAAGTGGGTTGAAGCAGCTTCTTATGCAAATGTTACAAGGCAAGTGGTGGCCCGATTTCTGAAGAGAGACATCATCTGTTGGTATGGAGTGCCCGAGCGAATCATTACTGATAATGGTTCCAACTTGAACAATAAAATGATGGCAGAGTTATGCCGGGACTTCAAGATCCAACACCACAATTCTTCTCCTTACAGGCCAAAGATGAATGGCGTTGTTGAGGCAGCAAATAAGAATATCAAGAAGATTGTGCAAAAGATGGTAGTTACCTACAGGGACTGGCATGAAATGCTACCATTTTCCTTGCATAGGTACCGTACGTCAATCAGGACATCCACTGGGGCAACACCGTATCAACTTGTGTATGGTATGGAGGCAGTCCTACCTGTTGAAGTTGAATTACCCTCCTTACGGGTATTAATGGATGTTAAGCTGAACGAAGCCGAATGGGTCCGGTCCCGATACGAACAACTGAGTCTGATTGAAGAAAAGAGATTGGCTGCAATCTGTCATGGGCAGTTGTATCAGAAAAGAATGAAGAAAGCCTTCGATCAGAAATTCAAGCTCCGAGAGTACCAAGTGGGAGACCTTGTGTTGAAAAGACTCCTCCCTCCTCATACAGACCACAGGGGCAAGTGGACTCCGAACTATGAAGGGCCATTCGTAGTAAAGAAAGTTTTCTCCGGTGGAGCACTCATGCTCAGTACTATGGATGGTGAAGACTTCCCGTCCCCTGTGAATTCGGATGCAGTTAAAAAATACTTCGCATAAAAATGACCCGCTGGACATAAAAACAGAATGTAAGTCCAGGCAAAAATAGGGCATCCCGGCGAGTCAAAAAACAGAATAAAAGACTCGGGCAAAAATAAGGGAAATAAACAAAAGAATGTACACCTGCTGAGCTGAAAAGCCGCATTGGACAGCTCAGGCAAAAAAAGGTATCCCGATGGATTGAAAACCCGAAAGGGCGATCCATGCAAAATAAGGGAATAAGCGAACAACTGCATTCTGAATTCGTCTGTATCACTTACAACTTGGTAAGCTTCGAAAGGATCAAGCTTCTTTCAGAATCATCCTTCTTCAGAAAGCAAGACGAGAAGAACGTCAAATGTCATACGAGTCATAGCAAAGGGAAGCTTCTTAAAGCGTCATCAACATTGCCAATACCTTTTATTTCTCAAATTGTAACAATCTCCTCATTTTAGGGGATTTGTTTCTTTGACTGTATCTTGCCAATTCAGGGCACATGAATTAATAAAAATCAGATTTTTCAGTCATGTTTCGTCTCGTGCATTTTTTTTGTTTGCAAGAATGTCCGATGTCTTTAAAATACTGATTGCACAAATACAGATGCTTTTCTTCTAAAAAAATACGTGCGTGCAGGAAATATACTTACTCCCGGGAGTGTCTAAACTCCTATGATGGAATCCGGTAAGGGATACCTCGGGATTACTTGTGCATTTCTCTGTCTTTTCAGGATTGCAGGTGTTCAAAGCAACACGGGGTATGAAAGCTTCATCCCAGCAAGCTGGCAAAACATTATCTACTCAGTCTTAGTACCGGAGGTGCTTTCTCCCCAGCTGAGTTGCCATTTGTTACTTCCTCCGCAACCAAGTACAAAGGCCAGGGAACCATCTCCCCACGGAGTGTCAACCTCTATCCAGAAAGGCAACGCACGAAGAAATCACAACAGAATGAAGAAAGCTTCTACAAACCCCAGCTGGGTCCCTCATCACCAAAATAGGTCTATCAGTGACCTATATCCCCAAGAAGGATCCCATGCGTCAGATCTACTAATGATCTCATCCCCAGCTGGGATGCCCATTCCAAGAAGATCAGCCAGAGATCTTCACAACAACGGGACCTGGATCCCGGATCAGTATCTTTGCATAATCATAGCATCTGCATCATATTCTCCCCACAGAGCGTAGCATTCCGTCTAAAACGGAGCATTACGGAAAAAATCAAACATATTACATGATCATAAGCCATGGTCTGAATCAAACACTTGTAAATTCTGACAATTCAGCAAAGATACACAGAAAATTCTCCAGATTCCCCGGCAGGAAGCTAAAGCACTTGCCCTACACTCATAAATACAAATGCACACCCCTTTTGGCACCCGTCTGTGTCATGATTCCCCAGTAAAGTTGCCCGAGCAAACAGACACTTATATATTACATATACTTCTTGACACCCGTCCGTGTCATATTCCCAGTAGAAAGCCAAAGCGTCCTCTTTGCACTCACAGATACATATATCCGTACAGATTCCCTGACACCCGTCCGTGTCACTTTCCCCAACATAACTACCTGAATACTTTGTAAAGCATTTACTTGTCTATAATATACCCTTTTTGACACTCGTCTGTGTCACCCTCCCCAGCAGGTTAGACACTTGTCGGTGTTTTACTCATACTTATTATTCTTACTTCACTCATACAGATACTCGTCCGTATCTTTTATACATTACTTATACATCCTCAGATTCAACACTCGTCCGTGTTCTTTGTTAACTAGTTGATACTCGTCCGTATCATCATCTCAGAGCATGCGTCAAGCGTTTGTTTCTACCTGATACTCGTCCGTATCATAGTCTTAGGGATGCTCGTCCGCATTTTTTAATCCATACATGTGTCAAGCACTTATGTCTTCTTGAATTTAGACACTCGTCTGTGCCTACCATTCCCCAGAAGAGTCCCTTCAGAATCAACACTCGTCTGTGTTCTTTGTTAACCAGTTGGTACTCGTCTGTATCATCATCTCTGAACATGCGTCAGCGTTTGTTTCTACTGATACTCGTCCGTATCACGGTCTTAGGGATGCTCGTCCGCATCTTTAATCTATACACAACGTCAAAACACTTATACCTTTTATTTCTTGGATGTAAACACTCGTCCGTGTTTACTATTCCCCGGTAAGTCGCCAGCAAAGCAAAACTTCTTTTCTATCTGACATTCGTCCTATGTCATGATACCTTTCGGCAGCCGTACCCTGCCAAGTGATCTTCATTCACCTTTGGATGACCGTCCCTCATCCTTTCCCTAGCGGAGCCTCTATTTCATTAGAACCCCTTTTCTATTCGACATTCTTCCTATGTCGTGGTATTTTCGGCAGCCGTCCCCTGCTAGGTGATCGTCCTTCACCTCCTGATGATCGTCCTTCATCATTTTATCTTATGGCCGTCCCCATCGTTGATCTTTGTTATCTGACATTCGTCCTATGTCATGATACCTTCAGAGCAGCCGTACCCTGCTAGGTGATCGTCCTTCACCTCTTGATGATCGTCCTTCATCATGCTTATCCGATGGCCGTCCCCATCGTCGACCTTTTGTCTGGCATTCGTCCTATGTCGCGATACTTTTGGCAACCGTACCTTGCCCGGTGATCGTCCTTCACCTTAGATGACCGTCCCTTATCTTATACCCAACAGAGCAGCCGTCCCCTGCTAGGTGATCGTCCTTCACCATTGATGACCGTACCTCATCATTTCACTCACCTCTAATCCCCAGAGAGTCTTATATCTTTACTTGATGGCCGTCCCCATCATAATCTCTTATATCCCAAGCTTGTCGGCCGTCCCCGTCATTGCTTTATTTCCCGCATTTTCTCCAGCTTGTCGGCCGTCCCCGTCATTGCTCTTTCCCCAGCAATCGTCCTTTGCTCGACGGTCGTCCTCTGTCGCCCGCCCTTTATAATATACTTTATTTTTTCTTTTACAATCTATATCCCTTTTCTTCTTCATTCTGTGAGTGCAAATTTTGGACTGTCTTTGGTATTCAACCACAAGTTATCTTGTTCGCCTGTTAAGCCGTTGCTTACATCCTGCACAGCTAACTCATGCTTGAATAGGGGCAGATGTAAACACCCCAAATTTTCCCTCACCCATTCACACCATGGCTTGTGATCTTTTCATATGCATAATTCAATCATAGCATCTCATACCACATTTTTTATTCACTGCATTGCTTCTAAGTCATCTGCATCTAGGGTTTGTGATCTGAGCTATCCAAGAGCCATTTGAGCCACTCCAAAGGTCTTCAATCACTTCAAAGGGGTCCATGTATGTTCAAGCATCATATTATATCTTCTCAAAGTCAAGAATGTCAAAAAATCACAAGAACTGAGATGGCATGAACACCTTGCCGGAGAAGATGACCGGAACACTGTTCCGGTCATCTGAAAGTCATTAGGGCTTCTGATTAGGGTTTAATCATAATTAGGCCAGTTTGAATGTGGGTCGTCCATTAGCGCGCGTAGTCAACTCCCGCCCCCTGGAATTTGAATCCTGGCCCTTAGATCTGCTGACTTTCTCCTTTTTCACTTAAAGTCATTTTATTTTTTATTTGTTTCATATTTATTTTGCACGAATTATTAAAAATAGCAAAAAATGTTTAAAAATTATGAAAATTTTTGTCAAGGTTTTCATTATTTTTCAGAACACAAAAATATTTTTATTTTTACTTTTTGCATTAAAAATTATTTTTAAATCATTTAAAAGTTTATTTTTAATTAATTAATGAAAATTAATTAATTAAAAATACTTTTAGGTATTTAAAAATCACAAAAAAATTCATGTAACATTTAAAAACATTTAGAAACATTGTCCAACTCTCAAACCAATTTTTTTTGTTCTTGTTGCCTTTTGATTATTTTCTTTGGAATTAAATTCATTTTGAGGTAATATTTTGGTTCAAACTTCAAAAATTCATTTCTGCCTAACCATTGAGAGTTGGATGATGATTCTTTTTGCATTGCATCTTGCATAACATGTAGTTTATAGGATAAACTTGGCTTGAATTGATCTTGCATTTTCAATTTGTTTTGCATTTTTCTTGACAAGGTACCTTAAAACCCTAGCAATCTTAGGAAACTCATAACTTTCACTAGGTTAAGAATTGGATCCCCTCCTTTGGGCAGTGAGTTTGTATAGGTTTAGGGTTTCCTTTGATTGCATTTTCAAGTTTTTATCATGTCATATGCTTCTGGTTTTGAATTTTGCTTTGAGCTTTGATCATAAACCCTAATTTATGCCTTCCTTTGCATCCATCTTCCATTTGCTTGCATACCATGACTTGCCATGACATTTTGTGCTTCCATTTGATTCATATGACATCTTAGGACATATTAGAATCATGTTTGATCATTGCATCTTTCATTTGCCATGTTGTATGTCTTTTTCATTCCATAACTTTTCATGTATGCTCATGGTTCTAAGCATGCTTCTCTTGCATCCATATGTTTGTATGATCATTCTATTGCCTTGCCTCATGTTTGCATCATCTCTTAGCATCATTAACATCATAATCATGCTTCTGGTTTTGGTTTGCATCATCACATTGCACCTCATTTGCATTGCATTTCATTTCTTTACTAACTTTTCAGGTGGTAAGTTGTGTTGAGAAGTGAATTTGCCTTCACTTCTCACAATTTCTTTTCATCTCTCTTTCATACTTCCCTTGCAGAGTTTTGTATGTGTATTGGATTGAGCTTGCTCATTCTTGTTTATCCTGCCTTCTTTCTTCAAGCAACTTGTCTTCTTAAGTGAAGCAAGTTGTTTTGCTTCTCTTTGCTCCTTTCATCTGCTTCTCTCCTTGGTGGCTCTTTGAAGATTTCTTTCTCTCTTAAGCCTCACAAACCCTAGGAATGACCAAGCATGATAACAATTAGGGTTTGATTAGTCCCCCCATTTAGTTTTACCTTTGTGTCATCATTGAGTCTTCTCTTCTCATCTCATAATCAGGGACTAAACCCTAAAGGTTTTAAGGCTTTGTGATTAAGCTTATGCCTGCATCCTTCTATTAGGATGGAGTGTATAACTTTAATCCTAAGTGTTAAACCCTTAATGTGTTTAAATCCTTTAATCAATTCACTTAATAATCATCAGGACATCAAGCTTGTAACTTGGGCCTTGCATTAGGGTTCTAATTCTTCCTTAATTGGTTAAGAAGGACTAACCCTAGTGTTAATGGACAAGTCTCCCTCAAGTTGTCTTACAAACCATAAAAATCATTTCTTCATCTTATCATTAACTAAAATCCATCTAATAAAGGCTTTATTTTGTCATGAGGTTAATCCCTAATCATGGATTAAGTTGAGGAGTCTTCCTCAGCTTAAACATTCTCATCTATTATCCTTCTATTAGGATGGTGTAATGAGTCTGTTTAATCCCTGATTATGGCTTAATCTCATTACTCAACACTAAACAAAAACAACAAAAACAGCTAAATAATCACAAGTAGGTTAATAATCTTAATCCTACACCATGGTGATTGAGTGTGAGATGCTGACTGTTGCACCCCAAAATTTGCCCTCCTTTCGTTATTTCGATCTTTTGCATTCACGTATTTGCATTCGCATTTATACTAAGCTATATCCATGTTCTCACATTTTGTTCTCCCCAAGGCCTGTGATCTGGGATTCCTTTTGGTTAGTTTTACGGATCTTCTTGGGAATCTTATTCCACTCAAGTTTGGAGGTGAACTTTAAAGTCTTATCGTTAATATTTGTATCATACTTCATCAATTGGTCAGGAGGGTCCTTGCTTTTCAAGCATTGAGACGTAAGGCACTAAGTCATCGATTTGAGGTATGGGGAGTTGGAATTACGGGAAAATTGATCCATAGTGTGAGATGAGGTTTGAAGATGCATTGTAACCGAGACTATCACTTCTCTAATTATTTAGCATACAAACTTATGATCAGACTGAGGAGAATGAACTGTGGATTAGGGCACTTTGAATTGAGAAATCATTTTAAGGTCTTAAGAAGCCAAATTTTGCCTCCTCATTCAAATTATTAAAAGTCTTTGGATTATTATTATTTTCAAGGTCATTTTGAAGTTTTTCCTTTTGTCATAAGAGATTTTGTTGGTCATTAGCAAGTTAATGCATGCTGTTTTTAAGTTATGTTTCTTTAAAGGTTGACTTTGAAATAAATAGGATTGTTCAATTTTTACAAGCTACTCTCAAGTTCAAGGTAAGGGTATGTCATACGAGGAATTGGAATTATATTGCCAAAGTATTTTTCTAGTTAACAATATCAAAGCTAACAAGACCAACTGCATTCAAATTTGCAATTAAGTAACAAGTGACGCATTTAAGTCCAACTTTACATCATCAAAATGGATACAATTATACACAAATATGTGACCAAGTTCAAGGATTACATTGACAATGGGATGGTCGCGACAGTGATTGTGGACCCACATCAGGAGTATACTGCCATCTGCCCAAAAGGGTTCAAATCCAGGACGGTTCTCATACACACTATGACAAGAGATTAGGAAGTTGCAAAAACACAGAAGATTCACATCTAAATGCTTTAAATGCTTCTACTTCGACTGATTATGGCCATTACAGACGCAGCGAATTACCTGCTGTAAAAAACAGCACGATGTTCCGTTAATTTGAAATCAGCCAGTTTGGATTGCGCATTAGTAAAGTCAACTAAACAATTTCCAATCCCGGTATTGTCTGCATTTGGTTCGGAAGCATTCGGATCAGCAGCATTTTCTGAGCAGGATAACAGATGCCTTTCTTCAAACTCTTGTGACACCAAGATAACACCCAATCTACCAGCTTTCGTATTCGTCTACGTAGTCCACCTTCTGAAAAATTCCTGCAATTTGAATCAGAGCATTGTTTTAGAATGGGATATGAGGAATAAATTAGCAGTGGTGAAGCCCTAATATCACTAACTCAACAATCAACAATAGTAGAGGAAATCAATTTTAACAAAACAATGCTGCTCTTAAAATTCAGCGACTCGATCGCAACACAATTCCGCAACCAAAGTCTGCGCTTCGAGTATCACTGCTTATTCTCTGAAGCTTGTTTACCGGCGCGACAAAACTCTTGGACGGTTTGTTAGACTTTGCTGATAAAGAACTGCAAGTTCAGACTCAAATGATCTCTATGGATCTTCCTGAAAATCATAACTTCCATTCTTCTTTGTCTGTCATGCCTCTAAATTTTGATCGTTTTTTTTGTATCGTGGAAGCTCTTGGTAAATCATAATCACATGTGATGGTGTCATCTTCATCTCCTAAACTAGAGGACTTTCTTAGTAGTGTAACAATGGGGATTCAATCCTTACATCATCTACTTGGGAGGCGGATCTCAGAAGCCATGGTTGGTGCTCATTACTACCGAATAATCCGAGCAAACGAAGTCGAATGTCGAAACTGTGTCCGCTGATAGCAGACCAATCCAAGTTTCCCTTCCATTTTGCAGGAATCCTTTAGGACTTGCCGCGACCCCTATCAAAGTGGACAAATCAAAAGAGATTAATCCCAAATCTCAGGCTTTGAATATGGTTTGCGGCTAGCATGTTTTACCCTGCAAAATTCGGAGTTTCCACGATGGTTAGCAAATAATAAACAGTGAAAATGTTTTTTTACAACCGTAAAAGAGGGCAACTAATTCAATCCGAAAATAACCTATTCAGTTCATTTCAAACCAAATGAATTTAAATCAGTTTGTCACAACAGCAAGGACATGATGATTTGAAATGAAGCAGAAAGTACGGGGATAGTTTTGTTCTCACAAACATGTCGAAAGTTTGAAAAGGACAAGCAGACCTACCACCTGCTGTATCTGACACGCAAGTTACCCTGCTATCTTTGCTTTCTCACATCCTAAAGCAACACGCCATCCACCTATCTTCAGCAGCCATAGGCCCAAGAACCTGTGATAACCAAAGAACAATACAGTAAAATAGGACAATAAGAGGCCTGCAGAGAGAAGAGGATTGACCCGGAGAAAAGGAGGAACCTAACTTTTACTAAGTATAAAAAGAGTTTTTTTGCACACGAAAAGGAGAGAAAGAAATTTCACAAAAAAGGCATCCAAAAAACCAAAGTTCACAAAAAACTCTAAACGGCGGAGCATCCCGATTCAAACCCTAACAGCGCAAATATCATCCTCACAAAGGTCAGAGGATCAACAGAGCATTAAAAAACGTGTGTTAAACAAAGTTACAACAAAAACAAAGGAAGAGTAGAAAGAAGAAGACCGGCGAACGAGCGTAAGAACAAGGAGAAACCAGTACCTGTATTTCGCATCTTCGACGTTTAGCATTTGGTAACTACTTCCTCTCTTTACGTCATTCTGCTCCTACTTCTTTGATTAGTTCATTACATGATATTTATTGTTGATTCCATGATTGCTCGAGGTCGGTTGCGCGTTGTTGAGCTTCGATTCACATCGTTCGAATTTGGGGGCTAGGTTATCTTCGCGATTTGGGGTTAGGGTTAGGTAGTCTTTGTTTTGTAGAAGGGGATGAGGGTGATATCCCGAATCGTTTTCTCAGGGAAGGGCAAACTAGAGAAAAGGTGAGAGATTTGAAGTATCACTTTGAGAGACGGGATGAGAGAGTTTTTTTAAAAAAAGAAGACCATAAGTTCTTGTGAGTTTCTTGAGGTAAGGGAGTTTAAGCCGTCCAAGATGAAAACACTTTCCCTTTACTGTCGTTTCAATCACCACGTTTCATGCTGAGTTTTGTTTGGCCATAGTGGTTGGTGACACCTGTCACGAATTTGTCATATGTCTTTATTTCATGCGTTTGAATTCTTTGACCTGCCCGATCCCATAGTTGCTTTCTAATTACTTTTCCTTTCTTTTTTATTAAGTTTAATTCGTTTCCTTATTTTATTTATTGTTATTATTTCATAATATATTATCTTTAGAACTTAAAACATACATATTTATCTTATTATTATTTATCTTCATATAAACTTGTTTAGTTGATTAAGAAGTCGTATAATCCCATAATCGGTTGTTTAATTATCCCGTAATTATTTCATCCGTATGACGTTTGATTATATTTCTTGTCCACCATTTAATTAATTTAAAACGAGGTATGAATTGTACAAACTTGAATAATATTTTGCTTTGCGACCTCAATTTATTAAGTAAACTGATTAATAAATACAATTACTTCAAGGGTAATCGTCCCAAATTTTTTTTCTTTTTCTTCCTACTATTAAATAATGTTCTTTTGGCCCAACACCAAATAAGTGCATTCAATCGTCCACGTTTTACACACACGTAAGTCGATCACTTATATGGTCGCCATCTGCACTACTTTCGTATATCTTAGCTAATTTAACAAAGAATAGAACTCCGGAGTCTAGCGCTCCGCACCTTCTAGAACGAACGGCAAATGGGCTACCCCCATGCGTAATGTTTCGCTCGATCCTTTGTTATTTAAATAAATAAACCTAAAGAACAATTTGTTTTTTTTAAAAAAAAACAATTAACTATCTTATTAATTAAATTACGAAAAAGGGAACTCCGGAGTCTCGCATTCCGCACGTTCTGGATTGAGCCGCAAATGGGCTAGCCCCACGCGTTGGTTCAATCACCATTCGTATAAAAACAACTAAATTCATCTTAATTAAATTACGAAAAAGGGAACTCCGGAGTCTCGCATTCCGCACGTTCTGGATTGAACCGCAAATGGGCTAGCCCCACGCGTTGGTTCAATCACCGTTCGTATAAAAACAACTAAATTCATCTTAATTAATTTACGGAAAAAAGGAACTCCGGAGTCTCGCATTCCGCACGTTCTGGATTGAACCGCAAATGGGCTAGCCCCACGCGTTGGTTCAATCACCGTTCGTATACCAACAAAATCATTTTTATAATTAATTAACGAGTAACTGAACTCCAGAGTCTCGCACTCCGCACGTTCTTGAATGCAACCACATCATGGGCTAGCCCCACGTGTGATTCATTCGCCCTCTCGTCTTAAAACACCCTTAACAAAGATCAAATATCTTTTCTCAAAACGAACACTGTTTAAATCTTTCTATTTCGCAAGTAAGCCAACGCTTAGCGGTAGAGATCATTTTCAAACAGTCGTTCTATAAAAAACACAAATCGTAGTAGCACGAACTACGAAGCTCTGACTTTCCTATTGCACAAGGGAATACGTAGGCACGGGGATTTTAATCCTTCGCGAGCATAATAATAAAAAACTTAATCTTTTCTCCGTCATAAATCACAATAAATAAAAATTAACTATCTCTCTGTCACAATAATAAAAAACTTTAACCTTTCCCTATTGCAAATAATAAACAAATATCGATACTTAATAATTAAAAGAAGACAATAATAACAAGTTAACATTTAAAGCGCAAACTAGACTAAGAGGTTCCCGTTGAGTACAACGGACGTGAGGGGTGCCTAACACCTTCCCTTTGCGTAACTGACTCCCGAACTTAGATTAGTGGTTTCGTTGATCATTCTTATCCATCATTTAGGTTGTGTCTATATCTTCCTTTTCTCTCGTAGAATAAATAGAATTAGGTGGCGACTCTGTTGATTATTTTAGGATCGTATTTTTCGAGGTGCGACAGCTGGCGACTCTGCTGGGGACCACTGCCTTGTGCATAAGAGAGTCGAGCCTAGCTTAGGATAGTTTGCGTTTGTTTGCTGACTTGTTTGATTTGTCTTCTTTATTTGTTATTGATATTTTATCTGCTGCTTCCTTCTTTATTATTTGCTCATTATATTTTCCTGTTGGATCTCGGGATATCACGGGTTTTGAATTTTTACTTGAGTTTTTGAAAAAGAAGAGGGAGCACCTAAGTTAGAATTGGATGTTATTAGTGCTAGTCTCCAAGGACTCGCTCCTTGCACGCCTAGCATGAAAGCTCCCCCAGATAGTTAGACTTTTCGTAGATCTTGTCACAACGCAGCTAGCCTGTCGCGTGACCTGATTCACGAAAGGGCTGTGGTTCTGGGACCCCTTAGAACCTGTTTCAATTTTGGTAGTTGTGTAATGTTAGGCTCCAAGGACTCGCTCCTTGCACGCCTAGCATGAGAACTCCACTCAAGGTAGACTTTATCGTTACTATCGTCACAATGCAGCTAGCCTGCGGCGGGGCAGTAGTACGATAAACGTCTGTGACCTTGGGTTTCCCTATACCATCACCATAGAAGCTACCTTGTGAGTGGGCATTATGGGTAGAAAGATATAGACCGACCCTCTAGAGCCTACATTTTAGAGTTCCAAGCTCCCATTGTTATCCCAGATCCAGCTTTGTGCATTCATAATCATGTAGCATACGCATCATAACCTACACATCTTGTTATTTCAGGAAAACACATCTATTTGTTGTTTCACATTCAAAACAGTCATGAGTTCAGGGAAAAGGAAGGCTCTACAGCTAAAAGCTTTCTCACCAAATACCGCTGTTCTTAAGGACTGCTTAGAAAAAATGCCTGCTTCCTACAAGAGGGCTATTGAAGTAAGGTTCGGCCAAGTACTACATCTTCTGGAAGTCGACGTACAAGTCCCGGGTCTCACAGCTTTGGCCCAATTCTATGATCCACCGATGCGAAGCTTCTTGTTTCAGGACTTTCAGCTAACGCCGTCTCTGGGAGAATTTGAAGGGTTCTTGGGATTTTCTATGAAAGGAAAGGCCCCTTATACCCTTGTCAGTCGGGATCTTAAGGTGGAGGTGGTAGCAGAAGCTCTTCAGATCCCCATTGCCACAGCTAAAGCTAACTGGAAGCAAAAGAGGGAGTTTTGGGGTTTCCATAGGCTATTTTTAGAGCAGGAAAGTAAGAAATTAATAAAGGAACGTCAATGGGCTGCTTTAGTCAATGTATTGGCTCTCCTCATTTACGGTCTGGTTTTATTTCCAACTTTTGAAGATTACATTGATACGGCGGCGATTAATATATTCTGGGCGGTTTGGAAAGAAGGTCAAAGCCCAGTATATCCGTTGTTGGCAGACGTGTTTTATAATCTCCACCTCCGTCACGAGAAGAAAGGTGCGGTTTTGACTTTTTGCCTCCCATTGCTGTATAAATGGCTCACATCTCACATTTTCAAACGTAATGCCCTAATTCCCAAGATGACAGGCGGGGAATGGTCCCAGATGTTAGCTTCCCTCACCGAAAGAGACATTGCCTGGTATCCTAACAAGCTGGATGTTGACCGGATCATTATGAGCTGCGGGAACTTCAGAAATGTGCCACTAATGGGATCAAAAGGGTGCATTAGCTATAATCCCATTTTGACTATACGGCAGCACGAATACCCTATGCTAGGGAAACCCGAAGATGCCGAATTGGAAGAAATGATACTTCACGATAGAGGTGTGAATGATCCAGCATTACTCTTCAGGATTTGTCGTTCTTGGGAAAAAGTTCACACCAAAGGCTCCGAGCTAAGAAAAAGAGATGGGGTGGTCAGGATCCCCTACCGCCAGTGGGTTCTTGAAAGAGTCCAAATCGTCAAACTACCCTTTTCTGGAGAAGCACTCCCCAAGCCTCCTGTGCATGAACCAGTATCCCTTGAAGAAGTAGAGGAACTTCGAATGAAGGTAGCCAATCTCGGGAAAGAAAACTAAGAGCTCAGCTCAAAGCTGCACCGGGTCACCCACGAAAGGAATGAATTGAGGTATGACTTGGCTCGTAAAACTGTTCAAGTTGAAGCAATTCAAGAAAAGGCCAACGAAGAAGAGCGAAAGAAGAATAATGTTAAAGGGTGTCTGGATCAGACTTATGGAACGGTGGTCCACTTGAAGGAGGATATAAACAGGGTTTGCCGGAGGAGTGCGAATAACGAGGATTGGTATGTCAGGGCGACTAAAAAGGCAAAGATCGAGAGAGCTGAATTCGAGAAGAAGATTGCAAAGCTTACCGCGGCACTTGAGGAGGCAGTGAGAAGTTCGAATCGGGAATATGAGCTTAAGGTGCAGGCCATCAATGTCTCACGGTTCACCGTGGAAGATTGGGATTCCAAATGCCAAGAGGTGATTCGCGCCGAAGGAAACGCCCGGTATTGGAAGGAACAATACGAGGCTTTGACCAAGGATCGCGACATTTGGGAATCAGCAAGAGAAGAGGTGCGGGGTCACTTCCAAGGATACCAGCAAGCTATACAAGATCGAATCAAGGAAAGAGACATGTACCGAGATAAGCTTAATCAGCTTATTGAGTGGTGCAACTTGCAGGCAGAAGAATTACCTTTCCGACTCTCCATGGCAAGAGGGGAATTCGAAGACGATGGATCCTACCCAGCTGTGAGTTACTTTCTCTCAATGTGCCAAAACATGCTGAAGACTTTCAAGGAAGAGGTGAAAGATTGCAGTACCCAGAGACCCAAGAATTAGTCTTACAGTTGTAATTTATTTTTGCTTTATTTATTTTGTTCATTTCAGAAGAGAATTGGTGTTATTTTTGTAATAGTTAACAAACCAGAATATTTGTACTTAATATTTTAAGTGTTGATTATTTAAGAATTAATGAAGTTTAGAGTTTTTCCTATAAGTTCTTGACCTTTGTGATGTTTTGAATGTTGCACATTTGAATTTTGATATTGGTGATTGTTTTTCCTGAAATTAGCATTTTGTGGCATGGCATCCATACATTTCCATTATTTGCTGCATTTTGATAAAACATGAGGCTCATGCGTGTCTTTTTACCCAGTCGTCAAACTGTTTCGTCCATACAAAACCGGAGCCGACCGTCGCAGGAGGATGGAAAGACTCGAGCAGGAAAATCAAGAGCTCAGGGGAGAAGTGACTGCTTTGAAGGACAGTTTGGAAAGGCTTACCAATATGATGGAGACAATGGCCGCTGCACAGAATCAGGCGTCTCAAAACTCTCAGGAGACTGGACAGAGGACCGAGGCCATGGCCATCCCAACGACCGAGGCCCCTAGCAATGATTCCCAACATGTTGCAACCACTGGTTTCCCGTGGGGCATCCCTCGTGATTTCATACCAGAGAATCGTCAACCACATGTCTCACACGTCGCTGCCGTAATGACTACTCCTCAGCCTGTAATACACACTGCCCATTACAACGAAGATCTCCCTTTCCACACAGCACCAAGCGAAAATGCCGGGGTAGACGAGAGATTGGATGAGTTCCAGGATCGCTTTCTAGAAATGCAAAATGAGATTAGAGCACTCCGAGGCCAAGATCTGTTCGGAAGAAAGGCTTCGAATCTTTGCTTGGTCCCCAATGTCAGGGTTCCGCACAAGTTCAGAGTACCTGAGTTCGAAAAATATAAAGGAAACTCATGTCCTCAGAGCCACTTAATCATGTACGCCCAAAAGATGTCCACCCAGCAGGACAATGACCCGTTACTGATCCACTATTTCCAGGACAGCTTGACAGGTGCTGCCCTCAAGTGGTATATGAGTTTGGACAGCACAAAAATTCGGACCTTCAACGACCTAGGAGAAGCTTTCATCCGACAGTATAAGTACAACCTTGACATGGCCCCGGACAGAGATCAACTCCGGAGCATGTCGCAGAAGGACAAGGAGAGTTTCAAAGAATATGCTCAACGGTGGCGTGAGGTCGCAGCTCAAATATCCCCACCATTGGAAGAAAAAGAAATGACCAAGATTTATCTGAAGACGTTGGGCACGTTCTATTATGATCGCATGATCGCAAGCGCACCCAGTGACTTTACTGAAATGGTAAACATGGGAATGCGGCTTGAAGAGGCCGTTAGAGAAGGGCGTCTAGCAAAAGAAACAGGGTCATCCAGTGGCATCAAGAAGTTCGGAAATGGCTTCCACAAAAAGAAAGAGCAGGAAGTTAGTGCCATTCACCAGAGAAGAAGTTATCCGCAGCAGGTGGCTGCAATCACCCCAATTATTAATACAGCTCCAGGTCCTAATTACAGGCCATTTTTCCCTCAAAGTCAGCAAACCACTCCACAGCATCAACATCAACATCAACCTCAACAATTCCAGCAACGGCAACAACAGCCTCCACAACAGGCTCACTCCCAGTACAACAACAGTCGTATTCTGAGAACACCCATCTACGACCCCATACCCATGACTTACGCAGAGTTATTTCCAGCTCTACTGCAAAAAGGGCATATTCGAACAAGGCCTCCCCTCCCTCCACCCAGGAATCCCACTTATGGGTTCAAAGCTGACCAGTTTTGCGCCTATCATCAAGGCGGGCCAGGCCACAATATTGAAAACTGTTTTGGTTTTAAGGCCGATGTCCAGAATTTGATTAAAAATGGTGTTTTGACGTTTAAAGACACCAATCCGAATATTCAAGCGAATCCTTTGCCTACACACGGAAGGGCCTCGGTGAATATGGTGCACGGTTGTCCAGGAGAATATGCTGTTTATGATGTCAGATTGATCCAAGGGTCCTTAGTGCAAAAACATGCAGAATTGGCAGGGCTTATTTACTTCCACAACGGGGTACATGATTATGAGGCGTGTAGAATATGTTCCGTTAATCAACGGGGATGTCGCTTAGTGCGAGAAGATCTTCAGAGGATGTTGGATCAAAGGTCTATCAGAATAATGTATCCCAGGAACCCTAATGATGTTGAAATCGATGAAGAGGCATTTGTCATAATACCACAATTTAATGAACCAGGGCCCATAGAGATTACCTACGACAGTAGGAGGATCGCTACAACTCCATTGGTCATTGATGTACCAGGACCAATGTCATACCAGTCTGAAAGGGCCATACCATACAGATATAATGCAACCATGATTGAAAACGGAAGGGAGGTTCCATTGCCATCCATTGTCAACATTGCTGATGTCAGCCGAGTTACCAGAAGCGGAAGGGTATTCCCTAACAAGGCCAAAGAAACTGTGATGCATAAAGAAATTCCTTCAGAGAACACTTTTAAGCAAGTAGGCCAATCAAGCAATACAAATCATAGCAAGGGAGATGATGAAGTGCTAAAGCTGATCAGAAAAAGCGATTACAACGTAGTGGATCAGCTTTTGAGCACGCCTTCGAGAATTTCAATCTTATCTCTTCTGATGAGCTCTGAGGCGCATCGGGAGGCTTTGCAGAAAGTTTTAGAGCAAGCGTTTGTGGATCATGATGTCACTATTGGCCAATTCGACAATATTGTTGCGAATATAACTGTTTGCAACAATCTTAGCTTCTGTGACGAAGAGCTCCCGGAGCAGGGAAGAAACCACAACATGGCATTGAACATCTCTGTTAATTGCAAGACCGACGCTTTGTCTAGTGTGCTGATAGACACTGGCTCTTCGCTAAATGTTATGCCAAAGACAACTCTCTCAATGTTAGCCTTTCAAGGCACTCCTATGAGAGTCAGTGGGGTTATTGTCAAAGCTTTCGACGGGTCCCGGAAGACTGTTATCGGAGAAGTGGACTTGCCTATAACGATTGGACCTCATACCTTTCAGATCACATTCCAAGTAATGGACATCAAGGCGGCGTATAGTTGCTTATTGGGTCGCCCTTGGATCCACGAAGCAGGTGCTGTAACTTCAACTTTGCATCAAAAACTCAAGTTCGTAAGTCACGGAAAGTTGGTGACAGTGTTTGGGGAGCAGGCTATGATCGTGAGTCATCTCTCCTCTTTTTCATATGTGGAACCAGAAGATGATATTGGAACCCGTTTCCAGGCTCTAACCATCGCTGATAAAGAAGTGAAGAAGAAAGGGGCATCCATTTCTTCTTTCAAAGATGCTCAGCAGGTTGTTGAGAGTGGTTCGTCCGAAGGGTGGGGAAAGATTGTGGTTGTAAACGAGAACAAGGCCCGTGAAGGAGTCGGTTTTTCGCCCGAATCTGCAAGACTTACAAGGGATGAAGGTGTCATCTGCCCAATACAGGAAAGTTTCCGTAGTGGAGGTTTCATGAGTCCAACTCCACCAGAAGTGGACGCAATTACCGAGGACGATTCTGAAGAAGATCTACCAGACTTTATTGAGCATGGAGCTTTGTGCCAGAATTGGACTGCTGTTGATATCCCATCTGTCGTTCGCCTATCTAAGTAATGATTTTGTGTTAACCTCTCGCTCTGCCCGAAGCGAGAGAGTACTTTTGTAGGGTTTTCTCTTTATGCAATTTAAGAATTTTGTTTCCTCTTTGCCCTACCCAAAGCAAGAGAGTAATTTTGTTGGGCCCTTTTGTTTCGAAAAATCAAACAATCATTAATGAAAGTGTTATTTTTCGACTTCCTTTATCTTTTGTCATTTTTACTTTTTGCTTTTCGGAAAAGTGGTAATCCTAAAAAACACACATCTACATGTTTGCATAAATAAAAGATTTCATTTTTCAAAAAAATCTGCATACGTTTCCACTTGCCTAGTGCTAAAATGAAACATCAATCATATGTGCAGATTAATCATAAAAAACCCCATTGAAAAGCATGACCCATTACCTACTCCCAACTTTGAGTTCCCGGTGTTTGAGGCTGAAGAGGACAATGATGAAGAGGTCCCTGATGAGATCTCACGGCTACTGAAGAATGAGGAGGAGACTATCCAACCTTACAAAGAAGCAGTGGAGATAATTAATCTGGGGACAGAAGATGATAGGAAGGAAGTCAAAATCGGCGCGCTACTCATCCCCGACGTCAAGGAAAGAATGATAGGACTTTTGAAAGAGTATGCGGATGTGTTTGCTTGGTCCTACCGGGATATGCCGGGATTGGATACCCGTATCGTGGAACATCGCCTTCCTTTGAAACCAGAATGCCCGCCGATCAAACAGAAGTTGAGGAGATCACGCCCTGACATGGCTATCAAAATTAAGGAGGAAGTTCAGAAGCAGATTGACGCGGGATTCCTGGTCACCTCCGAGTATCCGCAATGGTTAGCCAATATAGTACCCGTGCCGAAGAAAGATGGGAAAGTCAGAATGTGTGTCGATTACAGAGATCTGAACAAGGCCAGCCCTAAGGACGATTTCCCGCTACCCCATATTGACATGTTGGTCGACAGTACAGCTAAGTTCAAAGTTTTCTCATTCATGGATGGTTTCTCCGGATACAACCAGATTCGAATGGCCCCAGAGGATATGGAAAAGACTTCATTTATTACGCCTTGGGGAACATTTTGCTACCAGGTAATGCCTTTCGGTTTGAAGAATGCAGGCGCAACTTATCAAAGAGCAATGACAACACTGTTCCACGACATGATGCACAAAGAAATCGAAGTATATGTTGATGACATGATCGCTAAATCCAAAACCGAGGAAGAGCATGTGGAGTACCTGTTGAAGTTGTTCCAACGCTTGAGGAAGTACAAACTTCGCCTGAACCCCAGTAAATGCACATTCGGTGTTCGGTCAGGGAAGTTGTTGGGTTTCGTTGTCAGCCAGAAAGGTATTGAAGTAGATCCCGACAAAGTCAAAGCCATTCGAGAGATGCCCGCACCAAAGACAGAAAAACAAGTAAGGGGATTCTTAGGTCGTCTGAATTACATCTCTAGGTTTATTTCTAATATGACTGCGACCTGTGGGCCGATCTTCAAACTCTTACGAAAGAATCAAAATTGCAAGTGGACTGAAGATTGTCAAAAGGCTTTTGATAACATCAAAGATTATTTACTGGAGCCGCCTATCTTGGTCCCTCCAGTTGAAGGAAGACCTCTGATCATGTACTTAACGATACTGGAAGATTCCATGGGTTGTGTGCTCGGGCAACAAGACGAAACAGGACGGAAGGAGCACGCCATCTATTACCTAAGCAAGAAATTCACAGATTATGAGTCCCGATACTCTATGCTTGAGAAAACCTGTTGTGCTTTAGCTTGGGCAGCACGACGTCTCCGACAATACATGATCAATCACACTACCTGGTTGATTTCAAGAATGGATCCGATTAAGTATATTTTTGAAAAGCCGGCCTTGACAGGAAGAATTGCTCGTTGGCAGATGTTACTATCAGAATATGATATTGAGTACCACACTCAGAAGGCTATTAAGGGAAGTATTTTAGCCGACCATCTGGCCCATCAACCCATTGACGATTACGAGCCTGTAAAGTTCGATTTTCCAGACGAAGATGTCATGTACTTGAAGATGAAAGATTGTGATGAGCCTCCCCTCGACGAAGGGCCAGAGCCGGGTTCCCAATGGGGATTAGTTTTCGATGGAGCTGTAAATTTGTACGGAAAAGGAATTGGGGCAATGATTGTAACCCCCCAAGGAGCTCATATCCCTTTCGCTGCGAGAGTAACGTTCAATTGCACCAATAATGAAGCCGAGTACGAAGCTTGCATCATGGGCTTGGAAGAAGCAGTTGATTTAAGAATCAAGAACTTAGATGTATATGGTGACTCAGCCCTAGTGATCAATCAGATCAAGGGGAAGTGGGAAGTCCTACAGCCTCACTTGATTCCGTACAGGGATTATGCGAGGAGGATCTCGACATTCTTTAATAAAATTGAGTTTCACCAGGTACCTCGCAGCGAGAACAGAATGGCTGATGCTCTGGCTACCATCTCCTCCATGATTGTTGTAAACCGGCAGAATGATATGCCAAAGATCGAAATTATGCGTCTTGATAGACCTGCTTATGTATTCACCTTGGAAGAGGCTGTTGACGATAAACCATGGTACTACGATATAGAGTGTTTCTTACGACACCAAGAATATCCGCCAGGGGCATCCGGCAAGGATCGAAAAACTCTGAGGAGGTTAGCCAATAACTTCTTTCTGAGTCAAGATGTTTTGTACAAGAGAAATTTCGATATGGTTTTACTCAGGTGTGTAGATAAGCATGAAGCGGAAATACTGATGAGGGAGATTCATGAAGGATCATTCGGCACTCACGCTAATGGGCATGCTATGGCTAGAAAGATGCTAAGGGCAGGATATTACTGGTTGACAATGGAATCCGATTGCTGCAAATATGTGAAGAAATGTCATAAATGTCAGGTTTACGCTGATAAAGTTCATATCCCTCCGACTCTTCTCAATGTTCTTTCTTCTCCTTGGCCCTTTTCCATGTGGGGCATCGATATGATTGGTATGATTGAGCCAAAAGCTTCCAATGGACATCGTTTCATCCTGGTGGCCATTGACTACTTTACAAAATGGGTAGAGGCAGCTTCCTATGCCAATATTACTAGACAGGTGGTAGTCCGATTCATCAAAAACAACCTCATTTGCCGGTATGGTATCCCAAACACCATCATCACCGATAATGGATCAAACCTGAACAACAAAATGATGAAGGAAATGTGCGCGGAGTTCAAGATTGAACACCATAACTCTTCTCCCTACAGGCCTAAGATGAATGGGGCAGTAGAAGCCGCTAACAAGAACATCAAGAAGATCATTCAGAAGATGGTAGTCACTTATAAGGATTGGCACGAGATGCTCCCCTTTGCTTTACACGGATATCGCACTTCAGTCCGTACATCGACTGGGGCAACTCCTTTCTCGTTGGTATATGGTATGGAGGCTGTACTCCCCGTGGAGGTTGAGATCCCGTCAATGAGAGTTTTAATGGAAGCCAAGTTAACAGAATTCGAATGGTGCCAAAGTAGGTACGATGATTTGAATCTAATTGAAGAGAAAAGGATGACAGCTTTATGCCATGGGCAATTATATCAACAAAGGATGAAGAAGGCTTTTGATAAGAAGGTTCATCCTCGTGTGTTCAGGGAAGGCGACCTCGTGATTAAGAAACTCCAGCCGTTTATATCAGATTCTAGGGGCAAATGGGCTCCTAATTATGATGGCCCGTATGTTGTCAAGAGAGTTTTTTCAGGCGGCGCACTAATCCTCGCAACGATGGATGGCGAAGAATTCACTCGTCCTACAAATGCGGATACAGTCAAGAAATACTTCGCCTAATAAAAATAAAAAGAACAGCTCGGTAAGTCGAAAACCTGAAAGGGCGACTTAGGCAAAAAAGAGCGTCTCGGTGGGTCGAAAACCCGAAAGGGCGACTCAGGCAAAAGTTAGAGACATAAACAGAAATTAATCATCCCGCTGGATTGAAAACCTGAAAGGGCAGTCCAGGCAAAAGTTAGGGATAAAGGCAAGTAACTGTATCGGGTTATGACGACAACATCGTGTGCCAAGATTTCTTCAAAATCTAATTCAAGCTCAAGAATGCCAGGGATTCGAAGTAGTTGGAGTAAATGATGGTCATTGTAATTTTAATGTAGTCTTTTCCACTTAATTACCATTTATTCCACTTTTGTAAAGATCTATGGAATTCCGCTATTGGCAGATTACCATTCCATTAATGAAAATTTGAGCCTATGTCTTTGCTTGCAATTTCTATTTTATCTTCATCTCAAAAATGACGCTGTTATTAATAATGATTTTCGAAACAAAAAGTTTTACTATATTTGTTTTGATGTGTGTGTACTTACTAAGTTTGCGAACCGAAAGACGGACGTTAAGGGTTGTTCCAAGAATGGTTAAAACTGCAAGATGTGAAATAATTGTCTCGTTAAATGTGGTATGCTCAGGTTTCTCCAATATGGGTCATTAAAGTGTTACTTGTGTGACTCATTTTTCTGTGATTGTTGGTTTGGTTCCCCGGCAGAAGATAAACTATTTCATCCTTATCAAAGTTAACTGCATTTTGGGTCGCTAACGTCTTGTTGAGACTGGTCGAGCATCCGGTTGTTGTGTTCTCCTCACCAATCTATCTTACGTGGCTGTTTTGTCTGTTTGTCAGCATGAACATAACATATACATTCATATACATCATAATTCATATTCATATTCATATTCATATGTACATTCATGTCGCACTCATTAATGCATACCTCCTACCTTGGTCACACGTATCCCCAAGTGATATGTCTCTCTCCAAATAGAGTTGTCAGCCTTAGGCAGAAAATGTACATTCTTTCTAATTCCCCACTGAGATTCTACCCTCGTGGAAGATTTTGCTTTAGTTCTCCTTTCCACACTTGGATAGGATAAATCCTGATTGAGTTCATTCCTCATGGATTAGTGTCTTGCTTGACAGTTTCTTTCCAGCTCGTTCCTGGATTTGAATTTTGGTCTTTGGCGACTTTGATGACTGAACTACCAATTGGAAAGTGCATTTATTTTGCACCTCCGGATGCTTAGTTTCCCAGAAGGAACTTGTTGGAGGTTTCCATTAAGAACAAATTCTGCTCTCCAGCAGTGTTACTGCAACATCCTCTTGGAATACCTATACCTGACAACAAGTGGCAGTCTCTTTAGTCGAGAAGTTTGATATGAATCTTTTTACTTATCCAACAAATGGCTATCTCTTCCAGACAAGTTGAGAAGTTTGTTGAGATTTTCTTTCAATTTCCGTCAAATGGCTATCTCTTCCATACAAGTTGAGAAGTTTGAGCGTGAAGTTGTTCTTCATCATATGGCTGTCTCTTTCAGAAGAAGGGAAGTATGATGAATGTTATATCAAATGGCTATCTCTTCCATACAAGTCGAGAAGTTTGATATGAATCTTTTTACTTATCCAACAAATGGTTATCTCTTCCAGACAAGTTGAGAAGTTTGTTGAGATTTTCTTTCAATTTCCGTCAAATGGCTATCTCTTCCATACAAGTTGAGAAGTTTGAGCGTGAAGTTGTTCTTCATCATATGGCTGTCTCTTTCAGAAGAAGGGAAGTATGATGAATGTTCTATAAAATGGCTATCTCTTCCATACAAGTCGAGAAGTTTGATATGAATCTTTTTACTTATCCAACAAATGGCTATCTCTTCCAGACAAGTTGAGAAGTTTGTTGAGATTTTCTTTCAATTTCCGTCAAATGGCTATCTCTTCCATACAAGTTGAGAAGTTTGAGCGTGAAGTTGTTCTTCATCATATGGCTGTCTCTTTCAGAAGAAGGGAAGTATGATGAATGTTCTATCAAATGGCTATCTCTTCCATACAAGTCGAGAAGTTTGATATGAATCTTTTTACTTATCTAACAAATGGCTATCTCTTCCAGACAAGTTGAGAAGTTTGTTGAGATTTTCTTTCAATTTCCGTCAAATGGCTATCTCTTCCATACAAGTTGAGAAGTTTGAGCGTGAAGTTGTTCTTCATCATATGGCTGTCTCTTTCAGAAGAAGGGAAGTATGATGAATGTTCTATCAAATGGCTATCTCTTCCATACAAGTCGAGAAGTTTGATATGAATCTTTTTACTTATCCAACAAATGGCTATCTCTTCCAGACAAGTTGAGAAGTTTGTTGAGATTTTCTTTCAATTTCCGTCAAATGGCTATCTCTTCCATACAAGTTGAGAAGTTTGAGCGTGAAGTTGTTCTTCATCATATGGCTGTCTCTTTCAAAAGAAGGGAAGTATGATGAATATTCTATCAAATGGCATTTCATCCAGACAAGGTGGGGAGTTTGTCGTGATTCCAATTTGCAACAAATGGTATCTCGCACAGACAAGGTTGAGAAGTCTGAACGTGAAATTATTCTTCATCACATGAATGCCTCTATCAGAAGAAGGAAAGTATGGTAAAAGTTCTATCAATGACGTCTCCCCGATGCATGTTGTTCTCTGTTAATCATTTATCGTCTGGTTGTATTTCAAAAGTCCCTGAAGGGATTTATGTCATGATTATGTGAGCTTTATCCCCAGTAAAGCCATCTACTCTCCCGTTAGAGTTTGGTTCTATAGTTTGTTTTCCAGCCTTCCACCGTTTATTTCCTTTCACTTCTCGGAGCGCCAATTTTCTGGTTCTTTTAGTATTCAAACCTCTTCTACCTTTCAGATTTAAGCTGTTTGAATAGGGGCAACTGTTGCACCCCAAAATTTGCCCTCCTTTCGTTATTTCGATCTTTTGCATTCACGTATTTGCATTCGCATTTATACTAAGCTATATCCATGTTCTCCCCAAGGCCTGTGATCTGGGATTCCTTTTGGTTAGTTTTACGGATCTTCTTGGGAATCTTATTCCACTCAAGTTTGGAGGTGAACTTTAAAGTCTTATCGTTAATATTTGTATCATACTTCATCAATTGGTCAGGAGGGTCCTTGCTTTTCAAGCATTGAGACGTAAGGCACTAAGTCATCGATTTGAGGTATGGGGAGTTGGAATTACGGGAAAATTGATCCATAGTGTGAGATGAGGTTTGAAGATGCATTGTAACCGAGACTATCACTTCTCTAATTATTTAGCATACAAACTTATGATCAGACTGAGGAGAATGAACTGTGGATTAGGGCACTTTGAATTGAGAAATCATTTTAAGGTCTTAAGAAGCCAAATTTTGCCTCCTCATTCAAATTATTAAAAGTCTTTGGATTATTATTATTTTCAAGGTCATTTTGAAGTTTTTCCTTTTGTCATAAGAGATTTTGTTGGTCATTAGCAAGTTAATGCATGCTGTTTTTAAGTTATGTTTCTTTAAAGGTTGACTTTGAAATAAATAGGATTGTTCAATTTTTACAAGCTACTCTCAAGTTCAAGGTAAGGGTATGTCATACGAGGAATTGGAATTATATTGCCAAAGTATTTTTCTAGTTAACAATATCAAAGCTAACAAGACCAACTGCATTCAAATTTGCAATTAAGTAACAAGTGACGCATTTAAGTCCAACTTTACATCATCAAAATGGATACAATTATACACAAATATGTGACCAAGTTCAAGGATTACATTGACAATGGGATGGTCGCGACAGTGATTGTGGACCCACATCAGGAGTATACTGCCATCTGCCCAAAAGGGTTCAAATCCAGGACGGTTCTCATACACACTATGACAAGAGATTAGGAAGTTGCAAAAACACAGAAGATTCACATCTAAATGCTTTAAATGCTTCTACTTCGACTGATTATGGCCATTACAGACGCAGCGAATTACCTGCTGTAAAAAACAGCACGATGTTCCGTTAATTTGAAATCAGCCAGTTTGGATTGCGCATTAGTAAAGTCAACTAAACAATTTCCAATCCCGGTATTGTCTGCATTTGGTTCGGAAGCATTCGGATCAGCAGCATTTTCTGAGCAGGATAACAGATGCCTTTCTTCAAACTCTTGTGACACCAAGATAACACCCAATCTACCAGCTTTCGTATTCGTCTACGTAGTCCACCTTCTGAAAAATTCCTGCAATTTGAATCAGAGCATTGTTTTAGAATGGGATATGAGGAATAAATTAGCAGTGGTGAAGCCCTAATATCACTAACTCAACAATCAACAATAGTAGAGGAAATCAATTTTAACAAAACAATGCTGCTCTTAAAATTCAGCGACTCGATCGCAACACAATTCCGCAACCAAAGTCTGCGCTTCGAGTATCACTGCTTATTCTCTGAAGCTTGTTTACCGGCGCGACAAAACTCTTGGACGGTTTGTTAGACTTTGCTGATAAAGAACTGCAAGTTCAGACTCAAATGATCTCTATGGATCTTCCTGAAAATCATAACTTCCATTCTTCTTTGTCTGTCATGCCTCTAAATTTTGATCGTTTTTTTTGTATCGTGGAAGCTCTTGGTAAATCATAATCACATGTGATGGTGTCATCTTCATCTCCTAAACTAGAGGACTTTCTTAGTAGTGTAACAATGGGGACTTCAATCCTTACATCATCTACTTGGGAGGCGGATCTCAGAAGCCATGGTTGGTGCTCATTACTACCGAATAATCCGAGCAAACGAAGTCGAATGTCGAAACTGTGTCCGCTGATAGCAGACCAATCCAAGTTTCCCTTCCATTTTGCAGGAATCCTTTAGGACTTGCCGCGACCCCTATCAAAGTGGACAAATCAAAAGAGATTAATCCCAAATCTCAGGCTTTGAATATGGTTTGCGGCTAGCATGTTTTACCCTGCAAAATTCGGAGTTTCCACGATGGTTAGCAAATAATAAACAGTGAAAATGTTTTTTTACAACCGTAAAAGAGGGCAACTAATTCAATCCGAAAATAACCTATTCAGTTCATTTCAAACCAAATGAATTTAAATCAGTTTGTCACAACAGCAAGGACATGATGATTTGAAATGAAGCAGAAAGTACGGGGATAGTTTTGTTCTCACAAACATGTCGAAAGTTTGAAAAGGACAAGCAGACCTACCACCTGCTGTATCTGACACGCAAGTTACCCTGCTATCTTTGCTTTCTCACATCCTAAAGCAACACGCCATCCACCTATCTTCAGCAGCCATAGGCCCAAGAACCTGTGATAACCAAAGAACAATACAGTAAAATAGGACAATAAGAGGCCTGCAGAGAGAAGAGGATTGACCCGGAGAAAAGGAGGAACCTAACTTTTACTAAGTATAAAAAGAGTTTTTTTGCACACGAAAAGGAGAGAAAGAAATTTCACAAAAAAGGCATCCAAAAAACCAAAGTTCACAAAAAACTCTAAACGGCGGAGCATCCCGATTCAAACCCTAACAGCGCAAATATCATCCTCACAAAGGTCAGAGGATCAACAGAGCATTAAAAAACGTGTGTTAAACAAAGTTACAACAAAAAAAAAGGAAGAGTAGAAAGAAGAAGACCGGCGAACGAGCGTAAGAACAAGGAGAAGCCAGTACCTGTATTTCGCATCTTCGACGTTTAGCATTTGGTAACTACTTCCTCTCTTTACGTCATTCTGCTCCTACTTCTTTGATTAGTTCATTACATGATATTTATTGTTGATTCCATGATTGCTCGAGGTCGGTTGCGCGTTGTTGAGCTTCGATTCACATCGTTCGAATTTGGGGGCTAGGTTATCTTCGCGATTTGGGGTTAGGGTTAGGTAGTCTTTGTTTTGTAGAAGGGGATGAGGGTGATATCCCGAATCGTTTTCTCATGGAAGGGCGAACTAGAGAAAAGGTGAGAGATTTGAAGTATCACTTTGAGAGACGGGATGAGAGAGTTTTTTTAAAAAAAGAAGACCATAAGTTCTTGTGAGTTTCTTGAGGTAAGGGAGTTTAAGCCGTCCAAGATGAAAACACTTTCCCTTTACTGTCGTTTCAATCACCACGTTTCATGCTGAGTTTTGTTTGGCCATAGTGGTTGGTGACACCTGTCACGAATTTGTCATATGTCTTTATTTCATGCGTTTGAATTCTTTGACCTGCCCGATCCCATAGTTGCTTTCTAATTACTTTTCCTTTCTTTTTTATTAAGTTTAATTCGTTTCCTTATTTTATTTATTGTTATTATTTCATAATATATTATCTTTAGAACTTAAAACATACATATTTATCTTATTATTATTTATCTTCATATAAACTTGTTTAGTTGATTAAGAAGTCGTATAATCCCATAATCGGTTGTTTAATTATCCCGTAATTATTTCATCCGTATGACGTTTGATTATATTTCTTGTCCACCATTTAATTAATTTAAAACGAGGTATGAATTGTACAAACTTGAATAATATTTTGCTTTGCGACCTCAATTTATTAAGTAAACTGATTAATAAATACAATTACTTCAAGGGTAATCGTCCCGAATTTTTTTTTTTCTTCCTACTATTAAATAATGTTCTTTTGGCCCAACACCAAATAAGTGCATTCAATCGTCCACGTTTTACACACACGTAAGTCGATCACTTATATGGTCGCCATCTGCACTACTTTCGTATATCTTAGCTAATTTAACAAAGAATAGAACTCCGGAGTCTAGCGCTCCGCACCTTCTAGAACGAACGGCAAATGGGCTACCCCCATGTGTAATGTTTCGCTCGATCCTTTGTTATTTAAATAAATAAACCTAAAGAACAATTTGTTTTTAAAAAAAAAAACAATTAACTATCTTATTAATTAAATTACGAAAAAGGGAACTCCGGAGTCTCGCATTCCGCACGTTCTGGATTGAGCCGCAAATGGGCTAGCCCCACGCGTTGGTTCAATCACCATTCGTATAAAAACAACTAAATTCATCTTAATTAAATTACGAAAAAGGGAACTCCGGAGTCTCGCATTCCGCACGTTCTGGATTGAACCGCAAATGGGCTAGCCCCACGCGTTGGTTCAATCACCGTTCGTATAAAAACAACTAAATTCATCTTAATTAATTTACGGAAAAAAGGAACTCCGGAGTCTCGCATTCCGCACGTTCTGGATTGAACCGCAAATGGGCTAGCCCCACGCGTTGGTTCAATCACCGTTCGTATACCAACAAAATCATTTTTATAATTAATTAATGAGTAACTGAACTCCAGAGTCTCGCACTCCGCACGTTCTTGAATGCAACCGCATCATGGGCTAGCCCCACGCGTGACTTCACACTTAAGGTATTCTCATTACCCCTAATCAGAGGGAAGATGTGATGAGTTTACTAACCATTGGTTTAGGCTTAAGCTCATTAATTTATGACAAACTTTCAAAAGCAATAAAAGACTGAAAACTCAAAAACAAGCAATAATCGTCTCCTCCGGGATTCTTTTCTCATCTCATTCACTCACAAACGAGAACTCGCTTCTTCCGTCTAATGCAAGACAGTTTGCACCTGAGCCAGACAGGTCATACACTTGAGCATTGACAAGCAAGCAGTTCATAAGTCAATTTATCTTTCAGTCTCTTTGGGTCGAACTACGGTGTTCTGACTTCCTCATTGCACGAGAGGATACGTAGGCATAACTTAACAGTTATCGAACAAAAGTCTCTGTATATTCCCCCTCCTTCCAGTTTCATTCTTTTAAGCCTCATGGTCATGAGCACTTCATTCTTGTTCTTACACTGACACTTCACTTACATACACTACACCTCTTTTACACTGACACTTGGATTCTTTCCAGCTTTGATACACAAATTGCACTGACACTACCCCTTTGAAACACAAATCTTTTGAGCGTGGATCCCATCGAGTACGGTGGACAATCTGGGTGCTAATACCTTCCCAGGTTGTAACCAACCCCCTTTCTCAGTCTCTCTGGTTCGCAACCGTCTTATCCATATCTTTCTAGGTTTATGCAGCATTACCTTTCCTTCGGGATAAAAATGCCTAGTTGGCGACTCTTGTCTTTCTGAGTTCACTTCTGTGTGTTCTCATCCTCTCTTTCGCCGACCGTTCGCGTCTGTACCCCTCTTGGCCCTGTGTCATCAGGTGGGAGCGACAGTGTGTGTGTGTGTGTGTGTGCTATTGTGAAACATTCTAACATCACCTAGATGTTTGAATTGGACTAATTTTTTAGTTGTATTTTGTCCACTCTAAGATTTTAAGTAAGAATGTTTGTTCTTGATTGAAGCTTTTAATCGAGGTCAAGTTGTTTGTTTTGTTAGAGAGTTCTTCTATTTTCTTTGTAAAGTTTTGGTTGATTATCACAGTGTGTGATTGAGGGGGAGTGAGAAGGGGTTCTCTTATTGAAGGGTTCTTAGATAGAAATTGCATTGGATAGTGATTAAGTGAGATGTGTAAACTGGAATTGTTTAACTCTGAATTGATATTATTAATAATGGATTTCCTTCATGCCTTGGTAGCCCCCAAAGTAAGGGAGTTTGCATTGAACTGGGTTAACAATCTATTATGTTATTGTTGTTGTACTTTTTATTGTATTTATCTTTTTAATGTTCAGATAGTAATGTCATAACATCTTATTCGACATCACATATCTGATACCAGAATTTCAATTGATATCAGAGCAGACATCTTGCTATATATTTGGGTGAGATCCAGGGAAGTTACTTTGTGGTATAATGGACAAGGGGTGGGATTAATTGTGAACAGACCACTCATTCTGGATGGAACTAATTATGATTACTGGAAGCCAAGGATGGTTGATTTCTTTAAGTCTTTGGATAACAAGGCTTGGAAAGCTATTCTAAGAGGATGGGAACATCTTGTTGTAAAGGACAAAGATGAGAATGATAATGCAGATTGAAGCAAGTATTAAATGGATCAATACTAATGAGGGTACCTCCAGATTGATCAATACTTGTATTGTTGCCAAAGATGCTTGGGATATTCTCAAAACTACTCATGAGGGTACCTCCAAAGTTAAGATGTCGAGACTTCAGCTGCTCACCATAAAATTTTAAAACTTAAAGATGAAAGATGATGAAAGTATTATTGATTTTCATATGAATGCCTTTGAGATAGCTAATACATCTAGTGCTCTTGGAGAAAAAATGTCTGAAGAAAAGTTGGTAAGAAAAGCTCTCAGATCTCTACCTAAGAGATTTGACATGAATGTCACTACAATAGATGGAGCTCATGACATTAGCAAGATGAGATTGGATGAACTTATTGGATCTCTTCAAACTTTTGAGATTGGCATAAGTGAAAAATTTGACAAGAAAAATAAAAATATAGCTTTTTCTTTCAACACTGAAGATGGAGTAGAAGAATGTGATTTGAATATTGAGGAAGGCCTATCTAATGTTATAGTTCTTCTTGTGAAAGTGAAGTGGAAATGTAAAATTCTGAAAATATAACTATTATATGAGGGTATTTTGGTCTAAAAAATTTAATGTAGGGGTATGGGATAATTGTAGGGGTGTGGGGTAAAATTTTAAAATTTATATTATAGTAGGCCCAACTTCTTGATGCATATTCTAGAGAAATCCATGGAGATCTCTAGAAGATAAGAATAAGTTAGGATTATTTGTAGAATAATAGAGAAAATTCTAGATAATAATTTATAGCCATTAGATTAAGTTTGTGGTGTAAAAATCCTAACCTTTGATTTAAGAATTTCACTAGTATAAATAGAAGTGATGTAATTGAGTTTATATCAAACTAAAAATTACAAACACTCAATAATACCATTTTTCCAAGAAAAAAAATCTATCCTCTTCTAAATACTTAAACACCTATTTTCATCTATCAAAAAGTAGTTACTAAACATTCTCTTTTATTATATATATTTAATTTGCATTAAAAAGTTTGATCTCTTATTGTAGTTTTTCCTTTTCAATTAGATTTCTTGCCATTTTGCTATTATGTTTCCATAATTTTAAAATTGGCAGATTGCAATTCCTAAAAGGAGAACCGTCCAACAAGCATTAAAACCTTTTTCACATATTATTATTTTTCAATGTTACACCGCTAAACCATTACATTACTTGACTCCATCTACTTAATCATAAACATTGGTATGCATTTGCACTACTTCTATAGATCTGATTCTCCCTTGTATTTAATTTCATTAATGTATAATATTTAAATTTTTACTAAATATTGATCTTAATTATGCAGCTTCATTTTAAAAGTTGAAGATGAAGTTTATTCATTTAGTAGAAATCTCAGCAATGCAATTTGATTGGTATCTTGTCAAAGATATTTTTTTCTATTCTCGGTCGTGACTTCCTTGACTAGGTAACTCGTTAGACTTTGTAAGATGGGTGAAATCAACTGCTGTTCACATCTTAGAATTTGCGAATGCTTGATTATCAATGAAAATGGTAATTTTAAGGAATTCTTCCAAAGAAGGCCAACAATTTAATATAAGACTAGCCTTGGTAAGAATCTCATGTCAGCAAAGTTGTACCCATCTTCACCTTGAAAAGGTAGGTAGGTAAACATATGCTCTCAGGAACGGATTCAAGTTCGTTGAAACTCACATCAAATTCCTTCAAGTTTATCATAGATGACATTGGTGTTGGTAGTTGTTTGACGTTGTTGTAATACTTGAAGAATCAAATACTTGAAGATTTGATAATATTAAAGTGGTTGTATTATATATAAAGTTTGTATATTGTCTCATGCCTTAGTTGTTAAATCTAATTTCTAGTCATTGGATAAATATATGACATAGTTTGTATATTAAGGTCATTTTCATTCTAAATTTAAATAACTGCATTTTTTAGCGGATGGAACAAAATCCAGAGCATAAAAATGTATTCAAATCTATCCAATATTAACCATTTTATTTTTCTATAAGCCAAACAAATATATACATTTATCTTTAAACAATACCACAACAACACATGACAAACCAATACTTTGAAATGGAGATATTAATATTCTTTAAACATTTTAATGTATAACAATCTAGATAGCAAGAATTTTTAAGGAAAGCAAGAGATAATAATATAGGATCTGAGTTGGAGCACTCATGTGCCATATGAAAACTAATGAGATTTAAAGAGATGCACTGCTTCTTGTTTTGAATATGATGCCGGAATATAATTACTGAATGCATGCTTGAATTGAGTTTATTACAATAAGGTAAAGTGAATGTTTCTTCTTGTGATTATTTACTGAATGTCATTATCTAATCTGTTGTATTGAAATTATCTTTTGGCATTATCATATAAGCCATTATTTGTTTATAAAATAATCCTCAAACTCACGCCACTAATCTTCCTTTTCACTGTTCCACCGCTTAACAATTTTTATTTCATAATATATAATATGATAAAACAAAAATCCAGTTTTTAAAGAATTTTTATCTTCAAAATAAATCAATTTTTAAATACTCAGATCCATTAATATTTTTGGCTATTGGGCCATAGATACAATAACCGATTGATGAATAATTCCAAACCACACCCTAACTTTAAATTCTACGGCGCTACAACGTGAATCAATGGCGCTACCATGAGTTTGATATCAATTCTGGTATGGATCTGCAATACTTCTTTAGATCTGATTCTCCCATCTTAATTTCATTTCTATGTGATACTCAAATCTTGATCTAACTTTTGCAGCTTACTTCTTTAGATATGATTCTCCAAACTTAATTTCATTTGTATGTGATACACTTGATCTAAATTTTGCAGCTTCATTGCAACCGTTGAAGATGCAGTTTAATCATTCAACATAAATCTCTACCATGCGATTTGATTGGTCACTTGTTAGAGATGTTGTGTCTGTTTCTCGATCGTGGCTTCCTTGATTAAAAGAGGTGGATTTGATGATTAATTTATGATTTTTGCTGTCATTGGGATTTTAAGGTTTTGTTTAGGTCAAATGTTTTTTATTATTAATTTTATTTTTCTTCTCTATTTGTCTCCATTGTACCAGTTAACATTGAAGATTTAGAGAGATACTAATGGCATGCTTCAGTGTCATGTCATCTAAATCTGGGGGAATTTTCAGACAAATCTAGACCTCTACATAAAAGTACCTTAATAGAATATCCATGGTCATTAGGTTTATGATATAATGTTGACTTTGAGTAGACTTATTTGGAGAAAACTGGATCAAGATCTTTGTTGATGTTGACTGTGGTTCATCTGTGGTTCATAATCAAGGAAGAAATCCAACCGCAGAGTTTATACAACAATTCGGATCTAAATAATAATATAAATATTTTCTTGCATTTGGAGTTTGGATTACATTATGCCATAAAAGACATTAGACATCATTTTTTTTACATTAAACAGCGCTTTAAAGCGATGTATAAACCTGTGATGCTAAAGGTTTAGACAACACTTTGGTTAATGTCAAAAGCGCTATCTAAAGGTGTTCCTGCCATCATATGAAACACCACAATCTGTAAATATGTATATTCAACAAAAACATAGAAGGGATATATTTGTCATCATATGAAACACCGCAATCTACCTCCCTTAGTATTTCCCAGTGGTGTTTGGCCTAACTGCCCGTTCAAAGTATCCAGGGTAAGCCAGCGGAGTTTATAGCTTAAGACGTGAGCGTGAAGAGAAAGTAAGCAGAAGATAGTGTGGATGAGTTGAGAAATTCTGCAGTGCTTGTACATATATTTTGCATTTGGAGTTTGGACTAATATACAACTTGTGACTATAAATATACAACATCAACAAAGATCTTGATCCATTTATTTTTTCCCTAACCTTACTTCATGAGTCTGCAACACAAGCAATGAGTTCCTGCCAAAGAAGTTGCAGAATTTAAGCATCAATATGTACATTCAATAAGTTGCAGAATTTAAGCATCAATATATACATTCAATAAATTCTGCTAAAATCTCTATGATGTGATTTTCTTGATTAATGATTTTGCAGAAATCTTATGTATTCGTTTATTTAACCATGTTTGATGGGATTGTGCTTGCACATATGTTTTGATTTGATCCTATTTAAGTGGTTGGATTCTTGCAGTTATGCTAGATTTGATCATATTAAAGTGGTTGAATCTAATTTTAAGTCACCTCTTAAGGAAAGATATCTGGTTGAGACTTCTAATTGTTACGGTCTTATAGCTATTCTAATATTAATTTATATTTTTTTAATTAATCCTCAATGGATAAATTTATCTGATTCTCCATGTTGTATTATCACATTGCGCCAATGGTTACATTTAGTATGATCATAATATTAATTTGCAAGTGGAATTATTACAACTTCAAATCATATTATCACAATTATCTTCCATGTGACTCCACATGTATTGCAAATAACTTGCTTATTAAATATGTATTAAGGTTCTTTCCATTGAAAAATTTAAATGGCGACAATTTTTTTACTAGATGGAACAAAATCCATAGCATAAAAATGGTAAGCATGTATCTGATATTAACCATTTCAATTTTCTCTAAGCTAAAAAAAATTACACATTCATCTTTAAAAAAGTTTGTTGGTTAAACATTTGTTTATTTTACTATTCCTGCATAATAGAGAATAGGTGTCATTTTGATTATACTCTAAATAATTATTAGAGCGGTCGGGGTCGGTATCTTAATTTTCAGGGCCAAAAGGGTCCCAAAAGGAACTTTCGATGAATAACTATCATCTCCATCACAGTTCTCGCAGGAACTTTGAAGAAAGCGAGATAATGAATCAACAAATTAGAAAGAACAATATTGATTAGAGTGACTCGTCCACCAATGGATAAGTTCCTTCCCGCCCAACATGACAGTCTTGCTCTAAGACAAGAGAGAACCGGTTTCCAAAAAGCCAAACGTCTATGCTTGCAACCAATTTGAAGGCCCAGAAAAATAAATGGAACAGACCCCGATTTGCAGTGGAGGAACTGCTCCACTGCCAAAAGAAATTCATCACTAATACCTACACCAAAAATACGGCTCTTAGAAAAATTTATCTTCAGCTCGGAAACCAGCTCAAACCCTCTGAGAATAATTTTAAACGCCCAAATGTTATAAAATGATCCACCACTGATGAGTAGCGTGTCATCCACGAATTGAAGTAAGTTAATTGTTGTCAATGAATCAAATTTAAATTCAGACAAAGTCTGTGAATCACAAGTTTTCTTCACCATTCTAGCAAGACCTTCCATGACCATCGCAAAGAGGAAAGGAGACAACGGGTCTCCTTGCTTCAAGCCTCTAGATGCCTTAAAATCTTTTGTAGGACTCCCATTGATCATAATAGATAAATGGCTATTACATACTACACCCTTAATCAAACTCAGCCACCTTGGACCAAAGACCATGGAAACCATCATAGAAATTAAAAAATCTCATTCGACATAGTCATAAGCTTGAGAGAAATCTACTTTGAAAAGAAAGCATTGTCTCTTCACTCTTCTCGCGAAGTCAAGAGTTTCATTCGCAACTAAAACCCCGTCCAACAACTGACGACCTGGGATGAAAGCTATTTGAGAGGGAGATATGAGTTTCCAATAACTAAGCTCAGCCTTCTTGCTAGTAACTTGCAAACAATTTTCAGCACATAACCCACCAAACTTATTGGTCAAAAATCTTCCAAAGTTAGAGAGTTAGAAACCTTAGGGACTAAGGTAATAAAGGAGGAAGAAAACGCCTTGGTAAGAATAGACGAGCTACAAAATTCTTTGATACAGTTGCAGAAGTCGCTCCCAACAAAGTCCCAAAAAAACTGTATGAACTTGAAATTAAAGTCATCCACCCCTGCAGCTTTATTCCCATCATAGCTAAAAATAACATCTTTAATCTCTTTTGAAGAAAACTCAGCCTTCAAGAGCAGATTCTTCGCCTCATAGATCTTAGCACCATCCTGTAAACACCCCAAATTTGCCTTCACCCATTCACACCATGGCTTGTGATCATCTCATATGCATAAACACAATCATATCATCTCATATCTCATTTTTGATTCACTGCATTAGTTTCTAAGGCATCTGCACCTAGGGTTTGTGATCTGAGCAATCCCAAGGCATCTTGAGCCATTCCAAAGGCCACCAATCATTTCAAAGTGGTCCATGTGTGTTCTTATGTCATATTCCTTCTCCTCAAAGTCAAAAATGCAGAGGAATCACAAGAACTAGGGTTTGAGTGGATGCAGAGCCAGGATGAACTGCACAGTTGACCTAAAATTAGGGTTTTGGTTTCAGAGGCCATAACCCCAAGTTTTTGGTCATTCTTGTTTCCATTGGTCTCTATATGGTATAGGGAGTATGCATATCAATTTTCATGAAGAAATTCCATGGGGAAGTCATCTGATCAAGGGTTGACTTTTCAGACCAGTCAGTGTAAAATCAGGGCATCTGAGGCCCCCGATGACCCAACCAATGGGTGATCTTCATCATTTTGAGTGTATTTGATCTTTATTTGATCATGGAAGAAGGTTGAAGTTCATAAAAATCAAGAATTTAGGGTTTTTGCAAATGTTGACTTTTTGGGCATAGTTGACTTTTCAAGATTGCATCATTTTAGGTCATTTTTCAAGCCATGATTCTTGATCCAAAAATGCTTCAAATGGAAAAACTTTGGTCATGAAAGTTGTAGATCTCATTTTTCCCTTTTCAAAAAGTACAAGAACATGATCAAACTCTTCTTGAATCAAAAGTTATGGCAATGCAAAGTTGGCTAAAATCATTGATTTCCAAGGCATGCCCTAAGTGAGAATTTTGCAAAATCTTGGACCAATGCATATTGCAGCCTCTAATTCATTTCAAACCAGCACATAAACTTTCTCTAAGTCCTAAAAATCAGAAATGAACTAAGAATGCCCATGGTTTCATGTTTGGTTGGACAAAGAATCACATGTGAACCAAAGTTACAACAACTTGCAAAACCACTCATAACATTTTACCAACTTGCTGCCTTGAATGTTGGACCAAGCCTAGCCTTTCCCTTCACTTTGCTGCGCAGACCATGCCCTTTGTACTTGGCTAGAAGTTGCACATGCCCTATCTTACAAGAAGTTGACATATTTGCAAAAGTGGCTACACCTATCCATAAAGCACAAGTCACATCCTCTGACCAATTGGATTAGTTTATACTATCCATTTGCAAGCTAGACATAACACAAGGCAAGGCTGAAACATCCTCATTCATCACATACACAAAAAACTACCAAGTTGCAACTTCCTTCGAATCTGCCTCCACAGCCACAAAACACTCAAGCCATTTTCTCCATTCAACTCACCATGGATCACTGAGTAGAAACCATCAAGAACACAAGCCTGAAACAGCCTGAACATCTCACTGCCATTTCTCACTTCATTTTGCAGTTTCATTCGAAACTCCCACCATAGCTCACAAACATACAAACTAACACCACAGACCTTCTCCATTCATCCTCAGGATCACAAACCATCATTCACAATGGCCTGAAACCTCCAGAAACTCCATTGCCATTTCTGACCAAGCTTGAGCAGGAGCTTTCGAATCTCATTATCCAGCCAACATAAACTCCTTTTGAGCATTCAAGCATCTTCTGTGGACCAAGTGGAGTGGATTGCACAAGGAGAAGTGGCCAGAAAGTCCTCAAATTGAAAGCTCCAAATCTCAGGTAGCTTGAAAATTATTTTTCCAGAAATCATTTTTCTTGTTACAAACTTGTTCTATGTGATTCACTGATCATCCTGATGTTCTTAGTTTTTGAAATGGTTTTGATTTGAGTATTTAATTTGTCTCTGAAGCTTGCGTGCCCTAGTTTTTATTTCTTTCGATTCAGCTTGTTTAGGAAGAAGAAATGTGTTTTGAGAGAGGGGTTTGATTCGTGAGAGGATGGAGATCATTTCTATGTTCTTAGTTTTCATTTTTGATACGATTTGAGGGGTTTGGGGATTTTTCAGGTGAGGTGCTGGCCGGAGAAGACGACCGGAGGTCTTCTCCGGCCACCTGAGAGTGATTATGCCCTAATTGCGTAATTAACTTCAGTTTGAATTTGAGCCGTAGATGGCCTTTGACCTGTTGACTTCCCTCTCTTTTGGATGGCCCAGATCAGCTAGCTTAGCCCTAATCCACGTGTTAGCCTAATTAATCCATAATTTAATTAATTTAATCAGAGTCAGCCTGGACCCTTGGATGACGCGCGCAGTCAACCAATTTAAACTCAGAATCAATCTCATCCATCCATCCTGATTACTTCCTATTTTATTTGATTTTAATTCATTTTTATTTCAATTAACTTGCATATTTATTTTAAAATAGCAAAAATGTCTTAAAAATTATGAAACTTTTTCTTTAAAGTTTTATTAATTTTTAAGACCCAAAAATATTTTTATTTTATTTTTTATCATTAAAAAAGTATTTTTAAATATTTAAAAGATTATTTTTAATTGATTAATGGGAATTAATTAATTAAAAATACTTTTAGGTATTTAAAAATTACAAAAAAATTCATGAAATGTTCTAAGACATTTAGGAACATTGTCCAACCTTCAAACCAAATTTCTTTTTTGATCTTGATGCATTTTAAGAATTTTTTCATTGAATTAAATCATTTTTTATGCATTATTTTGATCATAAGTTCAAAAATTCATTTCTGCCTATTGGAGAAGGTTGAGACATTGATTCTTCTTGCATTGTTTTGTGTTTGGCATGTAGTTTCTAGGGAAAAATGGCCATGATTTGATCTTGCACTTTCCATTTGTTTGACATTTCTTTTGTTAAGAACCCTAAAAAACCCTAATAACTTGTAAAAATCATATCTTGAGTTTGGTTGAGAGTTGAGAGTTCTCCTTTGGGCAGTGGTTCATTATAGGTTTAGGGTTTCTTTGGTTAGCATTTTCCATTTTTTATCTTAGGGTTTGCTTCTGTTTTGAGTTTTTGTTTGATGTTTGATCCATGAACCCTAATTTGGGCTTTCTTTTGCATCCTTCTTGCATTTCCTTGCATAACATGACTTGTCTTTGCATTTTGTGCATTCTTGTGATTCATTTGACATCTTAAGACATATAGGAAGCATGTTTGATCATTGCATCACATATTTGCCATGTCATTTGCTTTGTATGCTTCATAACATTTCATGTTTGTTCATGCTCCTTAGCTTGCATCATTTGCATTCATGATCTTGTATGAACATCTCCATGTCTTGCCTCATGTTTGCAGCATCTCATAACATCATAATCATCCTCAATATGCTTCTGGTTTTGCTTAGTATCATGCCATTTCATCTCATCTTGCATTGTTTTGCATTTCTTTCTAACATTTCAGGTGGTAAGTAAACTTGGGAAGTGAATTTGCCTTCACTTCTCATAACTTTTCTTTTCATCTCTCTTGCATCCATTGTTGCATTCCTATATGTGTTTGAGATTGAGCTTGCTCATTCTTGTTCTTCCCACTTTCTTTCTTCAAGTGACTTGACTTCTTGAATGAAGCAAGTCACTTTGCTTCTCTTGATCCTGTTCATCTGCTTCCTGGTGGCTCCTTTGAAGATTCTTCTTGCAAACCTCACAAACCTTAGGGTCAACCAAGCATGATAATGAATTAGGGTTTTGATTAGTCTCCCCTCATAGTTTTTTTACCTTTGTGTCTCTCTTTGAGTCTTCTCTTCTCATCTCATAATCAGGGACTAAACCCTAAAGGCTTTAAGGCTTTGTGGTTAAGCTTATGCCTGCATCCTTCTCTTAGGATGGAGTGTATAACTTTAATCCTAAGTGTTAAACCCTTTATGTGTTTAAGTCTCTTAATCAATCCACTTAATAATCACCAAGACATCACACTTGTAACTTGGGCCTTGCATTAGGGTTCTAATTCTTCCTTAAGTGGTTAAGAAGGACTAACCCTAGTGTTAATGGACAAGTCCCCCTCAAGTTGTCTTACAAATCATAAAAATCACTTCATCATCATATCATTAAATAAAATCCACTTAATCAAAGGCTTGTTTTGTCATGGGTTTAATCCCTAATCATGGATTAAGTTGAGGAGCTTTCCTCAGCTTAAACATTCTCATCTATCATCCTTCTTTTAGGATGGTGTAATGAGTCTGTTTAATCCCTGATTATGGCTTAACCTCATTACTCAACACTAAACAAAAACCACAAAAACATCTAATTAATCACAAGTAGGTTATTGATCTTAATCCTACACCAAGGTGATTAAGTGTGAGAATCTGACTTCACACTTAAGGTATTCTCATTACCCCTAATCAGAGGGAAGATGTGATGAGTTTACTAAATCCATTGGTTTAGGCCTAAGCTCATTAACTTATGACAAAAATCCAGAAAGCAATAAAAGACTGAAAACTCAAAAAACAAACAATAATCGTCTCCTTCGGGATTCTTTTCTCATCACCTTCACTCACAAACGAGAACTTGCTTCTTCCGTCTAATGCAAGACAGTTTGCACCTGAGCCAGACAGGTCATACACTTGAGCATAGACAAGTAAGCAGTTCACAAGTCAATTCATCTTTCAGTCTCTTTGGGTCGAACTACGGTGTTCTGACTTCCTCATTGCACGAGAGGATACGTAGGCATAACTTAACAGTTATCGAACAAAAGTCTCTGTACATTCCCCCTCTTTCCAGCTCATTTCTTTAAGCCTCATAATCTTGAGCAATTCATTCTCATTCTTACACTGACACATCATTTATACATGTTACACTTCACACTCTTTTACACTGACACCTGTACATTCTTTCCAGCTATTTTATACACAGATTGCACTGACACTACCCCTTTAAAACACAAATCTTTTAAGCGTGGATCCCGTCGAGTACGACGGACAATCTGGGTGCTAATACCTTCCCAGGTTGTAACCAACCCCCTTTCTCAGTCTCTCTGGTTCGCAACCGTCTTATCCATCTCTTTCTAGGTCTATGCAGCATTGCCTTTCCTCCGGGATAAAAATGCCTAGCTGGCGACTCTATTCATCTCCAGTGAGTTCACGGCTGTGTGTTCTCATTGTTCCTTTCGCCGACCGTTCGCGTCTGTACCTTCATCTGACCCTGTGTCACTTGTCGGGAGCGACAGCTTGGCGACTCTGCTGGGGAACCTTATACTGCAACCAGGGCTTCTGGTTCTTTTTGTGGGTTCCTCCTAGCGCTTGTTTGGTTTGTGTTTACTGGGGTGTTATGTGCTACTTGTGTTTGTATATTTGTTTTATTTTTACTGCTTCATGTACAGTTACTTTACTGCTTTCTTTATTGCATTTATATATATCATACTGTCATTGTTGCTGGCTGGATCTGGTTTTTGCTTTGGTGGGTGGGGTTCCATTGAGAGTTAAGGTCCTATACCTGGGACCTGAGTGACACCTAGGCTAGAGTGAATCATATTCTTTCCCATTCCATTTCGGTCTGGTGCGGGAATATGAAACACGGTTCAGATATGGGTTTCTTCTTGAGAACTCTGTGTTGCAGATTTCCTGCAATGCTAGGGCTATCTGGGAAGCCTGCTAAGTCTGGATGACCTTTTAGTATTGACCTTCAGAAACTGAGGTGAATTAGAGGAGGAATTGTTATGGTTATTGTAAACACTGTACCTCCGGGTTAGAAGTGTTTACACTTCTCATAACTGATCCAAGTCTGAGGATCCTTGTTCTAGATCACCACCTGTGAGGGGGTTGGGCTGTTTACAGGTTTGCAGGTACCTTGACCTCAGAATACCCTGTTACTTTGACTTTGTTAAGAATGCTCCATGTTGGATAGTTCTTGTGATTCTAAAACCCTGGACATGTGGCTCTTTATTTGAGTCCCCCTACCTTGGTTACTGGATTTATAGACCTCCATCTGGGATTCTTGAACACACATGGACTTGTATCAGGGCATTTTGATCAGATCCAGCTCAGTCACAAACCCTTGCATATCATCTGCATACATACTCATTGCATCATATTAACATTTGCTTATTTGTGTTTCAGGGTATCCACCTTCATCTGGTTTTGGTTTTGACCCCATCTGCAGTTTTGACCTGTCTCCACCAGCACTTGCTTCAGCTTGTCAGCCATATACTTCAGTTACTTGCACTAGCCAGTCAGTGGCCCACTTCTCAACATCTTCATCAGCACCCTACTCAGTCTTCAGCATCATGGCTCCAAAGAAAAGCAACATCACCTATCATTTCTTCCAACCAGACTTATCAGACATCAGGAGGATCCAAACCCTGATCACTCCAGATCACATACCCTTGTTCAGGGAGAGTTATGGAGATATACTTGACTTGGTCATGGATCTGGACCCATCTCAGAGGAGTTTGATCCACACCTGCATTCAGTTTTATGACCCCCCATTGAGATGTTTCACCTTTCAAGACTTTCAGTTGGGGCCTCTTTTAGAAGAATACTCATCTTTGATTGGTTTGCCTATCAAGAGGGAAATCCCTTTCAACCCTGAAATGGTCTTTCCCAGCAATGGAGAGGTGGCAAAAGCTCTGCACCTGGAACCTGCTTTGATTGAGCAGCATATGACCTCTAAAGCTGGGATCCCTGGTTTTCATCTTGACTTCCTGATTTCCCAAGCTAGTCTGAAGGCCTCCTTGGGGGAGTGGAGAGCTGTTTGTGCCCTGCTGGCCTTGTGCATATATGGAATTGTGTTGTTTGCAGATGAGCCTCGATTCATTAGCAAAAATGCAATCCATCTGTTTATCCTGAAGAACCCAGTGCCAACTTTATTGGGGGACCTTTACTATTCAGTGCATCAGAGGAATGAGAAACAGAGGGGAAGATTAGTGAGGATTTGTGCTCCATTATTTCATACTTGGCTTCTCAAGCATCTACCCAGGACAGATACATTTCTCAATCCTCATCAGCAGAGCAACTGGGCTAAGAGGCTCACTACTCTCACTTCAGCAGACATCAGATGGTGTACTCAAAGCACCAAGGGCAGAGATATCATTACAAGCTGTGGGCACTTTCCCAATGTGCCTTTGATAGGGGTCAAGGGAAGTATCAATTACAACCCTCTGCTGTTCAGGAGGCAACTGGGCTATGCACTGGTCCATACTCCTAGGGAGCAAGACTTGGTGGAGACCCTCTACTGTGAGAACAAGATAAGTCTGGCAACTGTTAGGCAGGCTGCCTGGGCTTGGGATCATGTTCAAACCAAGGGAATCACCATTCTGGGGAAGTGCAATAATGTGGCATCAGTCCAATATTATGAGTGGTCCCATGCTAGGGCCCAATTCTCTGGAATGCCCTTCACCATAGAAGACACGCCTGAGTCATCTTCAGCACCACCCCCTGCCACTATCAGTTTGGAAGAGTTTGAGAGCTTGAAGGAAAGAAATGAGAAGTTAACCCAGGCTTTGCAGAAGACCCTCCGGGAGAGGAGTGAAGGTGTGAGGGAGATTGAGAGATTGGAGAAATTGAGAGTGGAACACTTGACTAAAATTGAGAAGTCTGGAGATTATATCAACAAGTCTAAAGCTGGTGAACAGATTCTGAAGAATGCTTGTAAAGAAGCCCAGTTCCAGAGAGCAAGAACAGACCTGTACCTGAAGGAGAGTCAGGCCAGGTGGGTCCGGATCACTGAGGCCCGTACTCTAGAAGACAAGAGAGTTCAAGACAAAATGGAACAGATGGAAAAAGCCCTGGCAGCAGCCCAGAAGGAAATATCAGAGCTAGAAATCAGAGCTGGAGTGAAGAGGTCTAAGGACCAAAGTCAGAACAAGAAGTTGACTGCAGCTGTTGCAACAAGAAACCTTCTCATCAGAGGTCTCACGGAGCGTCCGGCTGATCCTGTGACCGAAGCACTTCTTAAGGAAGTTCGTGAGGATGAGTTTGGCCTTGGGGTTTGATCATTTGCTTGTTGTTATTCCTATCCCATGTACTTTTGTTTTTGTGATGTATTTTTGACCCCTTTAAGGGCTGGTGTTGTAAAATGAACAAGATGTATTATTTCACCTTTTGTAATATATTTGTGTTAGTTTCCATCTGGGTTACTTCAGAAGCAGCTTCAACAGCATCATCTTCAAGGGTCTGGAAGGGTCAAAACTGAAGGCCAAACCGGATACCTTGAGAACAAATAAGCATAACTGCATTGCATACTAACCCTTTTGTTTGTTTTGTAGGTTTTTTGTTTTGTTGTTACTAACCTCTGTTGTGAATCTCAGGAATTATTGCTCGCCGCCGGGTATTTCCCCTCAACAGGCCACACAGGTACCCAACTAGAAACAACCTTCCGGGAATTCAGATGGATCAGATGCAGCAGGACCTTACGGAGGTCAGAAACCAGATGGCCAACGAAAGGTTGGAGATGAGAACTCAGATAACACAGTTCATGGAAGTAATGAACAATTTAGCTCAAAGCCAGGAGAGGCTCAGAGCCTTGGTAGAAGGGAGGAATCAAGATGAGCCCCATGTGGGGACTGCCGGCACAAGTAACAATGAACGGGTAGAACCTCATGTTAACCCTCCTGTGTTTGGTCCCCATCTCCATCCTGAGGTTAATATTCCTGCAAACATTCAAGGAACAGCCACTGCGGCCAGGGTACTTCAAGAAGATCCTCAGGAGGACCAGTTTACAGTAATGGGTGCTGGAGAGGAAACTTATGACAGGAGATTGGATGAAATAGCTGAGAAGTTGAGGTCCTTAGAATCTCAAAACTCTTTGGGCTTCGACGTTATGGACATGGGTTTGGTAGACGGGGTCAGGATCCCCCATAAGTTCAAGCCTCCTTGTTTCGAAAAGTATAATGGGACTTCATGCCCCCGGACTCATCTACAATCATTTCTGGGAAGGCTGAAGGCCTATACAATGGATGAGAAATTGTGGATGTTCTATTTTGAAGATAGCTTGACTGGAGCTTCGAGGGAGTGGTATTCCCATCTGACAAGAGCAACAATTAGATGCTGGAAGGACCTGGTAGAGGCCTTCATCAGACAGTATCAGTATAATCTAGACATGGCGCCCAACAGGACTCTCCTAATGGGAATGTCACAGTCGTCAAGGGAAAGTTTCCGAGAATATGCCCAGAGATGGAGGCAATTGGCTGCTGCCGTTCAACCACCAATGTCTGAGAGAGAAATGGCAGACATGTTTATGAACACTCTCCAGGGAACGTATATTGACAGGTTGGCTGCTTTCTCTTCCACTAGCTTCGCAGATGTTGTTATAGCTGGGGAGAGAATTGAAAGCCTGTTAAAAATGGGTAAGATCTCTGATAACGGTGCGAGCTCGTCCAGTAGTACAAGAAAGCCTTTTGCAGGCCCGAGAAGAACTGGCGAGACCAATGTCATTCACACCAACAGGGGTAGGCCCCAATATGTTCAAAGGTCAATAGCAGCAGTCACCATTCCTGCTCCAGCTCATCCTCAGCCAGTCTATCAACCTCCTCAGCAAAACTATCAACAACAGCCTCAGTACCATCAGCAAAATCAGTATCCTCCAAGAAACTACAACAGCAACAACACCAACAACAACAATCAACAGAGGCCATTCCAACAGAGGCCATCCCAAGCTAACCGAGTGATCGACCCGATCCCAATGCCGTATGCTGCCTTGTTGCCACAACTTCTGAAACTCAACCTAGTTGAGCTAAGAACGTTGGCACCTCCGGATCCCAACAGTCTACCAAGAAACTATGACCCCAATGCTAGGTGTGCTTTTCATTCAAACGCACCTGGTCACAGTACAGAAAAATGCAGGGCTCTGCATATGAAGGTACAAGACTTGGTAGACTCCAAGGCTCTGAATTTTGCGCCGCCGCCCAATGTCAATAAAAACCCTATGCCAAACCATGGTGGTCCCCGAATTAACGCTATTGAAGAAGACAGACCGTCTTATTTGATAACCAGTGTGGATCAGGTCAGGACACCATTGGTGGAAATCAAAGCTCAACTTCGTGAGAACCAAATATTTCCAGGGTGTGAACTAGGGTGCCCCTACTGCAATATTTCATGGAATGGGTGTGAGGACCTGAGGAATGGCATTGACAGCCTTATTCAGAGTGGCCTGCTACAGATCACTACATCATTTCCGACAAATCCGACAACTTCATCAGCAACGGTTCCAGAACCTCCTACAAATGCAGCAACTATTGTCCCCGACAATTCACCAGCAACATCAACAAGTACTTCGTCTGTCCTCCCAAATGATCAGTTTTCAACAGTTTCTCCTGCTACAACTTCAGCTTCATTCCATTTTGAATCTCCATCAACAACAACATCAGTCCTTCCAACAACACCTCCTACAACACCAGCAATCAATCATGAAGATGTCTCTACTGTTACCATATTCTACGATCCTGAAAATAACTCTGCCTACCATTCAGAAGGTGCTGCTCCCATCAGGGCACCAGTTACAATCTTTTATGATCCACAAACAATTACAGTACCTTCAGCAGCAGCAATCAGTCCAGTCACTGTCACGGTGCCTGGACCAGTACCATATGAAAGCAATAGGGCCATCCCTTGGCACTATGGCTCTGACGTGTACTGTGAAGGGAAAAGAATCACTCTTGAAACATCAACACCTGCACCACAAGTAGATAATGTGGGGGGAGGCGGAGGCTTCACTCGAAGCGGACGTCTCTTTGCTTCACAAGTTCAAAGACCCACTGCCGAAGCAGAAGCTGCTGCCAAGGCAAAGGGAAAGAGCCCGGTGCAGGAGGATCAAGCTGCCAAAGAAGCCTTGAAGACTCCGTTCGATCAAGAAGTTGATGAGTTTATGAGAATCATCAAAAAGAGTGATTACAAAATTGTGGATCAACTTCACCAGACGCCATCCAAAATCTCCATCCTCTCACTGCTTATGTGCTCCGAAGCCCATCGGAATGCACTACTTAAAGTCTTGCACGCAGCTTACGTGCCTGAGGAGATTACTGTCAACCAATTGGAAACCGTGGTTGGGAATGTTACTGCTAGCAATGGGCTAGGGTTTACCAATTCTGACTTGACAGCGGATGGCCGCAACCACAACAAAGCCTTGCACATAACCATGGAATGCAAAGGAGCTGTCCTTTCTCATGTGCTGGTGGACACAGGTTCTTCCCTGAATGTCTTACCAAAGAAGGCTCTGGTGAAGTTAGAATATGATGGATTGGCATTGAGACCCAGCAACCTGGTGGTAAGAGCCTTTGATGGTTCTAAGAGATCGGTTCTGGGAGAGATCGAGCTGCCCGTGACAATTGGCCCACAGACCTTTAAAACTATCTTTTATGTGATGGACATTCAGCCCGCCTACAGCTGTTTGTTGGGTAGACCCTGGATTCACGCCGCCGGCGCAATAACGTCTACCCTTCACCAAAAGTTAAAATTTGAGTGGGAAGGTCAAGTTGTCACAATCTGTGGGGAAGAGGATATTTTCGTTAGCCATCTGGCTACTTATAAATACATTGAGATGGATGGGGAGATCCATGAAACAATGAGCCAAGGTTTTGAAGCCTTGAATGTCAATGAAGCATCTGCTGTATCGGGTATCTCCATGACGTCTTATCAACAAGCCCGGAAGGTTGTTGAGGAAGGAACTGCCCTAGGCTGGGGCAAGGTCTTAGCTGTGGAGGAGAAGAAGGACAAATTTGGGTTGGGTTACAAACCAACTCAACATCAAGCAAAGGCTGCTGCGGAGCCTGGTTTTGTCAGTGGGGGGATGCTTACCCCCGATGCTATCAACTGTCTGGAAGACGAGCTGGAAGAGGAGCGCAATCTGGAGGATTGGATTCGTCCAAAGATCCCGGGGAGCAGTGTCTCGAACTGGTCTTCCCAGGAAATTATAAGAGTTACTCATGCAGAGTAATTATTATTTCCTGCATTTTTATAGCATGCATCAAAGTCTTGCATCTTGCCCAAGATGGCAAGACTCATTTTGTAATCAGGGCCATCTGTACTTTTGTGCAAACAAGATTAAATTAATGAAATATCAGACATCTTTTTGCAAACGAGTCTTTTCTTTTCTGCTCACTGTTTTTCCATTTTTTCTTTTTGTACAAAAATAAATGGCGGTGTTTTCAAAATGATAACTTCATCTCACTTTTTTCTAAAGCAAGATTAAAATCAATCACTAAAATGAACAAACTTAACCCTTGCAGAGAGTGCCTTCCTGACAGCACCGACAACAGCACGGCTATGACATCGTATGACTTTGACAATCCGATCAATCAAGCTGATGAAGGGGTTGATGAAGAATATGAGCTTCCTGAAGAGCTAGCCAGGTTGTTGAGACAGGAGGAAAAGGTTATTACTCCTCATCAGGAGGAGATTGAAGTAATTAATCTTGGTACAGACGAAGACGTGAAGGAAGTTAAAATCGGGGCCTGCCTGCAAGACTCAGTGAAGAGACAACTGATAGATCTGCTTCAAGAGTATGTTGATGTGTTTGCTTGGTCGTATCAAGATATGCCAGGGTTGGATACCGACATTGTTGTGCATAAGCTGCCTTTGAGGGAAGAATGCCCACCAGTTAAACAGAAACTGCGCCGGACTCGCCCAGACATGGCTATGAAAATCAAAGAAGAGGTACAAAAGCAATGGGACGCCGGGTTCCTTGCTGTAACTAGCTATCCGCCGTGGGTTGCTAACATAGTACCTGTGCCTAAGAAAGACGGAAAAGTTAGAATGTATGTTGATTACCGGGATCTGAACAGAGCCAGCCCGAAAGATGACTTCCCATTACCTCACATTGACGTATTGGTGGATAACACGGCTCAGTTCTCGGTATTCTCCTTCATGGATGGATTTTCAGGATATAATCAGATCAAGATGTCACCTGAAGACATGGAGAAGACAACATTCATCACACCTTGGGGCACGTTCTGTTACAAAGTGATGCCATTCGGACTGAAGAATGCTGGTGCAACGTATCAACGGGCCATGGTGACATTATTCCATGATATGATCCACAAGGAAATAGAATGTTACGTGGATGATATGATCGCCAAGTCCCTTACAGAGGAAGATCACCTGGTGAATCTGCTCAAGCTGTTCAAGCGTCTGAGAAAGTACCAACTGAAGTTGAACCCCAACAAATGCACATTCGGGGTGCGATCCAGTAAGCTGCTGGGCTTTATTGTAAGCGAAAAAGGGATTGAAGTTGACCCTGATAAAGTCAAAGCTATTCAAGAGATGCCTGCACCGAAAACTGAAAAGGAAGTTCGAGGGTTCTTAGGTCGATTGAACTATATCTCAAGGTTCATATCTCACCTTACGGCTACTTGTGAACCCTTGTTCAAGCTGTTAAGAAAAGAACAAACGGTCAGGTGGAACGAAGATTGCCAGAAGGCTTTTGACAAGATCAAAGAGTACTTACAAGAACCTCCAATCCTCATGCCTCCAGTAGAAGGAAGACCTCTGATTATGTACTTGACAGTGTTAGAAGAGTCGATGGGGTGTGTGCTGGGCCAGCATGACGAGTCTGGTCGAAAAGAGTATGCAATATACTACCTAAGCAAAAAGTTTACCGACTGTGAACAACGTTATTCACTGCTCGAGAAAACTTGCTGTGCTTTAGCGTGGGCTGCTCGCCGACTGAGGCAGTATATGTTGACCCACACTACCTTATTAATCTCAAAAATGGATCCAGTTAAGTACATTTTCGAGAAGCCAGCTCTTACCGGACGGGTTGCAAGATGGCAGATGATTCTCACAGAATACGACATACAGTACACATCTCAGAAAGCCATCAAGGGCAGTGTACTATCTGAATATCTTGCTGAGCAACCCATTGATGACTACCAGCCTATGAGGTTTGACTTCCCTGATGAAGACATCATGTTCATTAAAGCAAAAGATCACGAAGAGCCTATTCACACTGAAGGGCCTGACCCGGAGGAAGAATGGACTATGATGTTTGATGGGGCTGTTAACATGAATGGTCGTGGTGTTGGTGCAGTACTCATTACACCTAAAGGAGTTCACATGCCTTTCTCGGCAAAACTCACTTTCAACTGCACTAACAACGAAGCTGAATACGAAGCTTGCATTATGGGTCTTGAGGAAGCTATTGACCTCAGGATCAAGACATTGACCGTATTCGGAGATTCAGCTTTGGTAATCAATCAGACCAATGGGAAATGGTATACACATCAGGATCATCTGATACCTTACAGGGATTATACAAGAAGGTTATTGACTTTCTTCACAACAGTCAAACTTGAGTATATCCCTCGGGATGAGAATCAGTTTGCAGATGCTCTCGCTACCATTTCGTCCATGATCAAAGTTCAAGCTGCTAACTTTGTACCTCAGATTTCAGTGTCCAGACTCGACAGGCCAGCATATGTATTTGCAGCAGATGTTGTAAAAGATGATAAGCCTTGGTTCCATGACATTAAGTGCTTCTTGGAGGATCAAACGTACCCACCTGGGGCATCTTCCAATGATAAGAAGACCTTGAGAAGGCTTGCTGGAAGTTTCTTTCTGAACACTGATGGGTCTTTATACAAAAGGAACTTTGATATGGTACTCCTCAGATGTGTTGACAAGACGGAAGCAGATTTGTTGATGCATGAAGTGCACGAAGGATCTTTTGGTACCCATGCGGGAGGGCATGCCATGGCTAAGAAATTGCTAAGATCAGGCTATTACTAGATCACAATGGATGCAGACTGTTGTGCTTACGCCAGAAAATGCCATAAATGCCAGATCTATGCAGATAAGGTGCATGTGCCTCCCAATCCTTTGAACATCATGTCTTCACCATGGCCCTTTGCTATGTGGGGTATTGATATGATTGGCAAGATTGAGCCGACTGCTTCAAATGGTCACAGATTCATCCTGGTCGCCATTGACTATTTCACCAAGTGGGTTGAAGCAGCCTCATATGCAAATGTTACTAGGCAAGTGGTAGCCCGATTCCTGAAGAGAGACATCATCTGTCGGTATGGAGTGCCCGAGCGAATCATTACTGATAATGGTTCCAATCTAAACAACAAAATGATGGCAGAGCTGTGCCGGGACTTCAGGATCCAACATCACAATTCTTCTCCTTACAGGCCAAAGATGAACGGCGCTGTTGAGGCAGCTAATAAAAATATTAAGAAGATTGTGCAGAAGATGGTAGTCACATACAAAGACTGGCATGAAATGCTACCGTTTGCCTTACATGGGTACCGCACGTCAATCAGGACATCCACTGGGGCAACACCTTATCAGCTTGTATATGGTATGGAAGCAGTCCTACCTGTTGAAGTTGAACTACCCTCGTTACGGGTATTAATGGATGTTAAACTGAGTGAAGCAGAATGGGTTCGGTCCCGATTCGAACAACTGAGTCTGATCGAAGAGAAAAGACTGGCTGCAATCTGTCATGGGCAGTTATATCAGAAGAGAATGAAGAAAGCCTTCGATCAGAAAGTCAGGCACCGAGAGTACCAAGTAGGGGATCTTGTGCTGAAAAGAATCCTCCCTCCTCATACAGACCACAGGGGCAAATGGACTCCAAACTATGAAGGACCATTCGTTGTAAAGAAAGTTTTCTCTGGTGGAGCACTGATGCTCAGCACCGTGGATGGTGAAGACTTCCCATCCCCTGTGAATTCAGATGCAGTTAAAAAATACTTCGCATAAAATGACCCGCTGGACATAAAAACAGAATGTAAGTCCAGGCAAAAATAGGGCATCCCGGCGAGTCAAAAACAGAATAAAAGACTCGGGCAAAAGTAAGGGAAATAAATGAAAAATGTACACCCGCTGAGTTGAAAAGCCGCATTGGACAGCTCAGGCAAAAATGGGTATCCCGATGGATTGAAAACCCGAAAGGGCGATCCATGCAAAATAAGGGAATAAGCGAACAACTGCATTCTGAATTCGTCTGTATCGCTTACAACTTAGAAAGCTTCGACGGAATCAAGCTTCAATCAGAATCAACTTTCTTCAGAAAGCAAGACGAGAAGAACGTCATTGTCATACGAGTCATGGCAGGGGAGGAAGCTCCTCAAAGCGTCGCCAACACTGCCAGCATTTTGTTTCTCCATTTGTAACAATCTCCTCATTTCAGGGGATTTGTTTCTTTGACTGTATCTCGCCAATTCATGGCACATGAATTAATAAAATCAGATTTTCGGTCATGTTTCGTTTTTTACATTTATGTTTTGCAAAGAGTTGTCTGATATCTCTAAAAATACAATTGCATAAGTACAGATGCCTTTCTCTAAAAAGAAAGAAAATGAAACACATGCTTGCAGGGAATATGATTACTCTCGAAAGTACTTAAACTCCTATGACGAAATCCAATGAAGGATATCTCGGGACCTTTTGTGCGTCTCCTTATCTTTGCAGGATTGCAGGTATCCAGAACGCAACCTGGGGCATGCAAGTTACGTTTCAGCAAGCTGGCAAATCATTATCAACTCGGTCTATCTTCCACGTGGCACTGGAAGGTGCCCACTTCCCCAGCAAAGTTGCCAAATCAACATACACTCAATCTCAGCATCTGAAATGCTCTATCCCCAGCTGAGTTGCCTCTCACAATTCCCCAGCCAAGTTGCCGTGTCATCCTCAGCTGAATACAGAAGTCAGGGAACCATCTCCCCACAGAGTTCCAGCCTCTATCCAGAAGAGCAACGCATGAAGAGATCACAACAGAGTGAAGAAAGCTTCTACAAACCCCAGCTGGGTCCCGTATTATAAGGATATGTCAATCAGTGACCTATGTCCCCAAGCAGGTACATCATTAGATCTACCAATGATCTCATCCCCAGCTGGGATGTTCACTTCAAGCAGACCAACCAGAGATCTTCGCAGCAACGGGATCCGAATCCTGGATCTGTGCCTCTTTGCATAATCATAGCATTCGCATCATATTATCCCCTCAGAGCGTAGCATTCCGTCCAAAACGGAGCATTACGGCAAAAATCAAATGCATAGCATAATCATAAGTCATGTTGTAAATTGAACACTTGTGAATAATAACCGTTCATCATCATTGTACAGAAATCCTCACCAGAGTCCCAGCAAAAGCAGTTGCCTCTCAAATAACAAACACCAGTATATACACCTTTTGGCACCCGTCCGTGTCATCACTCCCCAGTAAGGTCGCCTGAACTTTCTCTACAAACAAAATCACCCGTATTACAGATACTTCATACTTCATGACACCCGTCCGTGTCATATTACCAACAGAAAGCCAAAGACATCCTCTTTGCACCCACACATATGCTTATATATACATTTTCTTGGCACCCGTCCGTGTCATATCCCCAGCACGTTCGCTTGCACTTTTACAACCCATATACTTGTTGATACTATACTTTTCTCTCTTGACACTCGTCCGTGTCACTCTCCCCAGCAGATAAACACTCATATTTATATACTCATACTACTCATGGTACACTTATACAGATACTCGTCCGTATCTTGTATACATCATCACTCATATCCCCACAGATTCGACAATAGTCCTTGTTCTTTGTTAACCAGTTGGTACTCGTCCGTACCATCATCTCAGAACATTGCGTCTAATGTTTGTTTCTACATGATACTCGTCCGTATCATAGTCTTAAGGATGCTCGTCCGCATCTTTAATCCATATACTGTGTCAAACACTTATGTCTTCTTGAATATAGATACTCGTCTGTGTCTACTATTCCCCAGAAGAGTCCTTTCAGAATCAACACTCGTCCGTGTTCCTTGTTAACCAGTTGATACTCGTCCGTATCATCGTCTCTGAGCACGTGTCAGTTTGTTTCTACCCGATACTCGTCCGTATCGTAGTCTTAGGGATGCTCGTCCGCATCTTTAATCTATACACAACATCTAAACACTTATACTTTCTTTTCTTGGTTGTAAACACTCGTCCGTGTTTGCTATATCCCCAGTAGATCGCCTACAAATTTTTCTTTTTTATCTAACACTCGTCCTGTGTTATGATACCCCTGAGAGCAGCCGTACCCTGCTGAGTGGTCGTCCTCCACTTCCTGATGGTCGTCCTCCATCATGCTCATCCGATGGCCGTCCCCATCGTTGATTTTTAGCAGCCGTCCCCTGCTAGGTGGTCGTCCTCCACCTTTTGATGATCGTCCTTCATCATTTTTATCCAATGGCCGTCCCCATTGTTGATTTTGGTTATCTGGCACTCGTCCTGTGCCATGATAAACCTTGAGAGCAGCCGTCCCCTGCTGAGTGGTCGTCCTCCACTTCTTGATGGTCGTCCTCCATCATGCTCGTCCGATGGCCGTCCCCATCGTTGACCCTTTCTATCCGGCATTCGTCCTATGTCGCGATATTTTCGGCAGCCGTACCCTGCCAGGTGGTCGTCCTCCACCTTTGATGGCCGTCCCCATCATATTCCTTTTATCCCCAACAGAGCAGCCGTCCCCTGCTAGGTGACTGTCCTTCACCTTTGATGGCCGTACCCCATCATCTGTTTATTTCATTTATTCTTTAACCCGATGGCCGTCCCCGTCGTGGTCCCTTTTCCTTTTAACCCGATGGCCGTCCCCATCGTCGGTTACTTTGCTTTATGAACTTGATGGCCGTCCCCGTCATGTTTCATTAACCCCCAGAGAATGCTACAACTTTATCTTGATGGCCGTCCCCATCATGGTATTTTATTTTTCCCAGCTAGTCGGCCGTCCCCGTCTTAGCTTTACCTTTTATCCCCAGCATGTCGGCCGTCCCCGTCATTGTTTTATTTCCTACACTTTCCCAGCATGTCGGCCGTCCCCGTCATTGCTATTTACCCAGCAGTCGTCCTCTGCTCGACGGTCGTCCTCCGTCGCCTACCCTTTACAATATACTTTATTTTCCTTTTACAATCTACATCCCTTTTCTTCTTCATCTCTGTGAGTTCAAATTTTGGACTGTCTTTGGTATTCAACCACAAGTTATCTTGTTTGGCCTGTTAAGCCGTCGCTTACAACCTGCACAGCTAACTCATGTTTGAATAGGGGCAGCTGTAAACACCCCAAATTTGCCTTCACCCATTCACACCATGGCTTGTGATCATCTCATATGCATAAACACAATCATATCATCTCATATCTCATTTTTGATTCACTGCATTAGTTTCTAAGGCATCTGCACCTAGGGTTTGTGATCTGAGCAATCCCAAGGCATCTTGAGCCATTCCAAAGGCCACCAATCATTTCAAAGTGGTCCATGTGTGTTCTTATGTCATATTCCTTCTCCTCAAAGTCAAAAATGCAGAGGAATCACAAGAACTAGGGTTTGAGTGGATGCAGAGCCAGGATGAACTGCATAGTTGACCTAAAATTAGGGTTTTGGTTTCAGAGGCCATAACCCCAAGTTTTTGGTCATTCTTGTTTCCATTGGTCTCTATATGGTATAGGGAGTATGCATATCAATTTTCATGAAGAAATTCCATGGGGAAGTCATCTGATCAAGGGTTGACTTTTCAGACCAGTCAGTGTAAAATCAGGGCATCTGAGGCCCCCGATGACCCAACCAATGGGTGATCTTCATCATTTTGAGTGTATTTGATCTTTATTTGATCATGGAAGAAGGTTGAAGTTCATAAAAATCAAGAATTTAGGGTTTTTGCAAATGTTGACTTTTTGGGCATAGTTGACTTTTCAAGATTGCATCATTTTAGGTCATTTTTCAAGCCATGATTCTTGATCCAAAAATGCTTCAAATGGAAAAACTTTGGTCATGAAAGTTGTAGATCTCATTTTTCCCTTTTCAAAAAGTACAAGAACATGATCAAACTCTTCTTGAATCAAAAGTTATGGCAATGCAAAGTTGGCTAAAATCATTGATTTCCAAGGCATGCCCTAAGTGAGAATTTTGCAAAATCTTGGACCAATGCATATTGCAGCCTCTAATTCATTTCAAACCAGCACATAAACTTTCTCTAAGTCCTAAAAATCAGAAATGAACTAAGAATGCCCATGGTTTCATGTTTGGTTGGACAAAGAATCACATGTGAACCAAAGTTACAACAACTTGCAAAACCACTCATAACATTTTACCAACTTGCTGCCTTGAATGTTGGACCAAGCCTAGCCTTTCCCTTCACTTTGCTGCGCAGACCATGCCCTTTGTACTTGGCTAGAAGTTGCACATGCCCTATCTTACAAGAAGTTGACATATTTGCAAAAGTGGCTACACCTATCCATAAAGCACAAGTCACATCCTCTGACCAATTGGATTAGTTTATACTATCCATTTGCAAGCTAGACATAACACAAGGCAAGGCTGAAACATCCTCATTCATCACATACACAAAAAACTACCAAGTTGCAACTTCCTTCGAATCTGCCTCCACAGCCACAAAACACTCAAGCCATTTTCTCCATTCAACTCACCATGGATCACTGAGTAGAAACCATCAAGAACACAAGCCTGAAACAGCCTGAACATCTCACTGCCATTTCTCACTTCATTTTGCAGTTTCATTCGAAACTCCCACCATAGCTCACAAACATACAAACTAACACCACAGACCTTCTCCATTCATCCTCAGGATCACAAACCATCATTCACAATGGCCTGAAACCTCCAGAAACTCCATTGCCATTTCTGACCAAGCTTGAGCAGGAGCTTTCGAATCTCATTATCCAGCCAACATAAACTCCTTTTGAGCATTCAAGCATCTTCTGTGGACCAAGTGGAGTGGATTGCACAAGGAGAAGTGGCCAGAAAGTCCTCAAATTGAAAGCTCCAAATCTCAGGTAGCTTGAAAATTATTTTTCCAGAAATCATTTTTCTTGTTACAAACTTGTTCTATGTGATTCACTGATCATCCTGATGTTCTTAGTTTTTGAAATGGTTTTGATTTGAGTATTTAATTTGTCTCTGAAGCTTGCGTGCCCTAGTTTTTATTTCTTTCGATTCAGCTTGTTTAGGAAGAAGAAATGTGTTTTGAGAGAGGGGTTTGATTCGTGAGAGGATGGAGATCATTTCTATGTTCTTAGTTTTCATTTTTGATACGATTTGAGGGGTTTGGGGATTTTTCAGGTGAGGTGCTGGCCGGAGAAGACGACCGGAGGTCTTCTCCGGCCACCTGAGAGTGATTATGCCCTAATTGCGTAATTAACTTCAGTTTGAATTTGAGCCGTAGATGGCCTTTGACCTGTTGACTTCCCTCTCTTTTGGATGGCCCAGATCAGCTAGCTTAGCCCTAATCCACGTGTTAGCCTAATTAATCCATAATTTAATTAATTTAATCAGAGTCAGCCTGGACCCTTGGATGACGCGCGCAGTCAACCAATTTAAACTCAGAATCAATCTCATCCATCCATCCTGATTACTTCCTATTTTATTTGATTTTAATTCATTTTTATTTCAATTAACTTGCATATTTATTTTAAAATAGCAAAAATGTCTTAAAAATTATGAAACTTTTTCTTTAAAGTTTTATTAATTTTTAAGACCCAAAAATATTTTTATTTTATTTTTTATCATTAAAAAAGTATTTTTAAATATTTAAAAGATTATTTTTAATTGATTAATGGGAATTAATTAATTAAAAATACTTTTAGGTATTTAAAAATTACAAAAAAATTCATGAAATGTTCTAAGACATTTAGGAACATTGTCCAACCTTCAAACCAAATTTCTTTTTTGATCTTGATGCATTTTAAGAATTTTTTCATTGAATTAAATCATTTTTTATGCATTATTTTGATCATAAGTTCAAAAATTCATTTCTGCCTATTGGAGAAGGTTGAGACATTGATTCTTCTTGCATTGTTTTGTGTTTGGCATGTAGTTTCTAGGGAAAAATGGCCATGATTTGATCTTGCACTTTCCATTTGTTTGACATTTCTTTTGTTAAGAACCCTAAAAAACCCTAATAACTTGTAAAAATCATATCTTGAGTTTGGTTGAGAGTTGAGAGTTCTCCTTTGGGAAGTGGTTCATTATAGGTTTAGGGTTTCTTTGGTTAGCATTTTCCATTTTTTATCTTAGGGTTTGCTTCTGTTTTGAGTTTTTGTTTGATGTTTGATCCATGAACCCTAATTTGGGCTTTCTTTTGCATCCTTCTTACATTTCCTTGCATAACATGACTTGTCTTTGCATTTTGTGCATTCTTGTGATTCATTTGACATCTTAAGACATATAGGAAGCATGTTTGATCATTGCATCACATATTTGCCATGTCATTTGCTTTGTATGCTTCATAACATTTCATGTTTGTTCATGCTCCTTAGCTTGCATCATTTGCATTCATGATCTTGTATGAACATCTCCATGTCTTGCCTCATGTTTGCAGCATCTCATAACATCATAATCATCCTCAATATGCTTCTGGTTTTGCTTAGTATCATGCCATTTCATCTCATCTTGCATTGTTTTGCATTTCTTTCTAACATTTCAGGTGGTAAGTAAACTTGGGAAGTGAATTTGCCTTCACTTCTCATAACTTTTCTTTTCATCTCTCTTGCATCCATTGCTGCATTCCTATATGTGTTTGAGATTGAGCTTGCTCATTCTTGTTCTTCCCACTTTCTTTCTTCAAGTGACTTGACTTCTTGAATGAAGCAAGTCACTTTGCTTCTCTTGATCCTGTTCATCTGCTTCCTGGTGGCTCCTTTGAAGATTCTTCTTGCAAACCTCACAAACCTTAGGGTCAACCAAGCATGATAATGAATTAGGGTTTTGATTAGTCTCCCCTCATAGTTTTTTTACCTTTGTGTCTCTCTTTGAGTCTTCTCTTCTCATCTCATAATCAGGGACTAAACCCTAAAGGCTTTAAGGCTTTGTGGTTAAGCTTATGCCTGCATCCTTCTCTTAGGATGGAGTGTATAACTTTAATCCTAAGTGTTAAACCCTTTATGTGTTTAAGTCTCTTAATCAATCCACTTAATAATCACCAAGACATCACACTTGTAACTTGGGCCTTGCATTAGGGTTCTAATTCTTCCTTAAGTGGTTAAGAAGGACTAACCCTAGTGTTAATGGACAAGTCCCCCTCAAGTTGTCTTACAAATCATAAAAATCACTTCATCATCATATCATTAAATAAAATCCACTTAATCAAAGGCTTGTTTTGTCATGGGTTTAATCCCTAATCATGGATTAAGTTGAGGAGCTTTCCTCAGCTTAAACATTCTCATCTATCATCCTTCTTTTAGGATGGTGTAATGAGTCTGTTTAATCCCTGATTATGGCTTAACCTCATTACTCAACACTAAACAAAAACCACAAAAACATCTAATTAATCACAAGTAGGTTATTGATCTTAATCCTACACCAAGGTGATTAAGTGTGAGAATCTGACTTCACACTTAAGGTATTCTCATTACCCCTAATCAGAGGGAAGATGTGATGAGTTTACTAAATCCATTGGTTTAGGCCTAAGCTCATTAACTTATGACAAAAATCCAAAAAGCAATAAAAGACTGAAAACTCAAAAAACAAACAATAATCGTCTCCTTCGGGATTCTTTTCTCATCACCTTCACTCACAAACGAGAACTTGCTTCTTCCGTCTAATGCAAGACAGTTTGCACCTGAGCCAGACAGGTCATACACTTGAGCATAGACAAGTAAGCAGTTCACAAGTCAATTCATCTTTCAGTCTCTTTGGGTCGAACTACGGTGTTCTGACTTCCTCATTGCACGAGAGGATACGTAGGCATAACTTAACAGTTATCGAACAAAAGTCTCTGTACATTCCCCCTCTTTCCAGCTCATTTCTTTAAGCCTCATAATCTTGAGCAATTCATTCTCATTCTTACACTGACACATCATTTATACATGTTACACTTCACACTCTTTTACACTGACACCTGTACATTCTTTCCAGCTATTTTATACACAGATTGCACTGACACTACCCCTTTAAAACACAAATCTTTTAAGCGTGGATCCCGTCGAGTACGACGGACAATCTGGGTGCTAATACCTTCCCAGGTTGTAACCAACCCCCTTTCTCAGTCTCTCTGGTTCGCAACCGTCTTATCCATCTCTTTCTAGGTCTATGCAGCATTGCCTTTCCTCCGGGATAAAAATGCCTAGCTGGCGACTCTATTCATCTCCAGTGAGTTCACGGCTGTGTGTTCTCATTGTTCCTTTCGCCGACCGTTCGCGTCTGTACCTTCATCTGACCCTGTGTCACTTGTCGGGAGCGACACATCCTCCCATGAGAATTACAGAAGCGGAGAGCTACTACTCCTGAATTTAGCTTCAAAGAATCTCTTAGCAACACCCTTTTATAGTATCGGGATCACCAGAAATCGCACCCTCCACTTTTAACATGGAAATCTCATTTGTCCATGTTCTGGATTTAAGAGACTTATGGAAGAATTTTGTATTCACATCGCCCTCTAGCATCCATTTTGTTCAAGAATTTTGGTGAATAAGACTCTTTTTCATCTAGTGTTTCCTCCCTAAATCATTTTGGGCATCAGCTCTATCTTTCAACAAAGAATCTGGACAGTCACCATTTCTACTCATTAGCAATTCAATGGAATTAAGTTGATCTACCTTATCTTAAACACTCAGGTCCAGCCACCCGAAGACATTCACATTCCACCACCTCAATTTAAGTTCCAGGGCCTTTAGCTTATTCAGAAGGATATGAATAAAAGAACCAGAGAATTCGAAAGATTCCCAACACGATTTGACAAAACCCAGAAATTCATTATGTTGGATCCAGCCATTCATGAATCTAAAGGGTTTCGACCCCCAATTCACTGAGTTTGCTTTCATCCACAACGACCGATGATCAGATATATATTTGTCTCCAAAAAACTGGTTTTTCAACTCCCACATACGAATGATATCATCACTAACAAGAATCATATCAATCCTGTTGCGATACTTACCATTCGAATTAAACCACGTGAAATAATTTCCCATTGGCGAAAGATCAATTATATCCATAGCATCAATAAAATAATTGAATTCAATGATCTCTATAGAGTTAGGTCCACTCCTCCCTGCTCTCTCCTCCTAACTCTTGACATCATTAAAGTCCCCCTACAATCCAACCATCATGAGCTAACCGATTTTTGAGTGAAATAATCTCCTCCCACAATCTCCTTTTATCTGCTATACCACAAAGGTAGTAGATGTTAACAATGTAAAGGTTCACCTGATTCTAAAGGAAGTTGATACGCAAGTACCATTTCTCTCTGAAACTAGACACAACAACAAAAGCATTCCTCTTCCATATTGTAAGGATGTCTCTAGATAGACCTTTTGAACTAACAGCCGACCAATCAGTAGGTTGTTTCCCCTAAATTTTGTTCACCATGTCATCCTTCATACACTGAATTTTGGTTTCCTGTAATAAGCAAATTTTCCAAAGACATATAGCAGCGCTTTTTAATAAAAGCGTTATCTTTGTTGTATTGCGAAAAATTATTTTTGGCGTAGTGAGTCTGTAAAGAAGACATAAATACTTGATATATTCTTCACATCCCATTGCCAAACATCCTAGCAAATGTGTCATCGTCACACACAATACATGGAGGTTTGTATGATGATCCGCTGATGTTAATATTCATTGCCCGGATTGATTTTTCGCGCGACGAATTCCATAGATGGCACGGGAAGCAATATTGGTGCAGGTCATGTTGAATTTGAGATAGGTTCAATAAGTAGCATGAATGTCTTCTTTCTTCAATTGATTCATATCCACTTCTTAAGTTTTAGATAGAAAGAGAGATACTAATTAAGTTTTAGAGTTGAAATATTGTTAGAATTTATTTATTATTTTTTTATTAGAGGTTGTACTTCTAACATGATGCTTGTATGAATGTAATATGATATATATTTAGTTGAATGAAGAATATATGTGATTTTCTTCCCCGTTCAGTTCATATTTCTACAAATAATTTTTTCAAAAAAATTTTGAGATAAATTACCTGCGGATTTACCTGTGAAAAAAATTCCTGCGGATTTTCCTGCAGATATATCAGTGGAACAGTTAATTACGACGGTTTGAACCATCGTAATTAACAATAAAAAAATTAAAGGGAAAGTTACAACGGTTTATAAGTGTCACAATATGCAGATTATGTCAGTTCCTTACCCGTCGTGAGAGATAACGACGGTTGGTGTGACGGTTTTGACAACCGACGTGATACGGCCTCACGACGCATGTTTCTACGACAGTGTGTCAACCGTCGTGACTTGCAAATTATGACGATTTTAACGATTGTAACATGCCAAAATAATCGTCACAATCTGTCAATTTTCTTGCAGTGTAAGAAAACCTGGTGTTTTTATTTGATCTATACTTTAATTTGTTTTTACTTTCTGTTGAAATTATGGAGAATTGTTCCTTAGCTAATGAGAATAATCATTAGGGAGAAATGTTCCTCGGTTAATGTCAAAATTATTCTTTTTGAAAAAAATGTGTAAATAAATTTAATTTGGCGATTTATTCAAGCCCCTTCTAGATAAGTCTCATTAGTCTAACAAGTGGTATCACGAGCTATGGTTTATCTCATGCTTCAATATTCAATTATTATAAAATGACCATAGAACCCAAATGGGCATACAATAGAGCTTCAATATTCACCAGTGGAAACTATGGCTATTGAAAAGCTTGTATGTGTATCCATATAAACTCGGTTGATAAGGATGTATGGGACGCCATCATTAATGGTCCTAATCAAATTACAGTGACCAATGTTCAAGGCATCGTCGTACCAAAATCGGAAGCGCAATGGGATGATAATGATAAGAAATTATGGTCATTTGATTGGAAGGCTCAAAATATTCTCATATTCGCACTTGGTGTTGATGAATATTATTGTGTCTCTCATTGTGAGACTGCCAAAGCTATGTGGGACGCATTAGAAGTTATCCATGAGGTAACTAATGAGGTCAAACAAGCTAGGATCAATATATTAAATCAAGAATTTGAACTATTTCACATTAAGCATCGTGAAACCATAACCGACATACAAAAGAGGTTCATACATCTTATAAATTGCTTAGAGGCTCTAGGTAATTCTATCTCCAATAATATATCTACAAATTAAGTGTTGTGGTCTTAATAGAGAATGGAAAACCAAGGTCATTGTGACTAAATAAACGAATGATCTTAAAACATAAGAATCGAAACACTTTCTAGTACACTTTTGGTCAAGATATGAACAAACCAGAAGACAACTAAAATAAGTTCCGTTACACATGTTGAAAACCGAAAGACATATTTATTGAGTTCCAATAAAATTATAAAATTGGAACACTTACTTGATTTGTTCCGATATGTAATTTGAGAACTGAAAGTCTTGTGAGAAGTGTTCTAGTTTGCAGAGAAAAATATTTTTGTTCGGAAGAGTTTTTGCGAAAGTGAAGTGGAAATGAAAAATTCTGAAAATATAACTATTTATATGAGGGTATTTTGGTCCAAAAAAATTTAATGTAGGGATATGAGGATAATTGTATGGGTGTGGAGTAAAATCTTCAAATTTATGTTATAGTAGGCCCAACTTCTACATGCATGTTCTAGAGAGATCCATTGAGATTTCTAGAAGATAAGAATGTTTCCTTAATCTCTTATTAATGAATCTTGTTTATCAAAAAAAAAGTGAGGATTGTTTGAAGAATAATAGAGAAAAGTCTAGATGATAATTAATAGCCATTAGATTAAGGCTGTGGTGTAAAATCCCTAACCATTGATTTAAGAACTTCACTAGTATAAATAAATGTGAATAAATTGAGTTTATATCAAACTAAAAATTACACACTCAATAATACCACTTTCCCAAAAAAAATTATATCCTCTTCTAAATACTTAAACACCTTTTTTCACCTATAAAAATTTAGTTACTAAACATTCACCTTTAATTTTTATATATATATATATATATATATATATATATATATATATATATATATATATATATATATATATATATATATATATATATATATATATAATTTTCCATAGAAAAGTTTGATCTCTTACTGTACTTTTTCCTTTTCAATTAGATTTCGTTGCCATTTTGTTATTATGTTTCCATACTCTTAAAATTGGCAGATTCAATTCCTAAAAGGAGAACCATCCAACAAGCCTTAAAACCTTTTTCACATATTATTGTTTTTCAATGTTGCAACGCTAAACCATTACATTACTTGACTCCATCTACTTAATCATAAACACTGGTATGCATTTGCACTACTTCTATAGATCTGATTCTCCCTTCTATTTAATTTCATTAATGTATAATATTTAAATTTTTACTGAATATTGATCTAAATTATGCAGCTTCATTTTAAAAGTTGAAGATGATGTTTATTCATTTAGTAGAAATCTCAGCAATGCAATTTGATTGGTATCTTGTCAGAGATATTTTTTTCTATTCTCGATCGTGACTTCCTTGACTAGGTAACTCGTTAGGCTTTGTAAGTTGGGTGAAATCAACTGCTGGTCGCATCTTAGAAATTGTGAATGCTTGATTATCAATGAAAATGGTAATTTTAAGGAATTCTTCCAAAGAAGGCCAACAATTTGATATTAGACTAGCCTTGGTAAGAATCTCATGTCAGCAAAGTTGTTTCCCATCTTCACCTTGAAAAGGTAGGTATCTAAACATATGCTCTCAGGAACAGATTCAAGTTCGTTGAAACTCACATCAAATTCCTTCAACTTTATCATAGATGACATTGTTGTTGGTAGTTGTTTGACGTTGTTGTAATACTTGAAGAATCAAATACTTGAAGATTTGATAATATTAAAGTGGTTGTATTATATGTGAAGTTTGTATAGTGTCTCATGCCTTAGTTGGTAAATCTAATTTCTAGTCATTGGATAAATATATGCTTTAGTTTGTATATTAAGGTATTCTGCATTCTAAACTAATGAGATTTAAAGATTGCATAATTATCCCGATGAGGTACGTAGGCAGCGGGGTATGGCCTGTTCGAGCACATTCTTTATTTTCCCTACATTTCCCTTTTTCTTCCAGTTCCCTTTCTCATTCCATTCCAGTTAGCAGTTCCTTTTGTTCAGCAGCATCTTATTTCTCACCCTTTGAAAGAATACAAGCAAGCGTGGATCCCGTCGGGTACGACGGACGATCTGGGGTGCTAATACCTTCCCAGGTCGTAACCGACTCCCGAACCCAGATCTTTGGTTCGCAGGAGCTTGTCTTTTCCTTCTTCCTTATGTTTGTGAAACATTACCTTTCCCATTCTTTCGGGATAAAAATGTTTGGCTGGTGACTCTATCTTTTTCGCGCCACTTTCGCGTTTGTACTAGGATGAAAATTATTAAAGCCTTATCCATAAATATGTTGCAGACATATATCCTGAAAGGTATATCACAACTTAACATCAAGGAAGCCTAATGAAACTAGTTAATATGATATTAAAATATTGACTTATGTCTCATATAGATTCTATGGATGTTAAGATTAACATGTTACACCAACTTATGCTCCATAAAATGTACAAAAAATATATTAGTCAAATTGTATACTTGGATTAACGTCAAGTCATCGGTCATGCTTGAATCCATTTGTCACTAGTATGAGTCTCATAATTTTCAGTATCCCCTTCTTCATCTTCTTTAAATAGTTTTGTTAGCTCTCTTCCTAAATCATAGTCTTTAAAGATGCCTTTCTTGAAGCAACATCCATATCATTGCTTCCCTGAACAATGTTCAACAATTGTGTTGGTCATAAAATTAGGCTAAATAAACTCTCATTATTATTTTCATGAATTGTAAAATTTCCTTCTATCTCTGAAATTCTCAGTTACTGATAAGTAAATAGACATTTCTCTTAAAGCCATAAAGTTACTTTGATCTTAAACCAAGAACAAAAATGTTATGCTTTTGAATGTTGATAAATGTCACATGCAAAAGAGAAGAAAATGTTATGCTTTTGAACAACAAGAAACCTTAACTAGAGAAGGTATAGTTAAGATTAAAATCATATCATTAAGAGGTTGGATAATCACAACAACAATGCTCATCACTAGGGTTTGAATTCTCTTTGTTTTTTACCTTTCTTTTAGTAACCTTCTCAGCTTGATAAATACAAAATGATTCATTTTAAAGATGTTAATATAGAACATGAAAGAATATATAGTTCATAATGCCTACCTGTATTGTCTTTGTTGGAAGACTTGGTGAGAGTTGATGTTTTATGTTTCTCATTTTGCTTCTTCTTTGAATAGACCTTTAGACACAACAATAAATAAGAAACAAGTTAGTTCATGGACATGAATTCTCACCAGATTCTGAAATAGATAGAATCAAAATCAATCTACACTTTGTCAAAGATTTTGAAATAGATATATGTGTTTCTCTAGGTAAATCATAGTATGGTCAGGGGAAATAGTAAATCATCAAGCATGTCATGAGAATAATGAAATTCACCTTTCCATGTCTAAGGAAAAGATGTGATTGGTCATGTTGGGCATCTTGCTCTAATATGTCAAGATCATGATGGGTATCATGCTGAGCATTTATCTATATATCATATATTGATCATGCGCATACCGCAATAGTGGCTATCTTAAATTGAACTCTTCCATATGGATTCTTAGTGTGCCCAAAGAAATATCTATGCATAAACAAATTACCATGTCAGATACATGTGCAGTAAAAAAAGGTTATATATCAAATCTTTCAAAGAAGCAGATGGAAACCTGGCGAGTAGAACAACTAAAACAACTATAGCCATAACGAGTCTAGAAATACTGATGAAGGTAGCGAGACCGTTCAAGAAAACCTATTTTGAGAACTCATAGATCAACATACTATAAGAAAACTAACAAGAGTGAAACCAGGTGTAAAAAAGGAGACATCTGCAAAGGTGTTTCTTCACCGGTGTCTTCTGAAATGCTATTCATCAGAAGCCCCTATTCAGTATTAATACCGACAGCGGTTATAAGCATATTGTCGCTTCCGTCTGCAACTTTACATCCCGACATCAAAAAAGATTCCTTAGAATTCTTATTGACCTGGAAAAAGAAAATCATTGTCATCTAAGAAAAATAAAACTCTACATTATAGAAACAAACACTTACGCTCTCCGTCCTAAGAGGCATCACCAAAGTCACCCCTTTACTTTCCCATTTATATATTGAGAAATGAAACTTATGATTGTCGGTATTATTATTATTATTATTATTATTATTATCAAGAGAAACTTCAGTTACAGATGTGTCATGTTTCATATTATTTCCCTTGTCGACTTCATTAGATACACCCAAATTCGAAAACTCCTTCGATAGCAGACTTTGCTTTTTAGACGGTTTCAAACCCGATTTACCTTTCCATCAATAAAAATTCGTTGAGTAATCTCTACCTGCAAAAAAAAATGAAGAATTATTTAGGAATTTCATCGTACAGTTGGTACCCATCGAACCAGTAGTTTGAAAATAAAGGAGACAAAACCTAAATTCCAAAATCAAAACAAACAAAATTGATAAATGATTCTACGGGCATTAAAAAGAATAAACCCTAAATCCCAAATCGAAACAAATTTCTTCAGAGAAAACGTGGGGTAAGAATGACAAGGGTTTCAAATTGGATGGAAAATTGACAAAGGTTTACGATTCGGAAAGAAAATGAAAGCGCGTTAAAGTTTAGAAGTGGTAGACATTATAAATCATACCCACGTGAATTGAAAGATTAGTAAAGAAGAACACGACAGATGGTGGAGAATGGTCGTAGAATTTCAGCGAGGTCAGATTCATAATTGTCGAAGAATATGAATATGAAGTGTCATTTGTACTTTTCACCAATAAGGTTTTGTATAATTATCAATTAATATATTATTTTTAAATTAACATTTTTTGTTTGGATTATAAAATAGTTTTTTTTAATAATATATTTCTACACACTTTAATTCTATAACTAAAAATTGTAATTATCAATTATAATATTTTAATGTTTATTTAAATATGCATATTATAAATTATAAATAAATAAAAATCAACTATTTAAAAATTATATTATAATTATTTTTAAAATAAGAAACTATTAGATGTTTCTTTATAAGAAATATATAATGTTGAGTGAAATGTATATTTATAATGTATTAAAATTTTTGGGTCAAATATTAAAATATAAAAAATTAGTTACTATTTTAAATTCAAAATTAAATAGAAGACAAATGTTATTTTATATGGTTATATAAATTTAATTACTTTTTTACGGGACAAATTTAACTACTTGGTAACCTAAAAACCAACCAAATGATTGCGACGGTTGTGAAAACTGTCGTGTGAACTGTCGCAAAAATTCATAAAATGGTATATTGCGACGGTTGAACCTCAACTGTCGCAATCTAAGTGTCGCAAAATGATAATTTTCTTGTAGTGAGTCTCATTAGTCTAACAAGTGGTATCACGAGCTCTGGTTTATCCCGTGCTTCAATATTCAATTATTATAAAATGACCATAGAACCCAAATGAGCGTACAATAGAGCTTCAATATTCACCATTGGAAACTATGGCTATTGAAAATCTTGTATGTGTATCCATATCAACTCAGTTGATAAGGATGTATGGGACGCCATCATTAATGGTCCTAATCAAATTACAGGGACCAATGTTCAAGGCATCGTCGTACCAAAATCGGAAGCGCAATGGGATGATAATGATAAGAAATTATGGTCACTTGATTGGAAGGCTCAAAATATTCTCATATTAGCACTTGGTGTTGATGAATATTATTGTGTTTCTCATTGTGAGACTGCCAAAGCTATATGGGACGCATTAAAAGTTATCCATGAGGTAACTAATGAGGTCAAACAAGCTAGGATCAATATATTAAATCAAGAATTTGAACTATTTCACATTAATCATGGTGAAACCATAACCGACATACAAAAGAGGTTCATACATATTATAAATCGCTTAGAGGCTCTAGGTAATTCTATCTCCAATAATATGTCTACAAATAAAGTGTTGTGGTCTTAATAGAGAATGGAAACCCAAGGTCATTGTGACTAAAGAAACGAATGATCTTAAAACATAAGAATCGAAACACTTTCTAATACACTTTCGGTCAAGATATGAACAAACCAAAAGACAACTAAAATAAGTTTTGTTACACATGTTGAAAACCGAAAGACATATTTATTGAGTTCCAGTAAACTTATAAAATTGGAACACTTACTTGATTTGTTCCGATATGTAATTTGAGAACTGAAAGTCTTGTGAGAAGTGTTCTAGTTTGCAGAGAAAAATATTTTTGTTCGGAAGAGTTTTTGCGAAAGTGAAGTGGAAATGAAAAATTCTGAAAATATAACTATTTATATAAGGGTATTATGGTCCAAAAAGTTTTAATGTAGGGATATGAGGATAATTGTAGGGGTGTGGAGTAAAATCTTCAAATTTATGTTATAGTAGGCCCAACTTCTAGATGCATGTTCTAGAGAGATCCATTGAGATTTCTAGAAGATAAAAATGTTTCCTTAATCTCTTATTAATGAATCTTGTTTATAAAAAAAAAGTTAGGATTGTTTGTAGAATAATAGAGAAAAGTCTAGATGATAATTAATAGCCATTAGATTAAGGTTGTGGTGTAAAATTCCTAACCATTGATTTAAGAACTTCACTAGTAAAAATAGATGTGAATAAATTGAGTTTATGTCAAACTAAAAATTACACACTCAATAATACCACTTTCCCAAAAAAAAATTATATCCTTTTCTATATACTTAAACACCTTTTTTACCTATAAAAATTTAGTTACTAAACATTTACCTTTATTTTATATATATATATATATATATATATATATATATATATATATATATATATATATATATATATATATATATATATATAATTTTCCATAGAAAAGTTTGATCTCTTACTGTACTTTTTCCTTTTTAATTAGATTTCGTTGCCATTTTGCTATTATGTTTCCATACTCTTAAAATTGGCAGATTCAATTCCTAAAAGGAGAATCGTCCAACTAGCCTTAAAACCTTTTTCACATATTATTTTTTTTCAATGTTGCAACGCTAAACCATTACATTACTTGAGTCTATCTACTTAATCATAAACACTGGTATGCATTTGCACTACTTCTATAGATCTGATTCTCCCTTCTATTTAATTTCATTAATGTATAATATTTAAATTTTTACTAAATATTGATCTAAATTATGCAGCTTCATTTTAAAAGTTGAAGATGAAGTTTATTCATTTAGTAGAAATCTCAGCAATGCAATTTGATTGGTATCTTGTCAGATATATATTTTTTCTATTCTCAATCGTGACTTCCTTGACTAGGTAACTCGTTAGGCTTTGTAAGATGGGTGAAATCAACTGCTGGTCGCATCTTAGAAATTACAAATGCTTGATTATCAATGAAAATGGTAATTTTAAGGAATTTTTCTAAATAAGGCCAATAATTTGATATTAGACTAGCCTTGGTAAGAATCTCATGTCAGCAAAGTTGTTTCCCATCTTCACCTTGAAAATGTAGGTAGCTAAACATATGCTCTCAAAAACGGATTCAAGTTCGTTGAAACTCACATCAAATTCCTTCAACTTTATCATAGATGACATTGTTGTTGGTAGTTGTTTGACGTTGTTGTAATACTTGAAGAATCAAATACTTGAAGATTTGATAAAATTAAAGTTTGTATATTGTCTCATGCCTTAGTTGTTAAATCTAATTTCTAGTCATTGGATAAATATATGCCTTAGTTTTTATATTAAGGTCATCTTCATTCTAAACTAATGAGATTTAAAGAGTGCATGATTTAAAGAGATACCCTGCTTCTGGTTTTGAATATGATGCCGGAATTGAGTTTATTACAATAAGGAAAAATGAATGTTTCTTCTTGTGATTATTTACTGAATGTCATTATCTAATCTGTTGTATGGAAATTATCTTTTGGCATTATGATATGAGCCATTATATAAATAAAGTTGATCAATGCTCTATGTTTATAAAATAACCCTCCAACTCACGCCACTAATCAGTGCTCTATGTTTATATAATATGATAAAACAAAAATGCAATTTTTAAAGAATTTTTATCTTCAAAATAAAACTATTTTTAAATACTCAGATCCATTAATATTTTTGCTATTGGGCCAAAGATACAATAACCCATTGATGAATAAATAATTCCAAACCAAACCCTAATTTTAAATTCTACGGCGCTATTGCTCCACGTGAATCAATGACGCTAGCTACCATGAGTTTGATATCATTTCTGGTATGGATCTGCATATTTATTTATCCATTGAATAGAAATTATATTACTTATAGTGGATTTTTTTTAATAAGCAAAATTCATTCAAAACGGATACAAAGGGGTATCCTAACCCGATTACAATACTAAACCACTGACCGTTGTGAAAACTACAAAAATTCACATTGGTTATATATATGAATGATGATTGTGGTAGTAGAGTTATTATTTAATAAAGAGAAGGTTATGTCCCTTGAGTCGTCATACTAAAAACTCTAACTAAGTGTTTTCAAATATATATATCAATAATATTACAATCTAGAATGTTATATATTAATATATTAAAAGAATATTAATATTTACATTTCAAAGTGCATTGCTTTGTATTTTTTTTATAGGCAAAATATCATTAAGGAGAGATTAAGAGGGTAATATGATTTGTCATGTGTAGTTGTGGTATATATTGTTTGAATATGAATGTATAAATTTATTTAGCATAAACACAGTATAAAAAATAGTCACCTAGAGTATTACTTTGTGATAATATGATTTGTATTTTTGTTAACTGAATAAACTTCACCTTGAACTGCTTGAATGAAACATCATAATTTAGATTAAGATTTAGTATATTAATGAAATTAAGTAGATGGGATTTGGAGAATCAGATCTAAAAAAGTAGCACCGTAGAATCAGTGATACGAATGAGATAGTTTAATGATAGAGAAGAAAATGTTTATGCTTGTTACATAGTTCTCATGTTACGAATTCCAATCTGCAAATTTAAGATGTATGGAAACATAGCAGCAAAATGAGACAACAATGAAATCTATTTGTAAAAGAGAAACAACAATAAGAGATTAATTTTTTAATGGAAAATTAAATATTCATAATGAAGGAGAATGAGAATTACAAACATAAAGTAATAAAAATCAAACACAAAATTTAATTAATTAAGCAAGGAATGCTTAATAACTAAATCACATTCATTGCGGTCATAATTATGGGGATTTTAGTAGGTGGAAAAAGAGTTTAACTATTTAAGAGAGGATATAAAATTTCGATAAAGGGAAGGTTACTTGTATTATTGAGTATTTATAATTTTTTGACCTTATACAAACTCAACAACATCACCTTTATTTATACTTGTGGTATTCTAAAATCTACTACTAGGATTTTGTCACCACAAACTTAATCTAATGACTATAAATCACTATCTAGAAACTTCTTTATTACTCTAGATTTTTTTTATCTTATCCTTATCTTCAAGAGAGTTCCATGAATCTCTCTAGAATAAGCTTCTAGATATTAAACCTATTACAACACAAATATGGGCTTAAATTTATTAAATTTACCAAAGCCCAAAAAATAACAAAACCAAAATTAAATTTACCCCCTCCTTGACCTAACACCCCCACATAATTTTATAATTACAAAAATATGATTTGCCTTATTTACCTTTTAAAATATCACATTCTGAAAGAAGAAGAAAAATGCTGCTCTGTAAAATAAATAAAAAATCTAATAGTTATTTTAAAATATATGATACAAATAATTTCTCAAAAGGCGTATTTTATGCATTTTTACCAGAAATTTAAAATTTTAGTATGATTTTTCATCATTTTTTTTAAATCTGGTGTTTTTCTGTGGATTTACCGTTTTTTTTGGAACAATTCGAGATTTTCTGAGTAGGGGTTTGTGCTTGTACCGATTGTTTCAGAAAAGTTCGTAACATTTCTACCGAATATTTCAAAATATCTATAAATCATTGAAAAAGTCTTAGGTTTTTTTGAAAAATTTGTATACCGAAATTTTCTCATAAACCAAAATGCATGGTATTTTAGTATGCTTCATTTGTGTAGTGCATACTGATGGTCACCTACACATTTTACCCAGTGTTTCACCATTGTTTAGCTTATATGTTTAATTTTTAACTTGTTAAAAAATTAATAGGCTTAGAATATCTTTGATATAATGATATATGGCTTCCAAATCCTAGCTAAGGAGTTAGATATGACAAATTAGGTTGATTAAAATATAATGAAAGAAAATTTGTGAATGACATGACAAAATACAATATGGCTCCCAAATACATAATTGTTGCTTTGAAAGATGGAGATCTAGAAAACCTAACGAGTGTGACAAAAGTGTATAAGGAAAGATAGACATACCAGACGAGCAATAGAGATATGGGGACTGAAATGTAACATTTAATGAGTCTTATGCATGAAGATAAGTAAATTTACTGGACCATAAACAAAGACATTTCAAATGTTATTGCTGATATCTTTTAGACACATCTTGATTCAGTGAAGTTGTTGAACATGTTTCTTTTAGTGTTTATTTTTTATTCTACATGCAAAATAAACAGGTAGTGCATGCTCCAATTGCTTCTATTTTCTTTTATTTGATTCTGGGTTGAAAAACTTTTGAATTTCATTGAAACAAAAGGGTATCGACTATGACTACTTAAGATTCTTAGTGTTACATCCACGAAGTTGATATTTTTTGTTGGTTTTGTGTTAAGTGGTAAATGCATCAAATTTCTTTTTTGTTTTCTTTCTGTTTTCATGCGTATTTTTGTCATTTTAATTCTATTTTATGCACTTTTGTCTTCTTTTTATGATTTCAGGTGATAAGAGGATAGTGGACTAAATCAGCGCGAGAAAAGGCCAAAGATCGTGCAAAACGGATCTTTGGCCATGTCCCATGAGCTGACAGACCATGTTGGCCCTTGGTGCCCCTCATATACATGATATTTGGGAGCAACGGGACATACTTGTGTCTCGTGACACATCCCTTGTTGGCTCCCGGAAAGTTACAAACTCTTAATTTCCTTATACTTTTTGTGGCTTTTGGAACTTTGTTTCACCCCAAAACTTTATGATAATGTGTAATGATGATTAGGCTTGAATTTATGGATGTTTATGAGTGAATTGTGGCATAGTTTAGTATAAATAGAGGCCTCGAGCTTGGCATTAGAGAAGTCAATAATTTTCACGATACAAAGACAATAATTAGGGTGATATACTCGGTAAGGTAGTGCAGTTTGTGCATGACACTTTTGACTAATCTTAATCGAGAAATTTCAGGAAAGGTAATTCTTTTCCTGATACATTTGTTTCTTTAGAAGACATACTCAAAGACGCCGAAGAAGGAACTGATCATTCTGGGGCGGTGGAACTTGAGAAGAAGGAAGATGACAAATCCTATAAAAGAGAAGGAATAAAGTCTAACTAAAGTGGGTGTCCTTCCCTTTGCTTATAAGACTGCCGAAGACCATCCCTTCGACAACATTCTTGGAGATATCATGAAAGGCATAACTAAACACTCTAAGATAAGTAATTTATGTTATCACTTTGCCTTCGTGTCTCAAAATGAACGTAAAAATGCAAAATATGACTTACTTGATAAGCATTGGCTTATGGCTATGCAAGATGAGTTGAATCAATTTAAAAGAAAAGATGTGTGGGGCATTGTCTCACCTCCACGATATCATCAAGTTATAGGCAAAAAGTGGATTCTTATAAATAATCGAACAAAAGCAAAGTGATAACAAGAAATAAAGGCCAGCTAGTGGCCCAAGGATATAACAAAGAGGAGGGAATAGATTATGAGAAATCTTATGCTTCAGAATAGATTTTGAGGAACCTTATGAAAAATTTTGGTCACTCTAATAACTGAATTAGCCACCAAAATTAGATATTGTTTTAGTAAAAAATTGTAAAAGTCACTAATTCGATCACAAAAATAAAATTAGTCACCAGATTAGCGACTGATATTTTGTGACCCTAGTTTTCAGTCTCAAATAATCATTTTTATATAAATTAATTCATAAAAAACTTCAGTGACTGAAATTTCAGTCTCTAATATGTTTTTTTTCTTTTTTTCATTATTAACTTATTTCCCCTCCCATTTTTCTCCTTTAATTTTTTATAACTTTTTTTAATATTTTAACAAATAAAACATATATTTATATAAATAATTAACTCATATAAATCTATTAATTTAAATAAAATATAATTGTAGGGACAATTTGCCTTAGAATCTTTTTATATAATATTTAAATTTTTGTTTCTTTAATAATATATTCATTTTAAATAAATATAAAATAATTAAAACAAAATGTCCTACTGGAAACGCGAACACCTTGCAAAGCAAAGTGCATTCATTCGATTCCCATTGGAGATAAAAAAAATTGTTTTACTTGAAGTTTTTTAAACTATAGAAAATGGTCACTAACACCGGTCACTAATTCCAGTCACTAGAATCGATCACTAAACATTATAATGACCGATTTTTTGGTTTTTTCGGTCACTAAAATTGAATTTTTTTAGTATTGCCTTTTACTAGCTTTTGCATGCTCTAAATATTTCAAACTATTTCAAATTTATGTTGATGATATTATATTTGGTTCTACTAACACACAATTGGTCAAAGAGTTCTCAAAGTTAATGTAGGGCGAATTTGAAATGATTCTAATGCGAGAGTTGACTTACATTTTAGGACTTCAAATCAAGCAGCTCAAATAAGAGACGTGTGTGAGTCAATAAAAATACCGCCAAGAGTTTCTTAAAAGATTTGAAATAGCAGATGCAAAGTCAATCGACACTCCAATGCCCACTTACGGGAACTTAGTCAAAGTTTACGTCTCTCTTCCTATAAGATAGTATAGTTTCACTTATCCCTTTGTTAATAAATTTTTTTGTATTACTTATATGTCTTCCATATGTGATTTCATATTCATGCTCCAAAAAAGGGTGATATATTTGATGAATGATTCATTGTTAAACCATATGTTTTCAATCTATATGTTTATAGTGGATTCATGTTATTATGTCATTGTCATATGTGTTTTCATGCCATTGTATCTTCACATTATAAGTAATTTTGAAGCTCTTGGTGTTTGATCATGTTATTTATCGACTCTTTTTTGCAAAGTCAACATTGGATGCCTTGACTCCTTAACTTAGAAGTCGACCTAACGCCTTCAAATTCCTAAAAAAAATCATTTCATTACAGATTCTCACTTGTTCTCTTATACTCTTTATTTATTTGTATTTTTAGAAACACATTTTCATAGTTTGAGGTAATGGATATCTCACATATTACTCAAACTCATTAGGTCATTTCAAAAAGGCGAATCTAATGGTTAACTTGTCAGGACAAATTATCAATTTTAAAATTGCCTAAATTCCCCTTTAAATTTTGGCCAGAACCAAAATTAACTCTAAGTCATTTGTTTTTCAAAAATCCTATTTAATTAAAATACTTTTAAAATTAATAATTTCACATAAAATAAACTCAAATTTGTTTAATTCCACAACTTACAACTCTTTACAAAACTTTAAAATCAAAACTCACGGTACTTTTCTTTTCATAGCATTCCTTTCAATAATTTACATACTAAAATATCTTGTAATAGCTCTAATTGCAATAACATCAAATTAAATGAATAATTTTTAATTTAATAATAGCTCTAATTTGAGATTTTTCTTTACAAAATCTATTGAGATTAAATTCTCATTTCAAAGGATATATAAAATTCCTATTTAAATTTGTCAAGGAATAAAATAAAAATATATTCTTGAAATTCTTATGCAATAGAAACAAATATTAATCATTTAAAGCTAGTAAAATTGTGTTTTCAATTTTAGAAAGTTCAATTATGAAACAACCCAATTTTAACAAAAATATAGTAAAAATAGAAAATTAAAAAGAAAATAGATAAAAGCAACTAGCATAATACTATTTAAAATTCCTAAGGCCCAAAAACTAACAAATCTAAAATCAAATTTAGTTGAGATAATACAAGAAATACTCATATGCAATAAATAATTACTAGAAGAAACAACATCTATCAAATATACATTCATTACTTTAATTATTAAATCAAGTAAAGAAAAGCAAAGAAAATTAGTGGTGCAACGTGAATGTAAGCCTAACCTATCTACAGTTACTGACATTGTAATAATGCAACATGAATGATCAAATGTGCATAAAGCTTTTCAGTTTTTCAGACCATGTACTCAACCAAAGAGCGATGTAAACCATTTACGAAGAGTGCATTATTGTCATATGTATCTGCATCATAATAATATTGAGCTCAAATATTATGCTATCCTCTTGACTAATCTAAGAGTGCTTGAAGCTATCTACAGTGAACTGACATTGTAATAATGCAACATGAATGATCAAATGTGCGTGAAGCTTCTCAGTTTGTCAGGCCATGTACTCAACCAAAGAGCATCGTAAACCATCTGCGAAGAGTGCAGCATTGTCATATCTATCTGCATCATAATAATATTGAGCTCTCTCTAGAAGACAAAATATTATACTGTCCTCTAAAGTCAAGCAGTTACTTTCGTCCACCCATATGTCTAAACAAAAGAAACTGTCAAAAATGGATACAAAAGTTTTCTTAGTAAAAACAATACTAATGGTTTAAAATTTTGATTACATTATGATAAATAAACCCCATTTGAGGTATAATTCAGTAACAATCGGGGGATTTGGAAGGAATAACTAGCCTAGTTTTCATAATCCGACCAGTTTTATATATATAATCAATTCTAGTGTAAGGAGAAAATTCCAGCCACGTAAATAAGATCAAATCAAGTATAAGTGCAAGAATCCAGAAGAAAAAAAAATATAAAATTACAATCACAATTCTATAATGAAGAGACCTCAACAAATCTCCAAGTACAATCCCATCAAACACGGCTAAAAAAACCAATAGAGAAGAAAAATAAAATTTATAAAGACTAACATTTGACCTCAAAAAAACACCATAGCAAAAATCATTAATTCACATAAAACTCACCTCATTTAATCAAGGAAATCATAGTCGTTCAAAAGTAAAAAACCATATCTTTGAAAGGAGACGAATCAGATTGCATCGTAAACATCTCCTTGGAATGGACAAACTTCATCTTGAACTGTTAAAATGAAGCTGCATAATTTAAAACAAGATTTAGTACAAATCAAATAAGTGAAATTAAGTAAATAGAAGAATCAGATATAAAGAAGTAGTGCGAATTTATACGAGTATTTAAATAAAATTCATGGTGGAGGCATTGATTCAGGTTGAGATTGTATTAACAGTACGTGAATATATATTTGAGAAGAAAGCTAGGGTTTGTGTACCTGGGATTTGGAGTCATGTAATGTAATGGGTTTTTATTCACGTCAATGGGTTATTACAGCCCTTTGGCCCAATATATAACAAAATTATTTAATGAGTCTGGATATTAAAAGATAATTTTATATTGAAACTATGCATAATAACAGCGAAAGATTAAACCATAACAGTAAAATGTAGTGGTTGTTTGTTTCAAGCAAGGCAATCATTGTTATTAGCAATTTGGTGATTACTTTTATTCATTAGAAGGTTGTAAGATTTTTTTCATTATACATAATTTATTTAATATTTTTTCTACTTGATAATGAAGAGAAAAAAAAGGTAAAAGAACGTAGAAAATTAAACAACAATGAAATATAATAGATAATGAGAAAGTATACTAAGAGTTCAAAATTTATATTCCTATGGAAAATAAATATATATATAATAAGAGAGAATAAGAATTACAAACAAAAATATGGCAAAAGTAAAAATAGAGAAGAGTTGCCGGAAAAAAAGTTTTTGGTTCCAGCAAATATGTAGACGCACAAAAGAAGAAACATCCTCGGACGCAACACCTCGTAAAGGAGACCAACAAAAATAATCAAAAATAAAATAGCATATGTTACTACAAAGGAATGTCGACTAGAATTTGACTGGAAAAAAAAACACTCTTTGGTTAGAGGTCCTTAAGGTTACATATGGAGATATTTTCTTAAAGGTGGTGAGGTCGGAAGGTGTTTATTTAAAGGGGTGAGTCCTTCGGCGTGGTGGAAGAAAATTCTTAAATTGCATAATTATTTTTCGGATGACATTTTCATTCCCAATTGCAAATTCAATGTGGGAAATGGTTTTATTACTTCCTTTTGGCATGCAATTTGGTTACAAGATTTTTGTCTTAGGGACAAATTCCTGAAGAGTTTTACCAAATCTCTATTGAAGCATGTGTTTGTTTCTTGCATGGGAGGTTGATCCGAAGAAACATGGAAGTAGGGTGGTTTTGGCATCTCAAACAGCATTATAGCAGACTTCATAAGAACTAATAGCAGAACATTTTTTTGAACAATGCCTGTATTACCACTACGTCAAAAATAATTTTTCGCAGCACAACAAAGACAACGCTTTTATTAAAAAGCGCTGCTATAGGTCTTTGGAAAATTCTCTACGCTCTCTAAAGGGTCACCTTAGACAACACTTTTAGAAAGTGTTTTCTAAGGTGACCCTTTAGAGAGCGCTTTTCCATAAAACGCTTTTTAAGGTGATGCTTTAGAAAGCACTTTATTTTAATTTATTTTTTCAAAGACCTATAGCAGTGCTTTTTAATAAAAGCGATGTGTTTGTTGTTTGGTACAATTATACTAAAAAATATCAAGAATCACAAAAAATGACAAAATGGGGTTCGAACCCACGCCCTTTAGGTAGGGAAAGAAATTTTAAATTATATTAATTAATCAAATTATATTTAATATATTTTAAATTATATTTAAAATTATTCAAATAACATATTTAAAAATATATGTTTTAAACACAAACAGAATTCAAATCCTGCTACTGTTTTTGAAAACAGTCTGTCTGGGTTGCTGTCTGATCCTGTTCAGGTTATTGGTGACAGCATGGGAGGGTTGTTGATGTTTAGGTTTCGCAAGTCGTCACGCCGAGGCTTTTTCCGTCAGTCGCTGTTTCGGCTGCAGACCTGCAGGAAGATCAACATCATGAGGCGTAATCGTTCCGTTGGGGAATATTTGATAGAACCGTTTGGAAACCGGGCTCTTTGGGAATTTTCTCAGTTTCTAGTTTTAATGCTTTGATGGATTCTTTTAGGATCCCTTTTGGTCCTTCGGAAGAATTTGACGACGCGTTTGTCGATATTTGGCGTATGGAGGTCCCTCACAAGGTTAGGTGTTTTGGATGGAAAGACTTTTTAAATAGATTACCAACCAAAATCAATCTTTTTAATAGAGGGTGTCTCCCTTCAAACTCTACTTTAGATTGTGTTTTGTGTAAGGGGCGAGCGGAATCGTTGGAACATTTGTTTTTGTCTTGAACGGTTTCTAAATTGATTTGGAAAGAGGTGGCAAATTGGATTGGTGGTAACATTTTGGAAACTAAAAACTTGAAGGAGAGTTTTTTACTTTGGTGTCGGAAAGGTAAACAATTGGGAATGAGGAAAGGAAAGGATTTGTTTTTGGTTTGCAATTATTTGGCATTTATGGCTTTTGAGGAATGAGATTATTTTTTAGAACGCTTGGAATGTTATGGATGCGGTTTGGAACATTAAGACTCTTCTTTGGAGATGGGTGTTCATTGGGAAGATTACTCATTCCAATTGCAATTCTTATGAATTCTCTAAACATCCTGTATTTTATTATTCGTAAAGAACAATTGGAAAGTAATTTTCTTTTAGTCGTTTATGGGCTATCTTTTGTAAGCAGGTTAGAGAACCCTTAGTTCTCTTCTCAATATATTTCTTGCTTATAAAAAAAATGTGATTAAAGAAACGAATAATCTTAAAACATAAGAATCAGAACACTTTCTAGTACGCTTTCGGTCAAGATATGAACAAATCAGAAGACAACTAAAATAAGTTTTGTTACACATGTTGAAAACCGAAAGACATATTTATTGAGTTCCGGTAAACTTAAAAAATTGGAAAACTTAATTTATTTGTTCCGATGTGCAATTTGAGAACTGAAAGTCTTGTGAGAAGTGTTTTGGTTTGCAGAGTTTTTGCAAAAGTGAAGTGGAAATGAAATATTCTGAAAATATAACTATTTATATGAGAGTATTTTGGTCCAAAAAATTTTAATGTAGGGGTATGAGGATATTGTAGAGGTGTGAAGTAAAATCTTCAAATTTATGTTATAGTAGGCCCCCAACTTCTAGATGCATATTCTAGAGAGATCCATTGAGATCTCTAGAAGATAAGATTGTTTCCTTAATCTCTCATTAATGAATTTTGTTTATAAAAAAAAAGTTAGGATTATTTTTAAAATAATAGAGAAAATTCTAGATGATAATTAATAGCCATTAGATTAAGGTTGTGGTGTACAAATCCTAACCGTTGATTTAAGAATTTCACTAGTATAAATAGATGTGATGTAATTGAGTTTATATCAAACTAAAAATTACAAACACTCAATAATACTACTTTCCCAAAAAAAATCTATCCTCTTCTAAATACTTAAACACCTCTTTTCACCTATAAAAAATTAGTTACTAAACATTCTCTTTTATTGTATATATTTAATTTGCATTAAAAAGTTTGATCTCTTATTGTAGTTTTTCCTTTTCAATTAGATTCCGTTGCCATTTTACTATTATGTTTCCATACTTTTAAAATTGGCAGATTGGAATTCCTAAAAGGAGAACCGAGCAACAAGCATTAAAACCTTTTTCACATATTTTTTTTAAAGTCGCACCGCTAAACCATTACATTACTTGACCCCATCAACTTAATCATAAACACTGGTATGCATTTGCACTACTTGTATAGATCTGATTCTCCCTTCTATTTAATTTCATTAATGTATAATATTTAATTTTTTACTAAATATTGATCTAAATTATGCAGCTTCATTTTAAAAGTTGAAGATGAAGTTTATTCATTTAGTAGAAATCCCTGCAATGCAATTTGATTGGTATCCTGTCAAAGATATTTTTTTCTATTCTCGATCAAGACTTCCTTGACTAGGTAACTCGTTAAGCTTTGTAAGATGGGTGAAATCAACTGCTGATGCTTGATTATCAATGAAAATGGTAATTTTAAGGAATTCTTCCTAAGAAGGCCAACAATTTGATATAAGACTAGCCTTGGTAAGAATCTCATGTCAGCAAAGTTGTTTCCCATCTTCACCTTGAAAAGTTAGGTAGCTACACATATGCTCTCAGGAACGGATTCAAGCTCGTTGAAACTCACATCAAATTATTTCAAGTTTATCATAGATGACATTGTTGTTGGTAGTTTTTTGACGTTGTTGTAATACTTGAAGAATCAAATACTTGAAGATTTGATAATATTAAAGTGGTTGTATTATATGTAAAGTTTGTATATTGTCTCATGCCTTAGTTGTTAAATCTAATTTCTAGTCATTAGATAAATATATGCCTTAGTTTGTATATTAAGGTCATCTGCATTCTAAACTAATGAGATTTAAAGAGTGCATGATTTAAGGAGATGCCCTGCTTCTGGTTTTGAATATGATGCCAGATGATAATTACTGAATGCATGCTTGAATTGAGTTTATTACAATAAGGAAAGAGTGCAGTTTTTAATGGAAAAATGAAACTTTGCTTATCAATAAGGAAAGAGTACATTTCCTTCTTATTTTAGTTTGTAATTGAGATGGAGAACCTCTTAATCTCCTCTTAATGAAATTTTACTTATAAAAAATAATTATTACTATTTAAATAAAGTTTATGAGTGCTCTATGTTTATAAAATAACTTTGTTGGTAAATGTAATAGTTATTTTTTTTTTGTAAGCTAATAGTTATATTCTTATTACAAACACAAACACGTTTTCATTTTATTATTTAACTGTCAAACACACGCTACTAATCAACCTTTTCAGTGTTCCACCGCTTAAAAATTTTTATTTCCTAATATATCATATGATAAAACAAAAATCCAATTTTTTAAGAATTTTTATTTTGAAAAATAAAACTATTTTTAAATACTGAATCAATATTTTTGTTATTGGGCCAAAGTTACAATAACCCATAGATGAAGGCATTACCCTACACCCCCACAATTAATCTTATACCCCTACATCCAATATTTTTTGACTAAAATGCCTTGTATAAATAGTTAAAAAATCATATTTTCTTTCCATTTTTACCTTTCATCCAAAGTTATAGCGCAAGAAAAAAATTTCACATCCAAACGAGTTTACCGGAAGACTTAAAGTAAGTCTTCCGGTTTGATTTTTTGCGTACCGAAAGAGTTTTTCCAAGTCTTCTGGTACCTCAAGACTTTGTGAAAGTCTTCCGGTTTAATGTGGTTTTTAAAAAAGACTTCCGGAAGACTTTGATGAAGTCTTCTGGAATGATATGTGAGTGACAAGTCTTTCGGATGACTTTTAAAAAGTCTTCCGGTATGGTTTTTCACAAACATGTGTATCGGAAGTCTTTTTGAAAGTCTTCCGGAAATTTTTTTTTTCTTATTAAATATTTTTTTATTGTTTTTTTTCTTCAGTGGTGCGTTCACGGGGCAGAGATGGGAGGATACCGGTTCGATCTATGGGACATGGCGATACGTCTAATAGGACACACGTAGATGATGTTGGTACATCTGCAGCTGCAGCAGATCCCGTTGGATATCCTGGAGGTCCGTACCATACCAGTGTTTTGGTTTCGTACGAGCATCATGTGGCCAGACGGATATGGTTTGGTGAGGTAAGGAAATTATAATTTTTTTACTACTGAAAAAAATTGAAATTATAATTATTTAGTATTGAATAAAAACTTAAATTATAAGTAGCTATTGTATAATTTGTTTAATTTTATTTGATTTCAGGAGAGAGATGCAAAGAAGGAGTTGAAGGTGGCAGAACATGGATTGAAGTTGACCCAAATGGTTCCATAGCAGCTTCCACCGGAGATTGAGGCTTTCATATCTAGGTCCGGTTTAGCTTCCCTGCAGAGATCCAATTTGAAGAATATCGATGCAAACTTGGTTTCTGCATTTGTTGAGAGGTGGCATCTAGAGACAGAGTGGGCCGTTGACTACCTTGGAGTGACAGCGAGAGTGGCACTGTACCAGGTCTGTGGGTGCAGAGGTTCGTACTACAAGATTGAGTGGTTACATGATCGATTCGTAGAGCATCGAGCTACTTCATCGTGGGTATATGCGACCAGATGTTATTTGATGATGTTAATGGGGTGCACGATCTTTGCGGATAAGTCGTTTACACTTGTGGAGGCACGATACCTGGCATTATTTAGGGACTTGGATGGGTTGTCGAACTATAGTTAGGCAGCAGCTGCATTGGTGACCTTGTATAGGTATCTTGGAGATGCGTCCATGTTCAGTTGTAAACAGCTCGGTGGTTATCCGACTCTCTTACAGGTATATATTTAAATTCAGTTTATTATTTTTTTTAAGTCTAATGTTAATTTTATTATGTTCATTATGTTATATTTAATTATTATGTTATTGTTTTTTTAACAGTGTTGGATTCATGAATATTTTCCTACACTTGGGAAAAAAGGAGAGAATTGGATACCAGCTCAGAATTGTGGTCTCCTGCGAGCGATGATGTGGACATACAAACAATAACATTTTGAAACTAAGAATATTTAGGGTTGATAACTACATAAATCAAGAGAAAAAGAAAGAGAGTATGAAACAGGGTTTTGAAACACACACAAAGGGTTTTGAAACTGACCTGTAAGGAGTGATTCTGAAAGATACAACAGCTTGCAGATTGGCGTCGTGCTTTCTGGTTATGAATTGAAGAAGTGAAGTTCTGAAAGGTGGAAATAAAGAACAAACATTTAGTTGTATTTGAGCGGTTCTTGGATTTCTAGATGATGATGATCCAACCATATCAGTGATTATTTCTCCACCTGGTACTAAAGGAACCTTATTCACCCCAACATTTTCATACAACTGCATTACCCACCTCCAACTTGTTGGATCTTCCTGAATACATTAAAATAATGTCAGACGCTTAATGACAATTAAAACATGTCATGTTATGTCACATCTTATCATATAAATTTTGAATTTTTCTATACCAGAGGTACTTACACGAAGGCAATTAATGAAATTGCTATTTGAGAGCATGTTTGAAAGACATCTTGTTAGTGCAATACCAGCCCGGCTTTAATATGATAAATAAGTTTTATCAGAAACTTTAAAAGAATGAAAAATGATATACTTTCCCTCATCTTCATTATAAGAAAATATTTTTCCCATATTCATTTAATAACTAATATAGTTGGTCTCAAATATAGATCAAATATATTGTTATTAGATAAACTTTAAGAATAAATATTTGCTTATATTTTAGACTGGAGTGAGTATTTTAGAATATTTAAGATGACTTTTTTCTATCTACCTGTGATTATCAGACAAACGAGAATAACATGCAATGACTAGCTTTAAAAGACGAAGTGAAGGTTGTCTTTGAAGATTTTCCACCATCATGTCCAAAACTCGAGTCACTGCAAAAAAGCGTTCTACTGTGGCACAAACATAAGCCAAACCATCTTCATCAGCAAGAATTTTTTGAATTATAAATGTTGCAACCTGCAACAATATACAAATTTTATTCGAATATTAGTAACAAACATGGATAACAAAAAAATAAAGAAAAAATCGAAACAAAGTCACACTCATAAAAAAAAATCTACAAAAATTTAGGGTTGATAACTACATAAATCAAGAGAAAATATTTTAACTAAATATTCTTGTAACTTTGTTGTGCGAAAGAAACGGGATATATCTACTGCAGCAGATGGATTCAATGTCCTCATGCCTTCGAATAATCACTGATATGGTTTGTTCTTTATTTCCACCTTTCAGAACTTCATTTCTTCAATTCATAACCAGAAAGCACGACGCCAATCTGCAAGCTGTTGTATCTTTCAGAATCACTCCTTACAGGTCAGTTTCAAAACCCTTTGTGTGTGTTTCAAAACCCTGTTTCATACTCTCTTTCTTTTTCTCTTGATTTATGTAGTTATCAACCCTAAATATTCTTAGTTTCAAAATGTTATTGTATCTCGCTTATGACACAACATAATTTTAACAAAAATATAGTAAAAATAGAAAATAGATAAAATCAAATTTAGTTGAGATAATACAAGAAATACTCATATGCAATAAAATAATTACTAGAAGAAACAACATCTATCAAATATACATTCATTTTGCCATGAAAAAACTGCACTATTCCTTTATGCATCATATTAAAAACTGCTCTTGGGGTGGTCTTGCATAATCCTTTAAAGTTCATCTGTTTTCATATGGGACGTGAGTGCTCCAACTTAGATCCCATATCATTACTTTAATTATTAATTTATGCAAGACATGCTCAAATACCAAGATTAAAAACAGTAATTATAATTTAAGGCAGATACATAACAAACACATGGACATGCATAAACACAAGCTTAGGAATTAGGACATATTAATCAATTAAGTATTAGAGAAATATCTGAACGGATCAGTAGCTATTTGATGTGCTATGGTCGATTGGTGAGATCAGAAGCGAGTAGTCGAGTTCTATATATTGAGAGTTTCCTGATTCAGTGGTGCAACGTCTTGTTTTCATATTGAAATGATTTATCTTAGATATATTTATATTTGATATATTAATATGAATTTTGTTCCTTTATAAATTCAATACGTGTGTAGTCAATATATATATATATATATATATATATATATATATATATATATATATATATGAACATATAACTAAGACGAGTGCATTATTGTCATATGTGCATGCGTTGTAAGAATACTGAGCTCTCTCTAGATGACAAAATATTATGCTATCCTCTTGACTAATCTAAGAGTGCTTGAAGTTATCTACAGTGAACTGACATTGTAATAATGCAACATGAATGATCAAATGTGCGTGAAGCTTCTCAGTTTGTCAGGCCATGTACTCAACCAAAGAGCGTCGTAAATCATCTGCGAAGAGTGCATCATTGTCATATCTATCTGCATCATAATAATATTGAGCTCTCTCCAGAAGACAAAATATTATGCTGTCCTCTAAACAAAAGAAACTGTCAAAAATGGATACAAAAGTTTTCTTAGTAAAAACAATACTAATGGTTTAAAATTTTGATTACATTATGATAAATAAACCCCATTTGAGATATAATTCAGTAACAATCGGGGGATTTGGAAGGAATAACTAACCTAGTTATCATAATTACTGTGCTTGGAGTTTCTTTCTTATTGTAAAGTAAGTCTAATTAACTATCATAATCCAACCAGTTTTATATAATCAATTCTAGCGTAAGGGAAAAATTCCAGCCACTTAAATAAGATCAAATCAAGTATAAGTGCAAGAATCCAGAAGAACAAAAAATATAAAATTACAATCACAATTCTATAATGAAGAGACCTCAACAAATCTCCAAGTACAATCCCATCAAACACGGCTAAAAAAACCAATAGAGAAGAAAAATAAAATTTATAAAGACTAACATTTGACCTCAAAAAAACACCATAGCAAAAATCATTAATTCACATAAAACTCACCTCATTTAATCAAGGAAATCATAGTCGTTCAAAAGTAAAAAACCATATCTTTGAAAGGAGACGAATCAGATTGCATCGTAAACATCTCCTTGGAATGGACAAACTTCATCTTGAACTGTTAAAATGAAGCTGCATAATTTAAAACAAGATTTAGTACAAATCAAATAAGTGAAATTAAGTAAATAGAAGAATCAGATATAAAGAAGTAGTGCAAATTTATACGAGTATTTAAATAAAATTCATGGTGGCGGCATTGATTCAGGTTGAGTTTGTATTAACAGTACGTGAATATTTATTTGAGAAGAAAGCTAGGGTTTGTGTTATGGGTTTTTATTCACGTCAATGGGTTATTACAGCCCTTTGGCCCAATATATAACAAAATTATTTAATGAGTCTGGATATTAAAAGATAATTTTATATTGAAAATAAAGAAAAAATTTAAAATTTTGAAACTATGCATAATAACAGCGAAAGATTGAACCATAACAGTAAAATGTAGTGCTTGTTTGTTTCAAGCAAGGCAGACATTGTTATTAGCAATTTGGTGATTACTTTTATTCATTAGAAGGTTGTAAGATTGTTTTCATTATACATAATTTATTTAATATTTTGTCTACATGATAATGAAGAAAAAAAAAGGTAAAAGAATGTAGAAAAATAAACAACAATGAAATATAATAGATAATGAGAAAGTACACTAAGAGTTCAACATTTATTTTTCTATGGAAAATAAATATATATAATAAGAGAGAATAAGAATTACAAACAAAAATATGACAAAAGTAAAAATGGAGAAGAGTTGTCGGCAAAAAAAGTTTTTGGTTCCAGTCCATGCAAAGAAGTATCAACTATGCCTTAAACAATGGACTCCTTAAACAACCATGCCTTACTCTAGTTCTTGGCCTTAATGGATAAGACAATAGACGATATGAAGTGTTTTGTTTGGTTTGTCACCGTTTGGGGTATTTGGAGTTTGAGAAATAACTTAATGTTTAGAGGAGCTTCTTTCAATGTAAATGATCTCTTTTTTCACATTGTTATTCTTTCCTGGAGGTGGTTGGAAATAGGTCGTAGGAATTGTTCATTGTTCGATTGGATGCAACATCCGCTTGATTTTTTGTAGGATTAGTTTTTGCCTCTTTTGTCAATTGGATCTCTCCTTTTGATTTTTGTTAGTTACAGGGGCAATTTCTTTTCCTTTTTTTGCTAAGCTTGTGTATTGGGTTGGAGAACCCATTTTTCTCCTCTATTCAATCAATATTGCTTATCAAAAAAAGCTTTTGGTTTCGGCCCATGCAAAGAAGTATCAGCTAACAAACAAATATGTAGACGCACAAAAGAAGAAACATCCTCGGACGCAACACCTCGTAAAGGAGATCAACAAAAGTAATCAAAAATCCAAGAAGCATATGTTAATACAAAGGAATGTCGACTAGAATCCGACCGGGAAAAAAAAACACTCTTTGATTAGATGTACTTAAGGTTAGGTACGGAGATATTTCTTTAAAGGTGGTGAGGTCGGAATGTGTTTATTTAAAGGGGGTGAGTCCTTCAGCGTGGTGGAAGGAAATTCTTAAATTGGGTAATTATTTTCTGGATGACGTTTTCATTCCCAATTGCAAATTCAATGTGGGAAATGGTTTTATTACTTCCTTTTGGCATGCTACTTGATTACAAGATTTTTGTCTTAGGGACAAATTCTGGAATATTTTTACCGAATCTCTATTGAAGGATGTGTCTGTTGTTTGCATCGGAGGTTGATCCAAAGAAACATGGAAATGGGGTGGTCTTGTCATCTTAATCAGCATTATAGCAGACTTCATAAGAAGCTATAGGTATCGTGCAGTAGTCAGGAGCTGGTTCGGTTTTTTCAAATAACGCAGGAATTGTAGCAACCACTGCCAGCGGCTTAGTGCAGCAGATGCAGGGCATGTATCAGAGCTAGGAGCGAAGTCATTTGACCGGTTATGGTTCGGTTTTTCGGACTAATCATATTGCTATAGTAGATGTTGAGTAGCAGGTTTTGGTCGAGGATAATGAAGAGGTAGCATATTCAACAATCATTGGTGTTTTGTAGGAAGTTGTTTCTCTGGCTGAGCTTTTAATGTACAACACTTGTTAAAATTATAAACAATATAAAATTAATTATAAAATTATAAACAATATTAAAACACACTTATTTATATTTTTACAAAAAAAAAGTAATACATAGCCAACAAAAAAACAACAACGACAACAACAGTAATGAAGAATAACATAAACAACATTAAAAAACTCTCTCACCATTGATTTCATAATTAAATAAAAAGGCTAAATTACAGTTTTGGTCCTCTTATTTTATCAAATTCATGGTTTTGGTCCCCTATTTTATTCTTAAACAGTTTTGGTCCTCCATCCCAATTTTGATCCATTATTCATGCACTGTTCATGTATTGTTCATGCACTGTTCATGTACGAATCATGCACTGTTCATGAACAGTACATGAACAGTCAACATTTTTTTGGACCAAAATTAAGATGGGGGACCAAAATTGTTTAAAAAGAAAATAGGGGGACTAAAATCGTGAGTTTGATAAAATAGGGGGACCAAAACTGTAATTTGACCAATAAAAAAAATGAAAGTTATTTAACCACGGTATTACTATACAACCGTTGTAAAATTGAAAATTACATCACGATTTTTCTTGCCAACCGTGATGAAAATTGATATTTTTTAGTATATAAGCAAAATAATCTATCGTTCAGTACATAACAGTCGTTTCGCTCAAAAGAAAATTCTAACATATTTCACTCTTCTCTCTCATAACATAACTCTAACATCTGTGTCACTCTTTAAACATACTTCAAATCCGTCTTCACCAATCGCTATCTTGAGGTTTTCTCATTAAACTTAATAGCCATTAGATTAAGGTTGTGGTGTAAAAATCCGAACCGTTGATTTAAGAATTTCATTAGTATAAATAGATGTTATGTAATTGAGTTTATATCAAACTAAAAATTACACACTCAATAATACCACTTTCCCAAAAAAAATTATCCTCTTCTAAATACTTAAACACATTTTTTCACCTATAAAAAATTAGTTACTAAACATTCTCCTTTATTGTATATATTTAATTTTCTATTAAAATGTTTGATCTCTTACTGTAGATTTTCCTTTTCAATTAGATTTCGTTGTCATTTTGCTATTATATTTCCATACTCTTAAAATTGGCAGATTGCAATTCCTAAAAGGAGAATCGTCCAACAAGCATTAAAACCTTTTTCACATATTATTTTTTTTCACTTGCACCGTTTTTTTTAATAAGCAAAATATGTATTAAAGGATACTAAGGGGTATCCAACCCACTTACAAAAATGTCAGCACCCACAAATAGAAATTCAAAGAACCAAAGTGGAGAAATTAAACCAATCATAGTAATTACATCCAAATGATTTGGTGCCTAATTTCCTATTCCTACCTAACCACCACCAAGAACGAATAATAATAGTATCCATTGTGCGATGCTCATCCCAAAAAATTTCGTCGAACATGATATCGTTCCTACTCCTCCATATGCTCCATAGAGATATCGACCAAAGGTCTAATGCTTTGTTCAGATTTAACTTGAGACAAGAAAATTCTTGTAGAAACCGTAATAAATTATCCAACAAGCTAAGCGGGCGGTCGATGTTAATACCCAACCAAGAATAAATTTGATTTCAAACTAGTTGACTCTTAACACAAAAAATTAGGAGATATTGTAATGATTCATCCTCCAAGAAACTGAATGGGTAGATGAAATCATGCGAGATACTAATAATATACCGAGACCGAATATTGTCTCTTGTCGGTAACCTGTTGTGTAGAACCCTCCAACCGAAAAGAATAATTTTTAAAGGTACCTCAGACTTCCAAATTAGAGGAAAAAGTTCAGCAAACTGGTTATCGACCTCCTCCATATTTGTTGCTTCCGAAAGCTAATTATAGGCCGAGCTGACAGAGTATTCTTAAGAATTTTGGAAAGGCCATATATATAATGTTGTCCCATGTATCGCGGCAAACTGATGCATCTTCCAGCAATGAAAGGAATTCCTCTAGATCTGATTTAAGAACCGGGTCTGCAATTGAGGTGAGTTTAATCCTCCAATTACATAATTCCAAACCAAACCCTAACTTTATATTCTACGGCGCTACTGCTCCACGTGAATCAATGGCGCTACCATGAGTTTGATATCAATTATGGTATGGATCTGCACTACTTCCTCATATCTGATTCTCCCATCTTAATTCCATTTGTATGTGATACTCAAATCTTGATTTAAATTTTGTGGCTTCATTGTAACCGTTGAAGATGCAGTTTATTCATTCAACAAAAATCTTTACCCTGCGACTTGATTGGTCTTTTGTTAGAGATATTGTTTTTGTTTCTCGATCGTGACTTCCTTGATTAAAAGAGGTGGATTTGATATTAATTTATGATTTTTACTGTCATTGGGATTTTAAGGTTTTGCTTAGGTTAAATGTTTTTTATTATTAATTTTATTTTTCTTCTCTATTTGTCTATATTGTACCAGTTAACATTGAAGATTTTGGGAGATACTAATGGCATGCTTCGTTGTCATGTCATCCAAATTTGGAGGAATTTTCAGATAAATCTAGACCTCTACATAAAAGTACCTTAATAGAATATCCATGGTCATAAGGTTTATGATATAATGTTGACTTTGAGTAGAATAATTTTGAGAAAAATGGATCAAGATCTTTGTTGATGTTGAATGTGGTTCATCTGTGGTTCATAATCAAGGAAGAAATCTAAACTCAGAGTTTATACAGCAATTCAGATAAAAAAAATAATATAAAGATTTTCTTGCATTTCGAGTTTGGAGTAATATACAAAGATCTAGATCCATTTTTCTCTGTCGTAACCTTACTTCATGGGTCTGCAACACAAGCAAGGAGTTCATGCCAAATAAGTTGCAGAAAATAAGCATTTTGTCAATATGTATATTCAACAAAGACATAGAATGGATATTTTTGTCATCATATGAAACACCGCAATCTACCTCCCTTTGTATTTCCCGGTGGTGTTTGGCCTAAATTCCCGTTCAAAGTATCCAGGGTAAGCCAACGAAGTTTATAGCTTAAGACGTGAGCGTGAAGAGAAAGTAAGCAGAAGATAGTGTGGATGAGTTGAGAATATATAACATCAACAAATATCTTGATCTATTTTTTCATTTAGAGTTTGGACTAATAAACAACTTATGACTATGAATATATAACATCAACAAAGATCTTGATCTATTTTTCTCTGCCTTAACCTTACTTCATGAGTCTGCAACACAAGCAAAAAGAAGTTCCTTCCAAAGAAGTTGCAGAATTTAGGCATCAATATGTACATTCAATAAATTCTGTTGAAATCTCTATGATGTGATTTTCTTGATTAATGATTTTTGCAGAAATCTTTTGTATCTGTTTCTTTAACCGTGTTTGATGGGATTATGTTTGCACGTATGTTTTGATATCCTATTTTAGTGGCTGGATTCTTGCAGTTATGCTAGATTTGATCATATTAAAGTGGTTGAATCTAATTTTAAGTCACCTCTTAAGGAAAGATATCTGGTTGAGACTTCTAATTTTTACGGTCTTATAGCTATTATAATATTAATTTATATTTATTTACTTAATCCTCAATGGATAAATTTATCTGATTCTCCATGTTGTATTATCACATTATGCCAAAAGATGAAGTTAAGTAATGGCATCAAAAGATGGGTCATCTTCATCTATGATGAATGAAACGAATTATAACTTTGGAAGCCGTAAGAGGAATCCCTAAGCTTCATATTGATGAAGGTAAGGTGTGTGGTGAATTTCAAGTAGGCAAGCAAACCAAAATGTCACATCCGAAGGTTCGACATCTCACTACTTCCAAAATTTTGGAGTTATTACACATGGACTTGATGGGTCCTATGCAGGTTGAAAGTCTGGGAGGAAAAAGGTATGCATATATGGTGGTGGTGAATACTCAAGGTTTACTTGGATAAACATTGTCAGAGAGAAATCTGATGTCTTTGATGTGTTCAAGGATCTCTTTCAAAGACCTATAGCAACGTTTTCTTTAGAGAATTTCCAAAGACCTATAACAGCGCTTTTTAATAAAAGTGTTGTCTTTGTTGTGCTGCGAAAAGCTATTTTTGGCGTAGTGAGTCTGTAAAACAGACATAAATACTTGATATATTCTTCACATCCCATTTCCAAACATCCTAGAAAAAGTGTCATCGTCACACACAATACATGGAGGTATGTATGATGATCCGCTGATGTTAATATTCAACGCCTGGATTGATTCGTCGCGTGACGGACTCCACAGATGGCATGGGAAGCAATATTGGTGTAGGTCATGTTGAATTTGAGTTAGGTTCAATAAGCAGCATGAGTGTCTTCTTTCTTCAATTGATTCAAATCCACTTCTTAAGTTTTAGATAGAAAGAGAGATACTAATTAAGTTTTAGATAGAAAGAGAGATACTGCTAGAGGCTTGTAGTCACTTATGTATTTTTTTTATAATATTAATAGAGTTGGAATATTGTTAGAATTTACTTATTATTTTTTATTAGAGGTTGTATTTCTAACATGATGCTTGTATAAATGTAATATGATATATATGTTTAGTTGAATGAAGAATATATGTGATTTTCTTCCCCATTCAGTTCATATTTCTATAAAAAAAATTTTAAAAAAAATTAAAATAAATTACCTGCGGATTTACCTGTGAAAAAAATATTCCTATGGATTTTCCTGCAGATATACCAGTGGGACAGAAAATTATGACGGTTTGAACCATCATAATTAACAATAAAAACAAAAATTAAAAGGACAGTTACAACGGTTTATAAGTGTCACAATATGCAGATTACGTCAGTTCCCTAACCGTCGTGAGAGATAAAGACGGTTGGTGCGGCGGTTTTAACAACCGACGTAATATGGCATCAAGACGTACGTTTCTACGACAGTGCTTCAACCGTCGTGACTTGCAAATTATGACAGTTTTAACGGTTGTAACATGCCAAAATAACCGTCGTCACAATCTGTCAATTTTTTTGTAGTGTAAGAAATGGTTCGTCCCAATAGAAGTTTCTCACATCACTGTAGAACTTCTTCTTCCGGTGGTAATTTAGATCGGGGGGTATGATGTCAGCGGCTAGGTAATTAACAAAGTCTGCATACCAAGGTACATTACTTATAGCTAAGGATTTATGAGAATGCCCAGGTGGGTCTGGGTTATCATCTTCAATAGTTTCTAGTTGGGCTATCAGTCTATCAATGGAAAAATCATCATTTATGGGTACTGAGTCAGGTTTCAAGTATTCTAGCCTAGAGAGGTGATCAACTACTACATTATATGTGCCTTTCTTATCACAGATATCTAAATCAAACTCTTGCAGTAGTAGAATCCATCGAAGTAACCTTGGTTTGGCATCCTTTTTACTTAGTAAGTAACGAATGGCAGCATGGTCGGTGTAAACTATAATTTGGGCTCCTACTAGATAAGATCTAAATTTGTCTATGGCAAAAACTACAGCTAGGAGCTCTTTTTCGGTTGTTGCGTAGTTGAGCTGTGCAGTTTCTAGGGTTCTACTGGCATAATAAATTATGTGTAATTTTTTATCTTTTCTCTGACCTAGAACGGCTCCAACAACATAGTCACTAGCGTCACACATTATCTCAAATGGTTCTGACCAATCAGGAGGTTTCATTATAGGTGCCGAAATCAGAGCTTGCTTCAATAGATTAAATGCTTCAGTATATTTTTCATCGAAGATAAATTCAGCATCTTTCATTAAAAGACCAGTTAAGGGCTTTGTTATTTTGGATAAGTCCTTGATAAAACGTCGGTAAAATCCGGCATGTCCAAGAAAACTTCTTATCTCCCTGATAGTCTTGGGCAGTTTTAGATTCTCTATGACTTCTATTTTAGCTTTGTCTACCTCTATACCTTTTTCGGAAACTATATGTCCTAAAACAATCCCTTCGGTGACCATGAAATGACACTTTTCCCAATTTAGCACAAGGTTTACCTCCACACATCTTTCCAGGATTTTCTCAAGGTTGATAAGACAATTTTTGAAATCAGATCCACAAACTGAGAAATCGTCCATAAATACTTCCATGATTCCATTTAAATAGTCTGCAAAGATATACATCATGCAGCGTTGGAAAGTGGCAGGGGCATTATAGAGTCCAAAAGGCATTCTTCTGTAGGCAAAAGTTCCAACAGGGCATGTAAAGGTAGTTTTTTCTTGATCTTCGGGGTGAATAGGTATTCGGAAGAATCCTGAATATCCATCTAGGTAACAAAAGTAAGAGTGTCTGGCTAGGCGCTCCAACATTTGGTCTATGAATGGTGTTCTGGGCAGGCCCAATTCCTAGAATTGGGCCAGGCAAACCGGCTCTGCAGAATGCTCGACGTCGAGCAACATTGAGAATAATGGTCCCTATCGACCAAGGTTATATCGACCAAGACGAAGTCCTCCAACGACTAGTTTTGACTGTTACCTATCTTTACGGATTCCGCGATCCGCGCCCAACGGTGTGGACCAATAATCTTCCACTTAGCCCAGTATATAAACCCTCTCATTTGGGAGGGTCAGGTATTCAATTCTCTGACCTTAATTCATGTACTTGCTCACTCTTTGCTTAGTGTCTTACTTCAGCGTCGGAGTGCCTTGCAGGTACACACCCCTCATCTCCTCATCAACCGTCCTTCAACAACGCTCGAGGCCACCTGTATCGGATCCTGATCTCCAGGTACGATCAGGTGGCGCCGTTTGTGGGAAACTGATTTCCCCGTTCTTCTCTCTCAAAATCTTCAAAGAACCAAAGTTTTTACCAAGATCCATGGCTGCTCGAGACAATCCGGACAACCGATCGAACGATGGCATGATCCTCACGCAACGTGAGAGCAACATTCATCATCCTCCGCACGAAGAAACCGTGCAAGATCACCCAAACGGGAAGACGATCTCGCTTTCTCCCGACCGCGACCAACCTCTGGAGAGTCTCCCGGAAGTCCTCTTTCCCCCGACTCCTTCAGGATCTGACTTCGCCGCACTGGCCGAAATATTGAATCAGACAAATTTGCTGCTCCTCGCCCATGGCGAGAAAATTGCCCATCTCGAAGAAAATAATTGTCGACCCCGGTCTCCCGCGAGACACCAGAGAAGGCATAGTCCCTCTCCTCCCAAGAGAAAAAGGAAGGGACGCATCGACGAATCTACTGGGGACAAATGACCTTGCCAGTCTCCTTCGCGATCTTCCCCTCCAAGAAAATCAAGAAGGAGCAAATCAAGATCTACATCGCCTCGGAGAGTAAAGAAGCGCGCACCCAGGTCCCCTTCGTTCAACTCCAGTGACGACGAGGACACCCGGGGCCCCCTCTCGTCAGAAATCATGGAAGCTAAACTTCCAAGAGGTCTAGAAAAACCACCACCACTAGGCTCATATGATGGGACCACAGATCCGGATGAGCATATCAAGAATATTGATGTGTTGCTCGACTACCGAGGAGTATGAGGAGCGATCAAATGTCACCTCTTTCCTACAACACTGAGGAAAGGGGCGATGACGTGGTATAAAAGCCTCGAAGCAGAGTCCATCACTTCCTGGAAACAGCTCGGACGCACGTTTTCCAGGCACTTCACCGCCTCAAGGCGACACCCGGAGACGGAAGCTTCGCTCGAAGCGATCATCCAAGGGAAAGACGAACCTTTACAAACTTATATCGAAAGGTTCAACAAAGAAGCAGTCCAGGTGTCCACTACCGACGACATGAAGAAGTATTTGTTGGAACGGGGACTATGCCCGTCAACGGATTTTCACCGGGAAGTCGACATCGAGACCCCTGCCACCCTTGACGCATTCTTGCTGAAAGCCCAAGCTTATATCCAGTATGATGAAAAACAGGCAGTCAACTCCGTACGAGACGCTCGACGTCGCGAAGATGCGAAGCCCCACCGAGTCGATGAACCCTCGACATCTCGTCAGGGAGGAAACAAAAGAAAGGATGACCGCTCTCGTGAACCGCGGGAGCACAGAGGACCCATCGGCCGATTTCGCGAATATACTCCACTCCTGGCCTCCAGGGAGAAAATATTGTCCGAATGTGCCAACTCAGAATTCAGGCAAGCAGGGGTATGCTTTCCGAAGTAGCAACCTAGCAAACCGGGCACGGACAAAAAAAAATATTGCAGATTCCACAAAAGTCATGGCCACAATACCGAAGACTGCATCCATCTCAAGGATGCAATCGAAATACTTATTAAGGACGGGCACCTTAAACAATTCACCAAATCCAGGGACACTCCTCGACAAGAAGCACATGAGACTCAAAAGACCGAGGAGGTTGTACCCGTTCCTGCGAATGCAAACATGCAGGTCGCCCTGAGCATCTATCGCCCAGAGGATTTCTTCCTGCCCGATCACACAGGGAGTCCGGGGTATCTTTTCTCCCATAGCCCATGGGAAACCTTTCCATCCGCCATGGTCATCTCAGGGGGGGGGGGTTCAACAAAATCACAATCGGATCCGTAATGAGAAAATTCGACCAGCTGATTGCGAAGGGGCCCGCACAGAACGCAACCCTAGACCCACCAAGAGAAGGCTCGGTACCCCTTTCCTTTTACCGGGAGGAACTCTTAGGAGGGGCGCCAAACGCCAGCATTCCGCTACTTATCCGGGCGCGAATGGGGAATTTTGATGTGAGAAGAATCTTGGTGGACCAAGGCAGCTCCTGCGACATTATGTACTCCCAGTTGTTTTCAACACTCCAGTTAAACGAAACACACCTGACTCCGTACGTCGGGTCAGACTTGCAAGGTTTCAACGGAGCGGTCTCTCGACCATGGGGCTACGTCGATCTGTTTGTCACCTTCGGAGCAGCCGAGACAGCCAGAACGGTCCGAGTCCAGTTCCTAGTCGTTGATTGCCCGTCGCTATACCAGTGCATTCTGGGACGACCGACACTAGCCAAGCTGATCGCTATTCCATCCACCGTCCACCTAAATATGAAGTATTATACTACTTCGGGCAAGGTTGCTACACTGCACGGGGACGTCAATGCTGCTCGCCGATGTTTCGAAGCGGCATCTAAAGGTCTTAGCTCAATATCTTACCAACCAAGTCCTTCAGCATTGACTTCACCAGATGCTCCACAAACATCCAGGGCCTTTCCTCAGGTAGACTCGATCGATCTGGACTGCTGGTTCTCAAACGACAACGAGGGCATTCAAAAGCCAACCGATTCACTATCCTGGCCAATTCCAAACAGAGAGTTCGAGCTGATTCCTTTGGGAGATGACCCGACCCGGTGCGTTAAGATCGGAGCACATATGCCCGACTTGGCAAAACGACAGTTAGAAGCTTGCCTCAAAGGAAACGCGGATTTGTTCGCCTGGAGCGCCGCAGAGATGCCAGGACTCGACCCCGAGATAACCTACCATCACCACTCCATCGACCCAACACACAAAGTGGTCGCCCAGCGTAGGAGGAAGCAGTCGACCGAAAAAACTGAAGCGGCTGAATCTGCTGTTAAAAACCTCCTAGAGGCAAAATTTGTAACCGAGGCCAAGTACACAACCTGGCGCTCAAATGTTGTACTTGTCAAGAAATCTAATGGAAAGTGGAGAATGTGTGTTGATTATACTGATCTTAACCGGGCATGCCCGAAAGACGCATACCCTTTGCCTAACATCGATAAATCGGTCGACAATTCGTCCGGCTTCAAGCTATTGTCCTTCATGGACGCCTACTCAGGGTATAATCAAATACCCATGGCCGTGTCCGACAAAAAATACACGGCCTTCATGACCGAATCGGGCAACTACTATTATAACGTTATGCCCTTCGGTCTAAAAAATGCAGGTGCGACATATCAGCGCATGATGAATAAAGTATTCCGGGAAGAAATCGGAGACATGCTCGAAGTGTATATGGACGACATGATCGTCAAATCTCAACAAGAGACAGACCACGCGTCCCACTTACGAAAAGTGTTCGATCAGGCACGGAAGTGCAAAATGTGTTTCAATCCCGAGAAGTGCACATTTGGGGTCCAAGCAAGGAAGTTCCTCGGATTCTATCTAACCGAGCGAGGCATCAAAGCCAATCCCGACAAATGCCGGGCGTTCGCAGAACTTCCAACCCCTAATTCTAAAAAATCCATACAATCACTAAACGGGGTCCTCACTTCCCTCGCTCGATTTGTGGCAAAATCCGCTCAACACGCCCTCCCCTTTTACAAGCTCCTCCGCAAAGAGGCTACTTTTGAATGGACGGAGGAGTGCGAGCTAGCCTTATCCCACTTGAAGAAGGCACTATCTGAGCCCCCAGTTTTGTCCAGGCCTGAAGAAGGGGAAACACTTTACCTCTATCTCGCCGTAGCAAACGAAGTCGTAAGCGCGGCCCTCATACGCGACCTACCCGAGGGACAAAAACCTGTCTATTTTACGAGCAAGGCACTCCATGGCCCTGAAATTCGATACCTCCAGGTAGAAAAGGTGGCCCTGGCCCTCCTTTTTGCAGCCAGAAGGCTACGACATTATTTCTTGGCCCACACCATCATCGTAAGAACATACCAACCCATAAGACAATTGCTCGGTCGACCAGACATGGCCGGGTGAATGCTAAAATGGTCGTTAGAACTGTCCGAATTCGACATCAAATTCGAGGGGAGACAAGCTCTCAAAGCTCAAGCACTGGCCGACTTTGTGGCAGAACTCACTTTCATCGAGCAGGAGCCGAAATCCCCATCCAAATGGACTATCTTCGTGGACGGAGCGTCTGGCCCGGCGGGTAGCGGAGCTGGGGTTATCTTAGAAAATGAAGAAGGAAACATTATCGAAATATCCTTAAATTTATCCTTCCCCACTTCCAACAACCAGGCGGAATACGAAGTCTTCCTAGCAGACATACGGCTCGCGACTGACCTGGAAGTGGAAGAGATCACAATTTATACGGATTCCCAGATGGTCGCTAGCCAAGTCCGAGGAGATTTCCAGGCTAAAAGCGATAACATGGCCGAATACCTAGCCCTTGTAAAAGGCGAACTAAAACGATTCAGAAGTGTGGAGGTCAAACACGTCCCGCGAGAGAATAATACCCGAGCTGACGTCCTTTCCAAGTTGGCAAACACTAAAAAGAAAGGAAACAACAAATTCGTCATACAAAAAGTGCTCCCCCGACCAAGCATTGGACAGTCGTCAATCCACCTAGACGTTAATCTCGTAGGCAACACGAACTGCTGGATGACCCTAGTGTTTAACTACCTGACCAAAGGGGAGTTACCGGCAGACCCGAAAATGACCAGCATCGTGCGACGAAGGTCGTGATCATACTCTCTAGTGGGTGGACGTATGTATCGTCGAGGATTCTCTACACCTCTCCTCAGGTGCGTAGAAGAAGAGAACATCCCACACGTACTAAGAGAGGTCCATGAAGGAATTAATGCACAACATCCGGGCGGACGGTCGTTGGCCCGAAAGATTCTCCGAGCAGGATATTATTGGCCTACACTCCAGCACGACGCGAAGGAACACGTAAAAAGGTGTAACAAATGCCAACGACACGGGAACGTACACGTAGCACCCCCTACCGAGCTAAAATCACTATCTTCCCCTTGGCCGTTCGCATGGTGGGGGATGGATATCTTAGGGCCATTCGTCGTCGGATCCGGCCAAAATAAATACCTAATTGTAGGCGTCGATTATTTCACCAAATGGATAGAAGCTGAGGCCTTAGCCAAAATCACTACGCTCAACACACTACGTTTCTTCAAGAGGAACATCCTCGCCCGATTCGGAGTACCACTCGCCATTGTGACCGATAACGGTACCCAGTTTACAGATAAACACTTCAAAGAATTTGTTGCATCAGTAGGAACAAAACAATACTTCGCTTCAGTGGAGCACCTCCAAACTAACGGGCAAGCAGAGGCCTCAAATAGGGTAATCCTAAGAGGCCTGAAACGAAAACTGGACGAACACAAGAAGCACTGGGTCGAGGAGTTAAATAGCATGTTGTGGGCGTATAGAACCAACCCCTACTCAACGACCGGTGAATCCCCGTTCCGGTTGGCATATGGGACCGAGGCATTATGGAAATGCACGTCCGATCCAGACGAACAGAGTCCCCAATGGACCAGGACACCAACTCCGAAGCTTTGAGAGACGAGATTGACCTGGTCGAAGAAATCCGATCAGAGGCTGCTCTCCGGGAGGCCACTCTCAAACAGAAAATAGTCGCTCGATACGATTCTAAAGTCATAAGACGAAGGTTCGAGGTGGGTAGTCTCATTCTAAGGAGAAATCACAGGGACCCCCGCGAGGGAAAACTTACACCCAATTGGGAGGGCCCATATCGCGTCCGAGCAAAAACCGAAAACGGAGCCTATTATTTAGAAAATCTACACGGGGAAGAACTTGCTCGGCCATAGAACGCCGAGAAGCTCAAGCAATATTACAGCTAATTTACAAAGTCACCTTGCTCAACTCTCAAGCGAGGAGCGATAGGTCTGACTAAGAACTGCGTGCCCAGGTGTTGCACCCCAAAATTTGCCCTCACAATACAAGACTTTGTGTTCTAAGAAGTTTCACAAGGTTCACAAGTTTCTCAATGTTTACATAACCTTTCATGAGGTTCATGAAGTCTACAAGTTACTTTATGAAGGTTCACAAGGTTCACAAGTTTCTCAAACATTTACAAGACCTTTCATGAGGTTCATGAAGTCTACAAACTACTTTATGAGGGTTCACAAGGTTCACAAGTCCCACAATACTTTCAAAAACCTTTCATGAGGTTCATGAAGTCTACAAGTTATTTCATGAAGGTTCACAAGGTTCACAAGCTTCACAATACCTCCCATGAGGTTCACAAGACATTTTATGATGGTTCACAAGCTTCACAATACCTCCCATGAGGTTCACAAGACATTTTATGATGGTTCACAAGGTTCACAAAGTTCGCAATTGGTCAAAAGAGTTGACAATTCCCTCAGGCAATGCACCTCCTAAGCAGTGCATCCAAAACTAGGGTTTTGACTTTAATCAGGCTAAATGGACTTCCAATACCTCAAGTGAGCTTCATAACATCTTACATGTATATAAAAACCCCCATGACAAGTTTCAAAACTTTTCTCAAAAGTTTGCTCAGTCAGATGATCAGATAAGTCAAAATCAGTCAAAGCAGTTAAAAAGTCAAATTGAGGTCAACTGTGATCAAACCAAAGTCAAACTTCATGATTTTTTGCCAACATCAAGTATATGAAGTAAAATTCATCATTTGATCAAGGGTTGATCATGATTCATCAAGGAGATTTCAGATCATCAAGAATCAGGAGTTTCTAAATTAGGGTTTCCTCAGTAAAAGTCAACTGAACTTTGACCAGCCATAACTTTCACATACTTCATCAACAAGTCTCCACTCAAAGCTCATTTTGAAGGAAATTGAATTCTCTACAACTTTGATCTTTCAAGTCAAGCCCAAAAATGCTTCATTTGGAAGCTATGAGCTAAGACATTATAGGTCATTTCAAAAGTCAACAAAAAGTCAACAACTTCAAAAGGGCATAACTTGAGATTGGTAAATGATATGGACATGAAACCAGTGGGGTTGTTTAGAGGACTCTTCAAGCTTTCCAAAATGTCCAAGAACACCCCCATACCTTTAAAATTGAGGGAGATATGCCCTTGCAAAGTTGGGAAATTTTGTGATGGTTTATAATGAAAATGGAGGTCCAAAAACAATTCTTTCCAAATGGGCTGGCCAAATTATGACCCAACCCATACAACAACATCATGCACGAAATTTCCATGTTATTTTCATAATTTTTATTTTATTTAATTAATTTATTATGATTTTTTATACTTAAAATCATTTTAAATTTAAATAAAATATTAAATATGAAGATTTAATTTTATTATTGATTCTAGAATATCATAAAGTCAGCATGGAACAAATTGATGCAAGAAGGATATTGAATGGCTTGAAATAGAAAGCATTGGTACAAAAATATTGAAATTTTAAAGCTTATCATGATGAATCTTTTTGAATCAAATCTTGCACACAATCAATCAAGTTTTTGACCTAGATTCAATCACATATAAGTACTGATCATAACCCTATCACTGATTCACGAATTTGCTGCCTCAAAGTGTAAGTTCCAAACATCAAAAATTATCCAAAAAAATCATATTCGGATTTTGAGTTCCAAAGCATTTGAAGGTAAAACATGATCATAGACGTGTTCCTTGGGCATCCATGAAGCGAAATCATCACTCATATGCATCCCATATGCACCATATTGTTCAACCCGAGCTCACTTTAACCTTGAATATAATTTTTTCGATTCCATTAATGTGTTGCTTTTCAATGAATTTTGCTTACATAATCTTGTTTGTTGATGACTATAGATGGAATCTGGATAGTTTGGTGAAGTTCCATAGCCTGAAACATGATCCACCATTTTTAGGGTTTACGGCTCCAATTAGGGTTTTATAATCCAGCCAATATAAATGGATTCTAAGAACGTGGAATGATTGGAAAACTTGTTAGAAACTTAATGGAATGATCAATTTCATGAAACCATACTGTTTTGTCATTGTTTGAATTTTGTAGGTTTTGCTGCAATTCAAAAATCGCAGGTAAGTTTGTAGGTGAAATCGCAGGAAAATTCGAAGGGCACAAGGAAGAAGACGAAGTCAATTCGCGCCTGTTTTAAAAATTCAAATTTCATTTAAAAATATTATGAATTAATCCTGGTTATGTTTCACAAACGTACGTTTGTCCCAGTGGTAAGGCTGATACGCGTATGGTGTGAGGGCGCTGGTTCGATACTTGGCTGGGTGTATTTTTTTTCCTTTTATTTTCAGGTTAAGTGTACATAATATATTATGTATGGTTGCCAACACACTACCAGAAGGGCTCTCCCAGCCAGGTGGTAATGCGCGCGTGTGTGTATCTATGAGGTCCTGGGTTCAACACCACCCCAGGCCTTTTGTTTTCATTATTTTCTGGATTTTTCAAGGCAAGACACAAAACAAAGCTGACTCATTCTATTATCACCAAAGCCTGGCTGGCCTGATGGTACGTTTTGATGGTTGCAGCCTGAGTGTCCTGGGTTCAAACCCAGCCAAGGTATGTTTTTTTTACTACTTTTTTTTTTATTTTGATTTCTTATGTAATTAGCTTAATTGTCTTCTTGTTATTAATAAAAAATAAATCATATATGTTCAAATATCTAAAAAAAAAACATTTTATTTTCTAAAAGTTCTAAACTTTATTTTTTTTTCTAAGTCAAAAAATTATTTTCTTATTTATATATGTAAATATAATATATGCAAATAATTTTGTATAATTAAATTAGAAATCCTAAAAAATATTTTTTCTAAACAAAACCCTAATTTTTGTGAAAAACCTAATTTTATTTTCTAAATAATTTTTACTTTCTAATTCTTTATATAATTATAATGTATATATTTATTTAATATAATTTTTGCAAATGTAATAATTAATAAAATTAAAATTTTATAAATATGATTAATTTTGTGAATATGATATTTAAAACTTATTTTCTTCATATAATGTGTAAATATTTTTAATGTTAATATATGTTTAGAAATAATTAAATTTGTAATAATTAAAATTTATAATTATATTATGTTTAAAAATTTTATTTAGTTATTCTTATTTCTAAATAAATGTTATATATCAAAATTAAGTTTTGTGTTTATTATTCTAATCATGTCATTATAATATTTTTTATTTAATTCTATTTATTTTAATTATTGTTACTAACCATGTTATTATTTATTTTTGCTTCATTAATCTTATATATTTTATTATTATTATTTTACTAACTTTACTTATTTTTATTATTTCTAACTTTTGATTATTATTTCACTAATATTATTTTAACTAACCCTATTTTTTAATTTTTATTATTACTAACCCATATTTATTTATTGCTTATTTATTATTTTTGCTTATTATTTATTTATTTTTTAATTTGCTTATTATTATAATTATGTAATTGCTCCTTGGTGTAAATTTGTAATATTTAATTATTTAATTTGCTTGCTATGGTTAGTAATTTAGGGAGTGCAAATATGTATTCTATTTTAAAATAAATTTAGATCATTTTAATCATAAGATAAATAATATTGAACACTCACACACGTAAGTCGATTTCTAATCGCCATCTCACATTCCTAAGGTTATCCCTCAATGTTGCCTAATCATAAGGTCAAGTGGGGTGTATAAAGCAAGTCCCTTAAAAGAAAAATCATCAAGTCTCTAATGGTTGCCTTTAAAGATCAAGTCCCTTTTCGAATAATGATGATAGTCCCTCCTAAATGCTTAATACACCTCACAGTTGCCTCCATAAACAGATGTCCCTCACTTGTCCCATACATCCAAGGTAATGACTACCTATTCCTTAATAATAGGGATAGTCTTACCACTTAAAGGATAAAGAACATAAAAGACTTAAACTTTAGGGTAGGTTCCTCTTATGTACTTGCTCACTTCATTCAAAACTTTTCAAACTTTTCACAATTTCAAACAAATTTTCAAACACAAGTTTTTACGCATCCGTACATGGATCATTATCAACTATGATGAAAATTTTTTCTATTCACACACTACACTTTCAAAAACAATTCAAAAGTGAGCTAAGTAACTAAGAGCCCATGGATAACCATGGATGTAAAGGGTGCTAACACCTTCCCTTTACATAACCTACCCCCCGGACCCAAAAATATCTCTTAAGGTCTTTCCTGTTCTTTTATACCCTTTCCTTTTGGATAAAATAAAAGTCGGTGGCGACTCTTGCTATCCGCAACATAACTAAAGTCAGTTCTCCCACCGTGTTACAGAACTGGCGACTCTGCTGGGGACTAAATTTAAGAGGGGTACCCTTAGGAATTAAGATCACTTTAAAATTGTTTGTCTTGTTTGCTTTACATTATCTTGTTGGGGTGCTCTATGTGTGAAAGGTCCTAACCCGGATCTAGTGTACCTTAGGTAAATGGCAATAGACCAAGGAAACTATACGACGTATATCGATACGGTTGATCTGGTGGCCATAGTTAGTGCGACTTCTTGGTTGGTGCTTATGTTCCTTAAGTCAAGTTGAGGATAATATGAGGCTGCCATATGTTGTCAATGCACTAACTAACTTTTAGAACCCTAGTTATCCCATCTTGGCCTTTAGAAAGTAGTGAGGTAACTGGCTTTGGTGCAGACTGAAGTTGGTTGACACTCGATACTACGCTCATTGAGATCCTAAGCTTGGAGGGTTTTGGTTGGCAAGTAAGTTGCCTTCTGAACAACCACCCTTGTGAAGGATCAATGATATTGAGATCCCTTAGAACCTGGTTACTTTTATAGGACAGGATGAACCATCTAACTTCAGGGGAGGGTACCTACCTTAAACCTCATGCAAGCCTTTAAACTTAGGGTTATGGTGTGACTTGTTTGTGTGTGCCACATGTTTGTGATTGAGCATAACATCATGACATCATCATGCATCATAAGCATAGCACTTTCACTAACCATTTCAAGGACCAAGGGATTTATCTTTGTTCTTTGTTGTAGGTCATGGCTTCTGCTCGTAGAAACACCATCAGAATCAACTTTGTGGGCATACCTGCTAAGCTTAAAGAGTTGGTTTCTCAAGTGTCTGATCATTCCCAGTTCATCAAGAGACATGGTCACCTATTGGATCTAGTCACTTCAGGGTTCAATGAAGACATGATGAGTGTCCTGTTTCAGTTCTTTGACCCTAAGCACCATTGCTTTACATTCCCTGACTATCAGCTGGTTCCAACCATGGAGGAGTTCTCTAAACTTCTGGGTATACCTGTTCTTGATCAAAGACCCTTCACAGGCTTGGAGAAGGAGCTTAAACCAGAGGTCATTGCTGCAGCCCTACATCTGAAGAAGTCTGACATTGTTCTAGAAACGAGAAGTGGAGTCAAGGGTATTCTTGCCAAGGTGCTAATGGATAAGGCTCAAATGTTCTTGAAGGCCATGAGCTATGATGCTTTTGAGGAGATCTTAGCCTTGCTGATATATGGTTTAGTATTGTTCCCCAATCCAGATCAGTTCATAGATGTTCATGCCATCAACATTTTCCTGAGTCACAATCCAGTGCCTACATTGCTTGGAGACATCCTACATTCTCTTCATACCCGTACTACAAGGGCAAGAGGAACTTTGATGTGCTGCATACCTTTGCTTTCTAGGTGGTTTATTTCTCACCTTCCTCGCTCAGTAATGAAGAATGAGCAAGGGTTCAGATGGTCCAAGAGGATCATGTCACTTTCTCACTCAGATATCCATTGGTGCTCCAGATCTATGGAGAATGTCACCATCATTGACCGTTGTGGGGAGTTTCCTAATGTGCCACTTCTAGGCATAAGAGGAGGCATCACTTACAACCCCTCTCTAGCTTTACAACAGTTTGGTTACGCCCGGAGCGATGGTCCACGTGACATGTTGATTCAAGGCATTGTGTTTGATTATGACAACGATCTTCAGGGTTACCGTCAGAGATTCATACGAGCTTGGGGAAAGGTAAACAGGATTGACAGCAAGACACTGGAGCCTAAGTACACTATTCCTATGGAGGCTTATCTCAGATGGGTACGATCTCGTGCTCAGACACTCATGATGCCATATCCTGCCGTCCTACCAGTTACCATGGAACCTGTTGCTGAAGGAGACACAGCTTATACCATCCTTCACCCAGACATGCCTACTGATAAGGAAGACTTGCAGAGATCATGGATCCAACTGAAGGAGCAAAGGGATACTTTCGAGGCTCATTACAAAGCAAGCCAAGCAAGAATCCTAGAGCTAACAAAGCAACTTCACGAGGAACGAAACCTCAACTCATACCTCAATACAAAGAGGAAACGTCCATGGGAGACTTAAAACCCCATCTTTTGTACTTATTTCATTTCATTTTTTGTAAGCCTAAAAGGCAAAACGATTTATTACTAATAAAAGTTTACTTTCGTGTTTGTCTAAACAAATTTAAATCCTGCGGTCCTTGAAAACATTGCATATGCATTCACATATCATTTCATCGCATCACAGGTTTATAATTGTGCACAGGTTTCTCATCTTCTCGCTGTTTATTTCAGCAATGGCTCTTGAACAATCAGTTAAGGATCTCCAGGCACAAAATGCACAGTTCCAAGAGCTGATCTTGAACCTGTCCAAGGGGCAGGATGAATTGAAGGCACTGCTGGCCAAGAAGACTGAAATTCTGTGATCAGGTATGAGATGTCCTAAGAGATGTCCCAACACTTGATAGGACACTTGACAGATTTAACCAAAACTTAAATAGCAAGAAAAGTAAACAACACAGAAGTTTGTTAACCCAGTTCAGTGTATAACCACACCTACATCTGGAGGCTACCAAGCCAGGAGGAAATCCACTATTAGTAATATTAATTCTAGACTTAAACCACCCTGTTTAATCTATCACTTAATAACTACCCAATGCAATTTCTACCTAAGACACACCTTAGATAAGAGTACCCTACTCACTCCCCCTCAATCACACAGTGATCAAGTTTACAAGTTTACTGAATTTGAAGACATCCTTCAAACAATACAGCTTGATCTTACTTAACAGTTTCAATCAAGTCACAAATGCACTTTTGCTTAAAAGCTTATAAAGTGGTACAATAAAACACAACCTGCTATTAAATTCTAGACACCCTATTTTGTCTTCTGTAATTCGTACTCAATTCTATGAGTTTCTGTTGCTTAAATAGGTATCTGTAATTTGGGCTTTCTGTAGAATTATCCAGCCCTAATGCGCAACAGCTTCCACCTTGAATTTAGGGTTTGTTACCTCCTAGATTCTAGGTGATTTAGGTCTTCTGATTTAATCTGAATCTTCAATATAAATCTCCCTACAGATGCGCCTTGTTCTGTTTTTATCCATAATTAATTAATTCCAGATAACTCTCCTTAAATATCTCTGATTAGTTAATCCATAATTAATTCTGGTAGCAGGTCTGAGATGTCTCAACATCTGTTGGGACATCCTGAAAAACTGAACTAAGTTCTTAACACAATGTCCCAACATCTGATGAGACATCCTGATATAAGTTCACATACTCTGTTTGATAATGTCCCAACATCTGATAGGACATTCTGAACTGAATTGAACATTTCTTGTTTGGTCAAAAATTCTGCCAATTCTTAAACATCTACAAAGACTAAGAAGGCTAGAAGGTCTGCTGGTTTGATCAACATGGGAAGAAGGTTCAAAGGTCCTGTCAAGACCAAAGAGCAAGTTGAAGACTATGAATCTGAGGAATTTGAGCAAGAGGTAGGCAGTCTCCACCATACAATGGGGGACTCTGATTCTGAGGCTAATTACTACCATGAGCCTAATGAAGACAAATTCAAGATGCTGGTGGATAGAATGGATGCTATGGAGTTGCAGAAGTCATCTGGGCTGGATTTTGAAGATTTGAGTCTGATATCTGGGGTAGTCATACCCATTGGTTTCAAGGTTCCTACATTTGTTGTCTATGATGGGGTCTCTTGTCCCAAGCTGCATCTGAGGTCCTATGTCAGAAGAATTCAACCCCACACTGCTGATAAAAAGTTGTGGATCCATTTCTTTCAAGAGAGTTTATCTGGAGCTCAGTTGGAGTGGTATTATCAGTTGGAGAATGTCAACATCAGGGATTGGAATGATCTTGCTGAAGCTTTCTATAAGCAGTATCAATACAATGCTGACTTAGCCCCCACTCGCATGCAGCTTCAGAGCATGTCAATGGGTGCCAAGGAAAGTTTTAAAGAGTATGCTCAGAAGTGGAGAGATTTAGCTGGAAGAGTTCAACCCCCTTTAACTGACAGGGAATTGGTTGATATGTTCATGTGTACGCTGAATGGTCCATTTTACAGTCATCTCATTGGAAGCTCATCATCTGGCTTCACCGAGTTGATCATGACAGGAGAGCGAGTAGAGAATGGTATAAAGAATGGCAAGATCCAAGTGGGTACTTCTTCATCAGGTGCTGCAAAGAAGCCTCCCACTGGGAAGAAAGAATCTAATGCTGTTTATGGTCAACCTGATCGTAACAGAAGGCATCAGTCTGTTAGTGCAGTGCATATTTCAAATCCAACTCCTGCACCAACAGAGCAGCCACAGGGCAACCAACAGAGGGCTAGAAGGCAGTTCACGAAGATCAACATGTCAATGGCACAGGCATTACAACACTTGTTGAAGGCTGAACTCATTACTTTGAAAGAGGCTCCTCAGAATTCTAATGTTACCTCTCCCAGGTACAATCCCAATGCACGATGTGCAAATCATTCAAACTGTCAGGGACATGATACTAATAACTGCTGGATCTTGAAGAATAAAATTCAAGATATGATTGATGCCGGAGAAATTGAGTTTGATCCTCCAGGTACTCCAAATGTGATTACTGCTCCAATGCCGAATCACGAGAAGACTGTTAATGCCATTGATGAAGATCTACATGTCTATTCAGTTATGGAGTTGAACACACCATTGTCTGTTATCAAAAAGAGGTTAGTACAAGCTGGGATCTTTCCAGGTTGTCGTGAAGATTGTTTGTATTGTACCTATAAGCCGGATAGTTGCTTCATATTGAGAGATGGAATTCAACGTCTCATGGATAAGTATACTATAGTATTTGAGAGGACTCCGTCGTCTGTAGAAAGTATGGTGGATCATCTGACTCGGGGTAAGAAGATTGAAGAGGTTGACATGGTTGACAAAGTACCAATAAGAATCACTTCAAAGGGTCCTATTAAAATCACTCATCAGGGTCCAATCAAAATTACTGCTGAAGGTCCCGTGAAAGTTGTTGCTGAAGCTAGAGTAGCTCCTGTGGTCATTACTACTCCTGGTCCTATCCCATATACGTCTGACAAAGCTGTGCCTTGGCACTATGGTTCTGATGTTTACATCCATGGTGTTAAGCAAGAGCCTGTAGCTGATGTGCCTGTTGACATTGATAATATTGCTGGATCTAGCAAGATCACTCGTAGTGGAAGAGTCTTCTCTCCTCCAGTTGCTTCTAAGAATGCAGTTACTCCTGCTGCTACCTCCACCACTGATGCTCGGGGCAAGGGTCCTGTTATTGAACCTATATCTACTGATGTGCCAGCTGCTGATGACCTCTCTAAGCAGATGGAAGAAGTATTGAAAATCATTCGCAAGAGTGATTATGACATTGTTGATCAGTTGGGGCATACTCCCTCAAAAATTTCTATACTGTCCTTATTGTTATGTTCTGAAGCTCATGCAAAAGCTTTGATCAAGTTTCTGAAGACTGCTCATGTACCCAGTGCAATTTCTGTTGACCAATTTGAGAACTGTGTTGCCCACCTGACCTATGACAATGGGTTAGGATTTTCGGATGCTGATTTGACCCCTGCCAAGAGGGATCATAACAGGGCCTTGCATATTTCAATTGAATGCAGGGGCACTACTCTGTCACATGTGCTGATAGACAATGGTTCCTCTTTGAATGTGTTGCCTAAGGAAGTCCTGAACAAGCTAAGTCCTGAAGATGCTGTGCTGAAGCCCAGTAATATGGTGGTAAAGGCTTTTGATGGTTCTAGAAGAGTAGTGCATGGAGAAATTGATCTTCCAATCAAAGTTGGCTCCCAGGTGTTTACTGCTACATTTTTTGTGATGGATATTCGTCCTTCGTACTCTTGTCTGCTTGGTCGTCCCTGGATCCATGGGGCAGGTGCTGTAACCTCTACATTGCACCAAAAGTTGAGATATCCGGTGGATGGAAAGGTTGTTACTGTCTATGGAGAAGAAGAATACTTTGTCAGCCATGTGAATACCTTCAAGTATCTGGAAATGGAAGGTGAATACATTGAAACTCCGTGTCAAACGTTTGAAGTGGTTCCTTGGGTTGTTAATGATTATGTAGCTCCTCCTGTTGTGAAGAAAGTTCTTGTGGTCACCAGAAAACCTCCAACAATGGCAATGGCCTCCCTCAACGATGCTAGAGCTGTGGTGGATGAAGGTGGTTGTACTATTTGGGGTCAGCTTCCTGATATCCCATACAAGTCTGACAAATTTGGTTTGGGTTTCACTGCAGAGTCCCAGAAGGCTATTCGTCGTGCTCGTGCTGTTCGTATCACCAATCAAGGGGTTGTGAAGGATCAGATTAATGCTGTGGGAGATCAAGATGAAGACTACAACTTGGATGCATGGATTTTTCCTACTGTGGGTGCTGGACTCAATAATTGGAAAGCTGAAGATGTTATCCCTATCTCCTTTAGTCAGGAGTAAATACTATTACTGTGTTGTTATATTTTAAACAATAAAACTTTCAAGCCATGTGCCTTACCCGGGGCACAATGGCGTGCTTGTTACGGGCTGTCATTTCATTTGCATACTTCATTCAATAAAATCAGTGGACGTTTCGTTTTCGTAAATATTATGTTCCTTGTCTTTCTTTTCTTTTATTTTTGCTTTATCAGCTATGTGTTCTTACACACACCCACATCACTAAAATGCAGATCCTCATCCACTCTGGATCCTGTTGATAACAGTTCTACTATTGCCAATTATAATTTCGAGAATCCGATCTATCAAACTGAAGACGAAAATGAGGACGATTGTGAAATACCTGTAGAGCTTGCTAGGTTGTTACAACAAGAAGAGAAAGCTATACAGCCACATGAAGAGCCAGTCGAAATTGTGAATCTGGGAACTGAAGAAAACAGAAAAGAGGTCAAGATAGGGGCTGATTTAGAGGACAGTGTCAAGAGCAGATTGATTAAGATGTTACGTGACTATGTGGAGATCTTTGCTTGGTCTTATGAAGATATGCCAGGGTTGGATACAGACATTGTGGTTCACCGTTTGCCAGTAAAAGAAGATTGTCGTCCAAAGAAGCAGAAGGTTCGTCGTATGCGTCCTGAAATGTCAGAAAAAATCAAGGCAGAGGTAATGAAATAGTTCAATGCAGGGTTCTTAGCAGTGACTTCTTATCCTCAGTGGGTTGCAAATGTGGTACCAGTTCCTAAGAAAGATGGTAAGGTACGTATGTGTGTGGACTATAGAGATTTGAACAAGGCTAGCCCCAAAGATGACTTTCCACTTCCTCATATTGATATTCTGGTAGACAACACTGCTCAGCATAAGGTATTCTCTTTTATGGATGGTTTCTCTGGTTACAATCAGATCAAGATGGCGCCTGAAGATATGGAGAAGACAACATTTGTGACACAGTGGGGCACCTTTTGCTATAAGGTAATGCCATTTGGTTTGAAGAATGCAGGGGCAACATATCAGCGTGCTATGGTGGCTTTGTTTCATGATATGATTCATCATGAGATAGAGGTATATGTGGACGATATGATAGCCAGGTCTCAGAATGAAGAGCAACATCTTGATCATCTGCACAAGTTGTTTGAGAGGTTGAAGAAATACAAGTTGAGATTGAATCCAAACAAGTGTACTTTTGGGGTTAGATCTGGAAAGCTCCTGGGTTTCATTGTCAGTGGAAAAGGTATTGAAGTAGATCCTGCAAAAGTGAAAGCTATACGAGAGATGCCAGCTCCCCGTACTGAGAAGGAGGTTAGAGGTTTCTTGGGACAATTGAACTACATTGCAAGATTTATTTCCCAATTAACTGCCATCTGTGAGCCAATTTTCAAGTTGTTGAAGAAAGATCAGGTGATGGAATGGAATGATGAGTGCCAGGCTGCCTTTGATGAAATCAAGAGATATTTGCTGGAACCACCAATCTTGATGCCACCAGTTAATGGAAGACCCTTGATTATGTATTTAACAGTGTTAGACAACTCAATGGGGTGTGTGTTGGGGCAACATGACGAGTCTGGTCGAAAAGAGCAGGTAATATACTACCTTAGCAAAAAGTTTACCGACTGTGAAACAAGATACTCACTGCTCGAGAAAACTTGTTGCGCTTTGGCATGGGCTGCTCGCCGACTAAGACAGTATATGTTGACCCATACTACCTTGTTGATTTCAAAGATGGATCCAATCAAGTACATATTTGAGAAACCTGCTCTCTCCGGAAGAATTGCAAGATGGCAAATGACCTTGACAGAATATGACATACAATACACTACTCAGAAGGCCATTAAAGGAAGTGTTGTTGCTGATCATTTGGCTCATCAAGCAGTAGATGATTACCAGTCAATGACTTTTGAGTTCCCTGATGAAGACATTATGATTATTACCAAAGAACCTGGACAATATGACGGACCTGAACAAGGATCCCGATGGACTATGGTTTTTGATGGTGCCTCTAATGCACTTGGTAATGGTGTTGGTGTTGTGATTAGTTCCCCTGAAGGTTGTCATACCCCGATTACTGCCAGACTTTGTTTCTATTGTACCAATAACATGGCTGAGTATGAGGCATGTATCCTGGGTATTAAAGCTGCTATTGATATGAAGATTCAGTTCCTTGATGTGTATGGAGATTCAGCCCTGGTAGTAAGTCAAATTAAAGGAGATTGGGATACCAAGCATGATAATCTCATTCCTTACAGAGAGCATGTGTTGTCTTTGATTCCACATTTCAAAAAGATTACCTTTGGGCACATTCCACGAAGAGAGAATCAGTTGGCAGATGCATTAGCCACCATGGCATCTATGTTTGAGATCAGCTGGGATGATGAAGCTCCCAAAATTACCATTGATAGATTTGAGAAGCCTGCATACTGCAATGAGGTTGACACAGAAGAGGCAGATGAGAAGCCTTGGTTCTATGAAGTGAAAAGATATCTTGAAGCTCAGGAGTTCCCTGAAGGGGCATCTGTCAAAGATAGGAAGTTTCTGAGAAGGTTTTCTGCTAAGTTCTTTTTGAGTAATGGGATGTTGTACAAACGCAATCATGATTCAACTTTGCTTCGTTGTGTGGATAAGAAGGAAGCAATTGAGATCATGGAGGATATGCATGATGGGATCTTTGGCACTCATTCTAGTGGTTATACTATGGCAAAGAAGATATTGAGAGCAGGTTACTATTGGTCTACCATGGAAGCTGATTGCTATCAACACTCCAGAACTTGTCATAAGTGTCAAATTTATGCTGATAAAGTCCATGTACCTCCATCACCTTTGAATGTGTTGACTGCTCCTTGGCCCTTTGCCATGTGGGGCATTGATATGATTGGTGAGATCAAACCTACTGCTTCTAATGGGCATCGTTTCATCCTGGTTGCTATTGATTACTTCACGAAGTGGGTGGAGGCAGCTTCATTTGCATCTGTTACGAAGAATGTTGTGGCTCGGTTCATTAAGAACAATCTCATATGTAGGTATGGTATCCCCGAAAGAATTATCACTGACAATGGCTCTAACCTGAACAACACTATGATTACTGATCTCTGCACGCAGTTCAAGATTAAGCATCATAACTCTTCTCCGTATCGTCCGAAGATGAATGGGGCAGTTGAAGCTGCTAATAAGAACATTAAGAAGATCGTACAGAAGATGACTGTTACTTACAAGGATTGGCATGAGATGTTACCATTTGCTCTTCATGGTTATCATACTACAATACGTACTTCAACAGGGGCAACCCCATTCTCCTTAGTCTATGGTATGGAAGCAGTTCTGCCCATTGAAGTTCAGATTCCCTCCTTGAGAATTATGAAGGATGCAGGCTTGGATGAAGATGAGTGGATTCAGACTCGACTGGACCAAATAAATTTGATTGATGAGAAGAGGTTAGCAGCAGTTTGTCATGGCCAGATGTACCAAAAACGAATGATCAAAGCTTTTAACAAGAAGGTTAAGCCAAAGGTATATCAGGCTGGTGACTTGGTAATCAAGCGTATCATATTACCACAGGGTGATCCTAGGGGCAAGTGGACTCCAACATATGAAGGACCATTTGTAGTCAAGACAGTGTTCTCAGGAGGTGCCATGATACTGACTACAATGGATGGTGAAGACTTCCCACAGCCTGTAAACGCAGACATAGTTAAAAAATACTACGCATAAAAAGAGACCCGCTAGGTTGACAGGCCTAGGTAAAAATAAGGGCATCCCGGCAAACCAAAAGGGTTTGGGCAAAAATTAGGGATATATATAAAAAGATGTACACCCGGCAAGTCGAAAACCTGAAAAGGCGGCTTGGGCAAAAAAGGGTATCCCGGTGGATTGAAAACCTGAAAGGGCAATCCAGGCAAAAGTTAGGGATTAAAGCGTATGACTATGTCTCATTTGGATCACCCATAAAACTGCAACCAGTTGTACTACTTACTCAAGCTCGAACAGATAAAGCTCAATCCAATCGTTTCCGTCTCAACAACAGAAGATGAGATACTTGAAGATAATGGCAATAGTAGAATTGAAACTCAATAGGATCATTTCTCACATAGCTGGTTCTCTTTGTTTTGTAAAAACCTTATGACAAAATCCTCTTACTAGGGTTTATGTCTCCTTGTACAAACTTACCCGTGTATGGGTCACTTTTTGATATAAATAAATTCCATCTTTTGAATCCAGATTTACTTTTACCCTATTTACATAAGCGAAATGTCCATTGGTTGTGTTTGAATGTATGTATGCTTTTGAATACGATTGATGTTTACCAAAATGCATGTATGCTTTTAATATGATTGATGTTTACCAGAAATGCATAAAAATGCAGTAATAGTATTTACTAAGGACGAACGAGGGAAGGACTTCAACGAAGCTTCGCCGGTTCCTCTTTACAAGAAAACTACAAAACTCTCAGTAGGACGAATCCATCTTCACAAAGTCTTATCTCCCCTGGAATTTATATCCATCTCTTTTATCCTCATACGGATATACGGGAACTTACTTTCCAATAAGGGTACGACGAACGAAGACGGGAGGTTATATCTGCCCTACCATCAAACGAAGACGAAGGTTATGTATACCTTACTATCCCCAGCAGACGGGAGATTATATATACCTTGCTATCCCCAGCAGACGGAAGATTATGTATAATATATTCTTCAGCAACGAATCGGGATTTATTTTCCCTGGCCAGCAGTTGTTATACGAAGATATCCAGTCGCTTCCGGCAGTATCATATCATACATACATCATTTACATCATACCATAACATACATATCCATAAATACATAATACATTTACTTAGGTGCATCATACTATGCATGCATACATAAGGCATAAACTAATATTATTATACGGAATGTCACCTTGGTTTCAGGTTAATTATCCAACAAAGAAACTTATGATCATCAGGATTGCTCTGTCCTCCTGAAGACATGCTGTTACATCAGGATTACTCCAGTCTCCTGAAAGCATATCATTAATCTCATCAGGACTGCTCTATCCTCCTGAAGACATGCTGTTACATCAGGATTACTCCAGTCTCCTGAAAGCATATCATTAATCTCATCAGGACTGCTCTATCCTCCTGAAGACATGCTGTTACATCAGGATTACTCCAGTCTTCTGAAAGCATATCATCAATCTCATCAGGACTGCTCTATCCTCCTGAAGACATGCTGTTACATCAGGATTACTCCAGTCTCCTGAAAGCATATCATCAATCTCATCAGGACTGCTCTATCCTCCTGAGGACATGCTGTTACATCAGGATTACTCCAGTCTCCTGAAAGCATATCATCAATCTCATCAGGACTGCTCTATTCTCCTGAAGACATGCTGTTACATCAGGATTACTCTAGTCTCCTGAAAGCATATCATCAATCTCTCAAGACTGCTCTATCCTCTTGAAATCACATCAATACCTCAGGACTGCTCCAGCCTCCTGACTGCTATCATTATACTTTCATATTCAGAACCGCTTTATCCTCCTGACAGATTCTCCGGATTACCTTACCCTCCTGGAAGTTATCATTACATCTTCATATTATGGATTGACTTATTCTCCAAGAAATGTATCTGAAGAATTTTTTTCTCCAAGTGGCATCTTTAAGCCCACTCAAGCATATTTCAATTAGTCATCCGTATTACTCTATGCACTGGTGAGTACAAATTTTTGGGCTTTTGTGTTCAATCCCCTTCAACCTTCCAGGTCACGACTGGCAAATATACCAATCTAACCCCTCAGGTTTCAGAAAATTGAACAGGGGCAGCTGTTGCACCCCAAAATTTGCCCTCACAATACAAGACTTTGTGTTCTAAGAAGTTTCACAAGGTTCACAAGTTTCTCAATGTTTACATAACCTTTCATGAGGTTCATGAAGTCTACAAGTTACTTTATGAAGGTTCACAAGGTTCACAAGTTTCTCAAACATTTACAAGACCTTTCATGAGGTTCATGAAGTCTACAAACTACTTTATGAGGGTTCACAAGGTTCACAAGTCCCACAATACTTTCAAAAACCTTTCATGAGGTTCATGAAGTCTACAAGTTATTTCATGAAGGTTCACAAGGTTCACAAGCTTCACAATACCTCCCATGAGGTTCACAAGACATTTTATTATGGTTCACAAGCTTCACAATACCTCCCATGAGGTTCACAAGACATTTTATGATGGTTCACAAGGTTCACAAAGTTCGCAATTGGTCAAAAGAGTTGACAATTCCCTCAGACAATGCACCTCCTAAGCAGTGCATCCAAAACTAGGGTTTTGACTTTAATCAGGCTAAATGGACTTCCAATACCTCAAGTGAGCTTCATAACATCTTACATGTATATAAAAACCCCCATGACAAGTTTCAAAACTTTTCTCAAAAGTTTGCTCAGTCAGATGATCAGATAAGTCAAAATCAGTCGAAGCAGTTAAAAAGTCAAATTGAGGTCAACTGTGATCAAACCAAAGTCAAACTTCATGATTTTTTGCCAACATCAAGTATATGAAGTAAAATTCATCATTTGATCAAGGGTTGATCATGATTCATCAAGGAGATTTCAGATCATCAAGAATCAGGAGTTTCTAAATTAGGGTTTCCTCAGTAAAAGTCAACTGAACTTTGACCAGCCATAACTTTCACATACTTCATCACCAAGTCTCCACTCAAAGCTCATTTTGAAGGAAATTGAATTCTCTACAACTTTGATCTTTCAAGTCAAGCCCAAAAATGCTTCATTTGGAAGCTATGAGCTAAGACATTATAGGTCATTTCAAAAGTCAACAAAAAGTCAACAACTTCAAAAGGGCATAACTTGAGATTGGTAAATGATATGGACATGAAACCAGTGGGGTTGTTTAGAGGACTCTTCAAGCTTTCCAAAATGTCCAAGAACACCCCCATACCTTTAAAATTGAGGGAGATATGCCCTTGCAAAGTTGGGAAATTTTGTGATGGTTTATAATGAAAATGGAGGTCCAAAAACAATTCTTTCCAAATGGGCTGGCCAAATTATGACCCAACCCATACAACAACATCATGCACGAAATTTCCATGTTATTTTCATAATTTTTATTTTATTTAATTAATTTATTATGATTTTTTATACTTAAAATCATTTTAAATTTAAATAAAATATTAAATATGAAGATTTAATTTTATTATTGATTCTAGAATATCATAAAGTCAGCATGGAACAAATTGATGCAAGAAGGATATTGAATGGCTTGAAATAGAAAGCATTGGTACAAAAATATTGAAATTTTAAAGCTTATCATGATGAATCTTTTTGAATCAAATCTTGCACACAATCAATCAAGTTTTTGACCTAGATTCAATCACATATAAGTACTGATCATAACCCTATCACTGATTCACGAATTTGCTGCCTCAAAGTGTAAGTTCCAAACATCAAAAATTATCCAAAAAAATCATATTCGGATTTTGAGTTCCAAAGCATTTGAAGGTAAAACATGATCATAGACGTGTTCCTTGGGCATCCATGAAGCGAAATCATCACTCATATGCATCCCATATGCACCATATTGTTCAACCCGAGCTCACTTTAACCTTGAATATAATTTTTTCGATTCCATTAATGTGTTGCTTTTCAATGAATTTTGCTTACATAATCTTGTTTGTTGATGACTATAGATGGAATCTGGATAGTTTGGTGAAGTTCCATAGCCTGAAACATGATCCACCATTTTTAGGGTTTACGGCTCCAATTAGGGTTTTATAATCCAGCCAATATAAATGGATTCTAAGAACGTGGAATGATTGGAAAACTTGTTAGAAACTTAATGGAATGATCAATTTCATGAAACCATACTGTTTTGTCATTGTTTGAATTTTGTAGGTTTTGCTGCAATTCAAAAATCGCAGGTAAGTTTGTAGGTGAAATCGCAGGAAAATTCGAAGGGCACAAGGAAGAAGACGAAGTCAATTCGCGCCTGTTTTAAAAATTCAAATTTCATTTAAAAATATTATGAATTAATCCTGGTTATGTTTCACAAACGTACGTTTGTCCCAGTGGTAAGGCTGATACGCGTATGGTGTGAGGGCGCTGGTTCGATACTTGGCTGGGTGTATTTTTTTTCCTTTTATTTTCAGGTTAAGTGTACATAATATATTATGTATGGTTGCCAACACACTACCAGAAGGGCTCTCCCAGCCAGGTGGTAATGCGCGCGTGTGTGTATCTATGAGGTCCTGGGTTCAACACCACCCCAGGCCTTTTGTTTTCATTATTTTCTGGATTTTTCAAGGCAAGACACAAAACAAAGCTGACTCATTCTATTATCACCAAAGCCTGGCTGGCCTGATGGTACGTTTTGATGGTTGCAGCCTGAGTGTCCTGGGTTCAAACCCAGCCAAGGTATGTTTTTTTTACTACTTTTTTTTTTATTTTGATTTCTTATGTAATTAGCTTAATTGTCTTCTTGTTATTAATAAAAAATAAATCATATATGTTCAAATATCTAAAAAAAAAAACATTTTATTTTCTAAAAGTTCTAAACTTTATTTTTTTTTCTAAGTCAAAAAATTATTTTCTTATTTATATATGTAAATATAATATATGCAAATAATTTTGTATAATTAAATTAGAAATCCTAAAAAATATTTTTTCTAAACAAAACCCTAATTTTTGTGAAAAACCTAATTTTATTTTCTAAATAATTTTTACTTTCTAATTCTTTATATAATTATAATGTATATATTTATTTAATATAATTTTTGCAAATGTAATAATTAATAAAATTAAAATTTTATAAATATGATTAATTTTGTGAATATGATATTTAAAACTTATTTTCTTCATATAATGTGTAAATATTTTTAATGTTAATATATGTTTAGAAATAATTAAATTTGTAATAATTAAAATTTATAATTATATTATGTTTAAAAATTTTATTTAGTTATTCTTATTTCTAAATAAATGTTATATATCAAAATTAAGTTTTGTGTTTATTATTCTAATCATGTCATTATAATATTTTTTATTTAATTCTATTTATTTTAATTATTGTTACTAACCATGTTATTATTTATTTTTGCTTCATTAATCTTATATATTTTATTATTATTATTTTACTAACTTTACTTATTTTTATTATTTCTAACTTTTGATTATTATTTCACTAATATTATTTTAACTAACCCTATTTTTTAATTTTTATTATTACTAACCCATATTTATTTATTGCTTATTTATTATTTTTGCTTATTATTTATTTATTTTTTAATTTGCTTATTATTATAATTATGTAATTGCTCCTTGGTGTAAATTTGTAATATTTAATTATTTAATTTGCTTGCTATGGTTAGTAATTTAGGGAGTGCAAATATGTATTCTATTTTAAAATAAATTTAGATCATTTTAATCATAAGATAAATAATATTGAACACTCACACACGTAAGTCGATTTCTAATCGCCATCTCACATTCCTAAGGTTATCCCTCAATGTTGCCTAATCATAAGGTCAAGTGGGGTGTATAAAGCAAGTCCCTTAAAAGAAAAATCATCAAGTCTCTAATGGTTGCCTTTAAAGATCAAGTCCCTTTTCGAATAATGATGATAGTCCCTCCTAAATGCTTAATACACCTCACAGTTGCCTCCATAAACAGATGTCCCTCACTTGTCCCATACATCCAAGGTAATGACTACCTATTCCTTAATAATAGGGATAGTCTTACCACTTAAAGGATAAAGAACATAAAAGACTTAAACTTTAGGGTAGGTTCCTCTTATGTACTTGCTCACTTCATTCAAAACTTTTCAAACTTTTCACAATTTCAAACAAATTTTCAAACACAAGTTTTTACGCATCCGTACATGGATCATTATCAACTATGATGAAAATTTTTTCTATTCACACACTACACTTTCAAAAACAATTCAAAAGTGAGCTAAGTAACTAAGAGCCCATGGATAACCATGGATGTAAAGGGTGCTAACACCTTCCCTTTACATAACCTACCCCCCGGACCCAAAAATATCTCTTAAGGTCTTTCCTGTTCTTTTATACCCTTTCCTTTTGGATAAAATAAAAGTCGGTGGCGACTCTTGCTATCCGCAACATAACTAAAGTCAGTTCTCCCACCGTGTTACAGAACTGGCGACTCTGCTGGGGACTAAATTTAAGAGGGGTACCCTTAGGAATTAAGATCACTTTAAAATTGTTTGTCTTGTTTGCTTTACATTATCTTGTTGGGGTGCTCTATGTGTGAAAGGTCCTAACCCGGATCTAGTGTACCTTAGGTAAATGGCAATAGACCAAGGAAACTATACGACGTATATCGATACGGTTGATCTGGTGGCCATAGTTAGTGCGACTTCTTGGTTGGTGCTTATGTTCCTTAAGTCAAGTTGAGGATAATATGAGGCTGCCATATGTTGTCAATGCACTAACTAACTTTTAGAACCCTAGTTATCCCATCTTGGCCTTTAGAAAGTAGTGAGGTAACTGGCTTTGGTGCAGACTGAAGTTGGTTGACACTCGATACTACGCTCATTGAGATCCTAAGCTTGGAGGGTTTTGGTTGGCAAGTAAGTTGCCTTCTGAACAACCACCCTTGTGAAGGATCAATGATATTGAGATCCCTTAGAACCTGGTTACTTTTATAGGACAGGATGAACCATCTAACTTCAGGGGAGGGTACCTACCTTAAACCTCATGCAAGCCTTTAAACTTAGGGTTATGGTGTGACTTGTTTGTGTGTGCCACATGTTTGTGATTGAGCATAACATCATGACATCATCATGCATCATAAGCATAGCACTTTCACTAACCATTTCAAGGACCAAGGGATTTATCTTTGTTCTTTGTTGTAGGTCATGGCTTCTGCTCGTAGAAACACCATCAGAATCAACTTTGTGGGCATACCTGCTAAGCTTAAAGAGTTGGTTTCTCAAGTGTCTGATCATTCCCAGTTCATCAAGAGACATGGTCACCTATTGGATCTAGTCACTTCAGGGTTCAATGAAGACATGATGAGTGTCCTGTTTCAGTTCTTTGACCCTAAGCACCATTGCTTTACATTCCCTGACTATCAGCTGGTTCCAACCATGGAGGAGTTCTCTAAACTTCTGGGTATACCTGTTCTTGATCAAAGACCCTTCACAGGCTTGGAGAAGGAGCTTAAACCAGAGGTCATTGCTGCAGCCCTACATCTGAAGAAGTCTGACATTGTTCTAGAAACGAGAAGTGGAGTCAAGGGTATTCTTGCCAAGGTGCTAATGGATAAGGCTCAAATGTTCTTGAAGGCCATGAGCTATGATGCTTTTGAGGAGATCTTAGCCTTGCTGATATATGGTTTAGTATTGTTCCCCAATCCAGATCAGTTCATAGATGTTCATGCCATCAACATTTTCCTGAGTCACAATCCAGTGCCTACATTGCTTGGAGACATCCTACATTCTCTTCATACCCGTACTACAAGGGCAAGAGGAACTTTGATGTGCTGCATACCTTTGCTTTCTAGGTGGTTTATTTCTCACCTTCCTCGCTCAGTAATGAAGAATGAGCAAGGGTTCAGATGGTCCAAGAGGATCATGTCACTTTCTCACTCAGATATCCATTGGTGCTCCAGATCTATGGAGAATGTCACCATCATTGACCGTTGTGGGGAGTTTCCTAATGTGCCACTTCTAGGCATAAGAGGAGGCATCACTTACAACCCCTCTCTAGCTTTACAACAGTTTGGTTACGCCCGGAGCGATGGTCCACGTGACATGTTGATTCAAGGCATTGTGTTTGATTATGACAACGATCTTCAGGGTTACCGTCAGAGATTCATACGAGCTTGGGGAAAGGTAAACAGGATTGACAGCAAGACACTGGAGCCTAAGTACACTATTCCTATGGAGGCTTATCTCAGATGGGTACGATCTCGTGCTCAGACACTCATGATGCCATATCCTGCCGTCCTACCAGTTACCATGGAACCTGTTGCTGAAGGAGACACAGCTTATACCATCCTTCACCCAGACATGCCTACTGATAAGGAAGACTTGCAGAGATCATGGATCCAACTGAAGGAGCAAAGGGATACTTTCGAGGCTCATTACAAAGCAAGCCAAGCAAGAATCCTAGAGCTAACAAAGCAACTTCACGAGGAACGAAACCTCAACTCATACCTCAATACAAAGAGGAAACGTCCATGGGAGACTTAAAACCCCATCTTTTGTACTTATTTCATTTCATTTTTTGTAAGCCTAAAAGGCAAAACGATTTATTACTAATAAAAGTTTACTTTCGTGTTTGTCTAAACAAATTTAAATCCTGCGGTCCTTGAAAACATTGCATATGCATTCACATATCATTTCATCGCATCACAGGTTTATAATTGTGCACAGGTTTCTCATCTTCTCGCTGTTTATTTCAGCAATGGCTCTTGAACAATCAGTTAAGGATCTCCAGGCACAAAATGCACAGTTCCAAGAGCTGATCTTGAACCTGTCCAAGGGGCAGGATGAATTGAAGGCACTGCTGGCCAAGAAGACTGAAATTCTGTGATCAGGTATGAGATGTCCTAAGAGATGTCCCAACACTTGATAGGACACTTGACAGATTTAACCAAAACTTAAATAGCAAGAAAAGTAAACAACACAGAAGTTTGTTAACCCAGTTCAGTGTATAACCACACCTACATCTGGAGGCTACCAAGCCAGGAGGAAATCCACTATTAGTAATATTAATTCTAGACTTAAACCACCCTGTTTAATCTATCACTTAATAACTACCCAATGCAATTTCTACCTAAGACACACCTTAGATAAGAGTACCCTACTCACTCCCCCTCAATCACACAGTGATCAAGTTTACAAGTTTACTGAATTTGAAGACATCCTTCAAACAATACAGCTTGATCTTACTTAACAGTTTCAATCAAGTCACAAATGCACTTTTGCTTAAAAGCTTATAAAGTGGTACAATAAAACACAACCTGCTATTAAATTCTAGACACCCTATTTTGTCTTCTGTAATTCGTACTCAATTCTATGAGTTTCTGTTGCTTAAATAGGTATCTGTAATTTGGGCTTTCTGTAGAATTATCCAGCCCTAATGCGCAACAGCTTCCACCTTGAATTTAGGGTTTGTTACCTCCTAGATTCTAGGTGATTTAGGTCTTCTGATTTAATCTGAATCTTCAATATAAATCTCCCTACAGATGCGCCTTGTTCTGTTTTTATCCATAATTAATTAATTCCAGATAACTCTCCTTAAATATCTCTGATTAGTTAATCCATAATTAATTCTGGTAGCAGGTCTGAGATGTCTCAACATCTGTTGGGACATCCTGAAAAACTGAACTAAGTTCTTAACACAATGTCCCAACATCTGATGAGACATCCTGATATAAGTTCACATACTCTGTTTGATAATGTCCCAACATCTGATAGGACATTCTGAACTGAATTGAACATTTCTTGTTTGGTCAAAAATTCTGCCAATTCTTAAACATCTACAAAGACTAAGAAGGCTAGAAGGTCTGCTGGTTTGATCAACATGGGAAGAAGGTTCAAAGGTCCTGTCAAGACCAAAGAGCAAGTTGAAGACTATGAATCTGAGGAATTTGAGCAAGAGGTAGGCAGTCTCCACCATACAATGGGGGACTCTGATTCTGAGGCTAATTACTACCATGAGCCTAATGAAGACAAATTCAAGATGCTGGTGGATAGAATGGATGCTATGGAGTTGCAGAAGTCATCTGGGCTGGATTTTGAAGATTTGAGTCTGATATCTGGGGTAGTCATACCCATTGGTTTCAAGGTTCCTACATTTGTTGTCTATGATGGGGTCTCTTGTCCCAAGCTGCATCTGAGGTCCTATGTCAGAAGAATTCAACCCCACACTGCTGATAAAAAGTTGTGGATCCATTTCTTTCAAGAGAGTTTATCTGGAGCTCAGTTGGAGTGGTATTATCAGTTGGAGAATGTCAACATCAGGGATTGGAATGATCTTGCTGAAGCTTTCTATAAGCAGTATCAATACAATGCTGACTTAGCCCCCACTCGCATGCAGCTTCAGAGCATGTCAATGGGTGCCAAGGAAAGTTTTAAAGAGTATGCTCAGAAGTGGAGAGATTTAGCTGGAAGAGTTCAACCCCCTTTAACTGACAGGGAATTGGTTGATATGTTCATGTGTACGCTGAATGGTCCATTTTACAGTCATCTCATTGGAAGCTCATCATCTGGCTTCACCGAGTTGATCATGACAGGAGAGCGAGTAGAGAATGGTATAAAGAATGGCAAGATCCAAGTGGGTACTTCTTCATCAGGTGCTGCAAAGAAGCCTCCCACTGGGAAGAAAGAATCTAATGCTGTTTATGGTCAACCTGATCGTAACAGAAGGCATCAGTCTGTTAGTGCAGTGCATATTTCAAATCCAACTCCTGCACCAACAGAGCAGCCACAGGGCAACCAACAGAGGGCTAGAAGGCAGTTCACGAAGATCAACATGTCAATGGCACAGGCATTACAACACTTGTTGAAGGCTGAACTCATTACTTTGAAAGAGGCTCCTCAGAATTCTAATGTTACCTCTCCCAGGTACAATCCCAATGCACGATGTGCAAATCATTCAAACTGTCAGGGACATGATACTAATAACTGCTGGATCTTGAAGAATAAAATTCAAGATATGATTGATGCCGGAGAAATTGAGTTTGATCCTCCAGGTACTCCAAATGTGATTACTGCTCCAATGCCGAATCACGAGAAGACTGTTAATGCCATTGATGAAGATCTACATGTCTATTCAGTTATGGAGTTGAACACACCATTGTCTGTTATCAAAAAGAGGTTAGTACAAGCTGGGATCTTTCCAGGTTGTCGTGAAGATTGTTTGTATTGTACCTATAAGCCGGATAGTTGCTTCATATTGAGAGATGGAATTCAACGTCTCATGGATAAGTATACTATAGTATTTGAGAGGACTCCGTCGTCTGTAGAAAGTATGGTGGATCATCTGACTCGGGGTAAGAAGATTGAAGAGGTTGACATGGTTGACAAAGTACCAATAAGAATCACTTCAAAGGGTCCTATTAAAATCACTCATCAGGGTCCAATCAAAATTACTGCTGAAGGTCCCGTGAAAGTTGTTGCTGAAGCTAGAGTAGCTCCTGTGGTCATTACTACTCCTGGTCCTATCCCATATACGTCTGACAAAGCTGTGCCTTGGCACTATGGTTCTGATGTTTACATCCATGGTGTTAAGCAAGAGCCTGTAGCTGATGTGCCTGTTGACATTGATAATATTGCTGGATCTAGCAAGATCACTCGTAGTGGAAGAGTCTTCTCTCCTCCAGTTGCTTCTAAGAATGCAGTTACTCCTGCTGCTACCTCCACCACTGATGCTCGGGGCAAGGGTCCTGTTATTGAACCTATATCTACTGATGTGCCAGCTGCTGATGACCTCTCTAAGCAGATGGAAGAAGTATTGAAAATCATTCGCAAGAGTGATTATGACATTGTTGATCAGTTGGGGCATACTCCCTCAAAAATTTCTATACTGTCCTTATTGTTATGTTCTGAAGCTCATGCAAAAGCTTTGATCAAGTTTCTGAAGACTGCTCATGTACCCAGTGCAATTTCTGTTGACCAATTTGAGAACTGTGTTGCCCACCTGACCTATGACAATGGGTTAGGATTTTCGGATGCTGATTTGACCCCTGCCAAGAGGGATCATAACAGGGCCTTGCATATTTCAATTGAATGCAGGGGCACTACTCTGTCACATGTGCTGATAGACAATGGTTCCTCTTTGAATGTGTTGCCTAAGGAAGTCCTGAACAAGCTAAGTCCTGAAGATGCTGTGCTGAAGCCCAGTAATATGGTGGTAAAGGCTTTTGATGGTTCTAGAAGAGTAGTGCATGGAGAAATTGATCTTCCAATCAAAGTTGGCTCCCAGGTGTTTACTGCTACATTTTTTGTGATGGATATTCGTCCTTCGTACTCTTGTCTGCTTGGTCGTCCCTGGATCCATGGGGCAGGTGCTGTAACCTCTACATTGCACCAAAAGTTGAGATATCCGGTGGATGGAAAGGTTGTTACTGTCTATGGAGAAGAAGAATACTTTGTCAGCCATGTGAATACCTTCAAGTATCTGGAAATGGAAGGTGAATACATTGAAACTCCGTGTCAAACGTTTGAAGTGGTTCCTTGGGTTGTTAATGATTATGTAGCTCCTCCTGTTGTGAAGAAAGTTCCTGTGGTCACCAGAAAACCTCCAACAATGGCAATGGCCTCCCTCAACGATGCTAGAGCTGTGGTGGATGAAGGTGGTTGTACTATTTGGGGTCAGCTTCCTGATATCCCATACAAGTCTGACAAATTTGGTTTGGGTTTCACTGCAGAGTCCCAGAAGGCTATTCGTCGTGCTCGTGCTGTTCGTATCACCAATCAAGGGGTTGTGAAGGATCAGATTAATGCTGTGGGAGATCAAGATGAAGACTACAACTTGGATGCATGGATTTTTCCTACTGTGGGTGCTGGACTCAATAATTGGAAAGCTGAAGATGTTATCCCTATCTCCTTTAGTCAGGAGTAAATACTATTACTGTGTTGTTATATTTTAAACAATAAAACTTTCAAGCCATGTGCCTTACCCGGGGCACAATGGCGTGCTTGTTACGGGCTGTCATTTCATTTGCATACTTCATTCAATAAAATCAGTGGACGTTTCGTTTTCGTAAATATTATGTTCCTTGTCTTTCTTTTCTTTTATTTTTGCTTTATCAGCTATGTGTTCTTACACACACCCACATCACTAAAATGCAGATCCTCATCCACTCTGGATCCTGTTGATAACAGTTCTACTATTGCCAATTATAATTTCGAGAATCCGATCTATCAAACTGAAGACGAAAATGAGGACGATTGTGAAATACCTGTAGAGCTTGCTAGGTTGTTACAACAAGAAGAGAAAGCTATACAGCCACATGAAGAGCCAGTCGAAATTGTGAATCTGGGAACTGAAGAAAACAGAAAAGAGGTCAAGATAGGGGCTGATTTAGAGGACAGTGTCAAGAGCAGATTGATTAAGATGTTACGTGACTATGTGGAGATCTTTGCTTGGTCTTATGAAGATATGCCAGGGTTGGATACAGACATTGTGGTTCACCGTTTGCCAGTAAAAGAAGATTGTCGTCCAAAGAAGCAGAAGGTTCGTCGTATGCGTCCTGAAATGTCAGAAAAAATCAAGGCAGAGGTAATGAAATAGTTCAATGCAGGGTTCTTAGCAGTGACTTCTTATCCTCAGTGGGTTGCAAATGTGGTACCAGTTCCTAAGAAAGATGGTAAGGTACGTATGTGTGTGGACTATAGAGATTTGAACAAGGCTAGCCCCAAAGATGACTTTCCACTTCCTCATATTGATATTCTGGTAGACAACACTGCTCAGCATAAGGTATTCTCTTTTATGGATGGTTTCTCTGGTTACAATCAGATCAAGATGGCGCCTGAAGATATGGAGAAGACAACATTTGTGACACAGTGGGGCACCTTTTGCTATAAGGTAATGCCATTTGGTTTGAAGAATGCAGGGGCAACATATCAGCGTGCTATGGTGGCTTTGTTTCATGATATGATTCATCATGAGATAGAGGTATATGTGGACGATATGATAGCCAGGTCTCAGAATGAAGAGCAACATCTTGATCATCTGCACAAGTTGTTTGAGAGGTTGAAGAAATACAAGTTGAGATTGAATCCAAACAAGTGTACTTTTGGGGTTAGATCTGGAAAGCTCCTGGGTTTCATTGTCAGTGGAAAAGGTATTGAAGTAGATCCTGCAAAAGTGAAAGCTATACGAGAGATGCCAGCTCCCCGTACTGAGAAGGAGGTTAGAGGTTTCTTGGGACAATTGAACTACATTGCAAGATTTATTTCCCAATTAACTGCCATCTGTGAGCCAATTTTCAAGTTGTTGAAGAAAGATCAGGTGATGGAATGGAATGATGAGTGCCAGGCTGCCTTTGATGAAATCAAGAGATATTTGCTGGAACCACCAATCTTGATGCCACCAGTTAATGGAAGACCCTTGATTATGTATTTAACAGTGTTAGACAACTCAATGGGGTGTGTGTTGGGGCAACATGACGAGTCTGGTCGAAAAGAGCAGGTAATATACTACCTTAGCAAAAAGTTTACCGACTGTGAAACAAGATACTCACTGCTCGAGAAAACTTGTTGCGCTTTGGCATGGGCTGCTCGCCGACTAAGACAGTATATGTTGACCCATACTACCTTGTTGATTTCAAAGATGGATCCAATCAAGTACATATTTGAGAAACCTGCTCTCTCCGGAAGAATTGCAAGATGGCAAATGACCTTGACAGAATATGACATACAATACACTACTCAGAAGGCCATTAAAGGAAGTGTTGTTGCTGATCATTTGGCTCATCAAGCAGTAGATGATTACCAGTCAATGACTTTTGAGTTCCCTGATGAAGACATTATGATTATTACCAAAGAACCTGGACAATATGACGGACCTGAACAAGGATCCCGATGGACTATGGTTTTTGATGGTGCCTCTAATGCACTTGGTAATGGTGTTGGTGTTGTGATTAGTTCCCCTGAAGGTTGTCATACCCCGATTACTGCCAGACTTTGTTTCTATTGTACCAATAACATGGCTGAGTATGAGGCATGTATCCTGGGTATTAAAGCTGCTATTGATATGAAGATTCAGTTCCTTGATGTGTATGGAGATTCAGCCCTGGTAGTAAGTCAAATTAAAGGAGATTGGGATACCAAGCATGATAATCTCATTCCTTACAGAGAGCATGTGTTGTCTTTGATTCCACATTTCAAAAAGATTACCTTTGGGCACATTCCACGAAGAGAGAATCAGTTGGCAGATGCATTAGCCACCATGGCATCTATGTTTGAGATCAGCTGGGATGATGAAGCTCCCAAAATTACCATTGATAGATTTGAGAAGCCTGCATACTGCAATGAGGTTGACACAGAAGAGGCAGATGAGAAGCCTTGGTTCTATGAAGTGAAAAGATATCTTGAAGCTCAGGAGTTCCCTGAAGGGGCATCTGTCAAAGATAGGAAGTTTCTGAGAAGGTTTTCTGCTAAGTTCTTTTTGAGTAATGGGATGTTGTACAAACGCAATCATGATTCAACTTTGCTTCGTTGTGTGGATAAGAAGGAAGCAATTGAGATCATGGAGGATATGCATGATGGGATCTTTGGCACTCATTCTAGTGGTTATACTATGGCAAAGAAGATATTGAGAGCAGGTTACTATTGGTCTACCATGGAAGCTGATTGCTATCAACACTCCAGAACTTGTCATAAGTGTCAAATTTATGCTGATAAAGTCCATGTACCTCCATCACCTTTGAATGTGTTGACTGCTCCTTGGCCCTTTGCCATGTGGGGCATTGATATGATTGGTGAGATCAAACCTACTGCTTCTAATGGGCATCGTTTCATCCTGGTTGCTATTGATTACTTCACGAAGTGGGTGGAGGCAGCTTCATTTGCATCTGTTACGAAGAATGTTGTGGCTCGGTTCATTAAGAACAATCTCATATGTAGGTATGGTATCCCCGAAAGAATTATCACTGACAATGGCTCTAACCTGAACAACACTATGATTACTGATCTCTGCACGCAGTTCAAGATTAAGCATCATAACTCTTCTCCGTATCGTCCGAAGATGAATGGGGCAGTTGAAGCTGCTAATAAGAACATTAAGAAGATCGTACAGAAGATGACTGTTACTTACAAGGATTGGCATGAGATGTTACCATTTGCTCTTCATGGTTATCATACTACAATACGTACTTCAACAGGGGCAACCCCATTCTCCTTAGTCTATGGTATGGAAGCAGTTCTGCCCATTGAAGTTCAGATTCCCTCCTTGAGAATTATGAAGGATGCAGGCTTGGATGAAGATGAGTGGATTCAGACTCGACTGGACCAAATAAATTTGATTGATGAGAAGAGGTTAGCAGCAGTTTGTCATGGCCAGATGTACCAAAAACGAATGATCAAAGCTTTTAACAAGAAGGTTAAGCCAAAGGTATATCAGGCTGGTGACTTGGTAATCAAGCGTATCATATTACCACAGGGTGATCCTAGGGGCAAGTGGACTCCAACATATGAAGGACCATTTGTAGTCAAGACAGTGTTCTCAGGAGGTGCCATGATACTGACTACAATGGATGGTGAAGACTTCCCACAGCCTGTAAACGCAGACATAGTTAAAAAATACTACGCATAAAAAGAGACCCGCTAGGTTGACAGGCCTAGGTAAAAATAAGGGCATCCCGGCAAACCAAAAGGGTTTGGGCAAAAATTAGGGATATATATAAAAAGATGTACACCCGGCAAGTCGAAAACCTGAAAAGGCGGCTTGGGCAAAAAAGGGTATCCCGGTGGATTGAAAACCTGAAAGGGCAATCCAGGCAAAAGTTAGGGATTAAAGCGTATGACTATGTCTCATTTGGATCACCCATAAAACTGCAACCAGTTGTACTACTTACTCAAGCTCGAACAGATAAAGCTCAATCCAATCGTTTCCGTCTCAACAACAGAAGATGAGATACTTGAAGATAATGGCAATAGTAGAATTGAAACTCAATAGGATCATTTCTCACATAGCTGGTTCTCTTTGTTTTGTAAAAACCTTATGACAAAATCCTCTTACTAGGGTTTATGTCTCCTTGTACAAACTTACCCGTGTATGGGTCACTTTTTGATATAAATAAATTCCATCTTTTGAATCCAGATTTACTTTTACCCTATTTACATAAGCGAAATGTCCATTGGTTGTGTTTGAATGTATGTATGCTTTTGAATACGATTGATGTTTACCAAAATGCATGTATGCTTTTAATATGATTGATGTTTACCAGAAATGCATAAAAATGCAGTAATAGTATTTACTAAGGACGAACGAGGGAAGGACTTCAACGAAGCTTCGCCGGTTCCTCTTTACAAGAAAACTACAAAACTCTCAGTAGGACGAATCCATCTTCACAAAGTCTTATCTCCCCTGGAATTTATATCCATCTCTTTTATCCTCATACGGATATACGGGAACTTACTTTCCAATAAGGGTACGACGAACGAAGACGGGAGGTTATATCTGCCCTACCATCAAACGAAGACGAAGGTTATGTATACCTTACTATCCCCAGCAGACGGGAGATTATATATACCTTGCTATCCCCAGCAGACGGAAGATTATGTATAATATATTCTTCAGCAACGAATCGGGATTTATTTTCCCTGGCCAGCAGTTGTTATACGAAGATATCCAGTCGCTTCCGGCAGTATCATATCATACATACATCATTTACATCATACCATAACATACATATCCATAAATACATAATACATTTACTTAGGTGCATCATACTATGCATGCATACATAAGGCATAAACTAATATTATTATACGGAATGTCACCTTGGTTTCAGGTTAATTATCCAACAAAGAAACTTATGATCATCAGGATTGCTCTGTCCTCCTGAAGACATGCTGTTACATCAGGATTACTCCAGTCTCCTGAAAGCATATCATTAATCTCATCAGGACTGCTCTATCCTCCTGAAGACATGCTGTTACATCAGGATTACTCCAGTCTCCTGAAAGCATATCATTAATCTCATCAGGACTGCTCTATCCTCCTGAAGACATGCTGTTACATCAGGATTACTCCAGTCTTCTGAAAGCATATCATCAATCTCATCAGGACTGCTCTATCCTCCTGAAGACATGCTGTTACATCAGGATTACTCCAGTCTCCTGAAAGCATATCATCAATCTCATCAGGACTGCTCTATCCTCCTGAGGACATGCTGTTACATCAGGATTACTCCAGTCTCCTGAAAGCATATCATCAATCTCATCAGGACTGCTCTATTCTCCTGAAGACATGCTGTTACATCAGGATTACTCTAGTCTCCTGAAAGCATATCATCAATCTCTCAAGACTGCTCTATCCTCTTGAAATCACATCAATACCTCAGGACTGCTCCAGCCTCCTGACTGCTATCATTATACTTTCATATTCAGAACCGCTTTATCCTCCTGACAGATTCTCCGGATTACCTTACCCTCCTGGAAGTTATCATTACATCTTCATATTATGGATTGACTTATTCTCCAAGAAATGTATCTGAAGAATTTTTTTCTCCAAGTGGCATCTTTAAGCCCACTCAAGCATATTTCAATTAGTCATCCGTATTACTCTATGCACTGGTGAGTACAAATTTTTGGGCTTTTGTGTTCAATCCCCTTCAACCTTCCAGGTCACGACTGGCAAATATACCAATCTAACCCCTCAGGTTTCAGAAAATTGAACAGGGGCAGCTGTTGCACCCCAAAATTTGCCCTCACAATACAAGACTTTGTGTTCTAAGAAGTTTCACAAGGTTCACAAGTTTCTCAATGTTTACATAACCTTTCATGAGGTTCATGAAGTCTACAAGTTACTTTATGAAGGTTCACAAGGTTCACAAGTTTCTCAAACATTTACAAGACCTTTCATGAGGTTCATGAAGTCTACAAACTACTTTATGAGGGTTCACAAGGTTCACAAGTCCCACAATACTTTCAAAAACCTTTCATGAGGTTCATGAAGTCTACAAGTTATTTCATGAAGGTTCACAAGGTTCACAAGCTTCACAATACCTCCCATGAGGTTCACAAGACATTTTATTATGGTTCACAAGCTTCACAATACCTCCCATGAGGTTCACAAGACATTTTATGATGGTTCACAAGGTTCACAAAGTTCGCAATTGGTCAAAAGAGTTGACAATTCCCTCAGACAATGCACCTCCTAAGCAGTGCATCCAAAACTAGGGTTTTGACTTTAATCAGGCTAAATGGACTTCCAATACCTCAAGTGAGCTTCATAACATCTTACATGTATATAAAAACCCCCATGACAAGTTTCAAAACTTTTCTCAAAAGTTTGCTCAGTCAGATGATCAGATAAGTCAAAATCAGTCAAAGCAGTTAAAAAGTCAAATTGAGGTCAACTGTGATCAAACCAAAGTCAAACTTCATGATTTTTTGCCAACATCAAGTATATGAAGTAAAATTCATCATTTGATCAAGGGTTGATCATGATTCATCAAGGAGATTTCAGATCATCAAGAATCAGGAGTTTCTAAATTAGGGTTTCCTCAGTAAAAGTCAACTGAACTTTGACCAGCCATAACTTTCACATACTTCATCAACAAGTCTCCACTCAAAGCTCATTTTGAAGGAAATTGAATTCTCTACAACTTTGATCTTTCAAGTCAAGCCCAAAAATGCTTCATTTGGAAGCTATGAGCTAAGACATTATAGGTCATTTCAAAAGTCAACAAAAAGTCAACAACTTCAAAAGGGCATAACTTGAGATTGGTAAATGATATGGACATGAAACCAGTGGGGTTGTTTAGAGGACTCTTCAAGCTTTCCAAAATGTCCAAGAACACCCTCATACCTTTAAAATTGAGGGAGATATGCCCTTGCAAAGTTGGGAAATTTTGTGATGGTTTATAATGAAAATGGAGGTCCAAAAACAATTCTTTCCAAATGGGCTGGCCAAATTATGACCCAACCCATACAACAACATCATGCACGAAATTTCCATGTTATTTTCATAATTTTTATTTTATTTAATTAATTTATTATGATTTTTTATACTTAAAATCATTTTAAATTTAAATAAAATATTAAATATGAAGATTTAATTTTATTATTGATTCTAGAATATCATAAAGTCAGCATGGAACAAATTGATGCAAGAAGGATATTGAATGGCTTGAAATAGAAAGCATTGGTACAAAAATATTGAAATTTTAAAGCTTATCATGATGAATCTTTTTGAATCAAATCTTGCACACAATCAATCATGTTTTTGACCTAGATTCAATCACATATAAGTACTGATCATAACCCTATCACTGATTCACGAATTTGCTGCCTCAAAGTGTAAGTTCCAAACATCAAAAATTATCCAAAAAAATCATATTCGGATTTTGAGTTCCAAAGCATTTGAAGGTAAAACATGATCATAGACGTGTTCCTTGGGCATCCATGAAGCGAAATCATCACTCATATGCATCCCATATGCACCATATTGTTCAACCCGAGCTCACTTTAACCTTGAATATAATTTTTTCGATTCCATTAATGTGTTGCTTTTCAATGAATTTTGCTTACATAATCTTGTTTGTTGATGACTATAGATGGAATCTGGATAGTTTGGTGAAGTTCCATAGCCTGAAACATGATCCACCATTTTTAGGGTTTACGGCTCCAATTAGGGTTTTATAATCCAGCCAATATAAATGGATTCTAAGAACGTGGAATGATTGGAAAACTTGTTAGAAACTTAATGGAATGATCAATTTCATGAAACCATACTGTTTTGTCATTGTTTGAATTTTGTAGGTTTTGCTGCAATTCAAAAATCGCAGGTAAGTTTGTAGGTGAAATCGCAGGAAAATTCGAAGGGCACAAGGAAGAAGACGAAGTCAATTCGCGCCTGTTTTAAAAATTCAAATTTCATTTAAAAATATTATGAATTAATCCTGGTTATGTTTCACAAACGTACGTTTGTCCCAGTGGTAAGGCTGATACGCGTATGGTGTGAGGGCGCTGGTTCGATACTTGGCTGGGTGTATTTTTTTTCCTTTTATTTTCAGGTTAAGTGTACATAATATATTATGTATGGTTGCCAACACACTACCAGAAGGGCTCTCCCAGCCAGGTGGTAATGCGCGCGTGTGTGTATCTATGAGGTCCTGGGTTCAACACCACCCCAGGCCTTTTGTTTTCATTATTTTCTGGATTTTTCAAGGCAAGACACAAAACAAAGCTGACTCATTCTATTATCACCAAAGCCTGGCTGGCCTGATGGTACGTTTTGATGGTTGCAGCCTGAGTGTCCTGGGTTCAAACCCAGCCAAGGTATGTTTTTTTTACTACTTTTTTTTTATTTTGATTTCTTATGTAATTAGCTTAATTGTCTTCTTGTTATTAATAAAAAATAAATCATATATGTTCAAATATCTATAAAAAAAAAACATTTTATTTTCTAAAAGTTCTAAACTTTATTTTTTTTTCTAAGTCAAAAAATTATTTTCTTATTTATATATGTAAATATAATATATGCAAATAATTTTGTATAATTAAATTAAAAATCCTAAAAAATATTTTTTCTAAACAAAACCCTAATTTTTGTGAAAAACCTAATTTTATTTTCTAAATAATTTTTACTTTCTAATTCTTTATATAATTATAATGTATATATTTATTTAATATAATTTTTGCAAATGTAATAATTAATAAAATTAAAATTTTATAAATATGATTAATTTTGTGAATATGATATTTAAAACTTATTTTCTTCATATAATGTGTAAATATTTTTAATGTTAATATATGTTTAGAAATAATTAAATTTGTAATAATTAAAATTTATAATTATATTATGTTTAAAAATTTTATTTAGTTATTCTTATTTCTAAATAAATGTTATATATCAAAATTAAGTTTTGTGTTTATTATTCTAATCATGTCATTATAATATTTTTTATTTAATTCTATTTATTTTAATTATTGTTACTAACCATGTTATTATTTATTTTTGCTTCATTAATCTTATATATTTTATTATTATTATTTTACTAACTTTACTTATTTTTATTATTTCTAACTTTTGATTATTATTTCACTAATATTATTTTAACTAACCCTATTTTTTAATTTTTATTATTACTAACCCATATTTATTTATTGCTTATTTATTATTTTTGCTTATTATTTATTTTTTTTTTAATTTGCTTATTATTATAATTATGTAATTGCTCCTTGGTGTAAATTTGTAATATTTAATTATTTAATTTGCTTGCTATGGTTAGTAATTTAGGGAGTGCAAATATGTATTCTATTTTAAAATAAATTTAGATCATTTTAATCATAAGATAAATAATATTGAACACTCACACACGTAAGTCGATTTCTAATCGCCATCTCACATTCCTAAGGTTATCCCTCAATGTTGCCTAATCATAAGGTCAAGTGGGGTGTATAAAGCAAGTCCCTTAAAAGAAAAATCATCAAGTCTCTAATGGTTGCCTTTAAAGATCAAGTCCCTTTTCGAATAATGATGATAGTCCCTCCTAAATGCTTAATACACCTCACAGTTGCCTCCATAAACAGATGTCCCTCACTTGTCCCATACATCCAAGGTAATGACTACCTATTCCTTAATAATAGGGATAGTCTTACCACTTAAAGGATAAAGAACATAAAAAGACTTAAACTTTAGGGTAGGTTCCTCTTATGTACTTGCTCACTTCATTCAAAACTTTTCAAACTTTTCACAATTTCAAACAAATTTTCAAACACAAGTTTTTACGCATCCGTACATGGATCATTATCAACTATGATGAAAATTTTTTCTATTCACACACTACACTTTCAAAAACAATTCAAAAGTGAGCTAAGTAACTAAGAGCCCATGGATAACCATGGATGTAAAGGGTGCTAACACCTTCCCTTTACATAACCTACCCCCCGGACCCAAAAATATCTCTTAAGGTCTTTCCTGTTCTTTTATACCCTTTCCTTTTGGATAAAATAAAAGTCGGTGGAGACTCTTGCTATCCGCAACATAACTAAAGTCAGTTCTCCCACCGTGTTACACCAGGTACAGGCACGGCAGCCCAAAATAACATGATTGTCAGGGTCTCCTTCCAAGAGAAGGAGAAAACTGTTGCACGGGCGGATACTCAAATGAGTCCGACGTCGCCTAAGTACCACGACCAGGAAGAACCCCAGCTCGCGATGGGACGTTCAAGCCTCGGAGCCCGGGCCATTACCTTGGTCCGGGCACCGACCAGGAGCAAGACTCCGAAATCTGATTGGTCCCCCAAACCAACAGATCACAAACACACCCCGTATTTATTCGATCACATCCAATCAGTACAAGAACGTCAAACACTTAGCGTTTAAAACACAAAGAAAACAGTCCTCTGACGGACGCATAATTAAACAGGAAACATTGTAAAATAAACGACAATTAAGAACATTAACTTTTACTGCAAAAATGTGACCTCGAAGGGCCGACTTGTTCGTGGTTACATACAAAGGGGACCACGCCCCCAAAAGAAACACATTAAATTATAAGATAACGGCACGCATCCTAAAACTAATTACCCTCGTTGTCCAAAGCACCAGGTTGACCCTCACCTTGGTCTGGCTGCACCTCTGACTGACCGGGCTTAACAGTCGCCCCGGGTTGAGAATCCTCCACGACCAAGTCCGAGGGAACCACTATCTGGCCATCCTCGACTTTGTAGAGGTAATTGATTCGGCTGGTGTCCAAGGCCAGTTCAGGATGAAAAGCTCTTATTTGATCCATATCATTTGGAAACTGAGCTCAGTCGACGAGTTCAAATCTTCCATATCTTGGTCGATCCGAGCAAGGAACTGTGCCCTAGTCACCATACTCTTAGTTTCAACATCTTCATCCTCCTTCAGGCAGAAGGCATCCTTCAACTTTTTACTCTGCTCCAGAGCCCTCCTCTTGTCAACCTCCAGCTTGGCAATAATGTTCCCCCGCTCGGTCAGCTCTTTGGCAGTGGCAGTGGCTTCTTCAGTGGCCGCCGTCAGCTTCTTCTCGGCCGCAGCCAACAACTCCTTCAGCTTCGCTACCTCTCTCTCTTGCCCGGGGTTTCCTTCAGCCGTCTTCCAGGCCATGGACAGGACCCGCATGACAGCACTCGCGTCCTGGGCCAAAGACAGTCGTTGGGAAAGACGATCCATCGCCTCGAGAAACAGGGAATCTGCATGGTCAACCTCCATGCTCGTCCCTTCAAAGAAGTTCCGCTTCACGAACCAAGGCGGCAGCACATGCTTCGGTTTGGGGGGAGCGTTGGCCGTCAAGTCTACGGTCGTTGTAGACTTGTTCTTTTTCATTAGGGAACCAGTAGAAGCGCTCGGAGAACCCTGGACAAAAGGACCCGACCCAGAGCCGCTTGTCTCAGTCAGCTTGGTCTGAACGACCCGTGACCTTTTCTTCTGCTGTTGACGCAGACGCTCTTGAATCTTGTCGAGCGGGTTCGACAGGGAGCCTGAAAATGAGAGAAAAAAAGAGTTAGATTATTCACGGACGGCAGAATATTATCAAGACATAATAAAAAGCAGAAATAAAACAGATACCAAAAAAATCGAACACTTCTTGCCCGGTATTGCACGCCAGCAAGTCTGTGACGTCAATCAGAGGATGCTCCACAGCTTCCGCCCCGTCCTGATCCAGCATTATTTTCCCTTCTCCGTCCAGCAAAGGAGTCGGGGTAAACGAGGCTATTAACTTCCTAAAGGCCTCGAAGCTGGCCGCATCATCCTTGTTCAGAGAGTCCCCCACCTGGACAAACTCGCTAACCGGCCGCTCGTAGTGAGTGTAGCTCTAGGAGAAGGGAAATAGCCAAAGCCTCCTCGGAATCACCTGTCCTTGATCGTCAAGCTTGGGCTCGTCGTTCTCGTCAGTGTTTATCCCCACGAAACTTAGTGCCCTCACAGCTTCCACGCTCGCAGGTTTTATAAAAAAGTAATTCGTCTTGAAAGCCCAGATGTACTCTGAGTGAGCCTTAAAGATCTTGGTCCGCTGCTTAAAGGAGACGAATCCTTTTCGGTCAGTCCATCGCCCGACTTGACGCTGCAGCGAAAATAAACGAAAGAACAGAGGAAGCGTGGCTCCAACACCCAGATGGGCGCACGTTACCTCAAACGCCTTCAGAAACGCGTAGGAGTTTGGGTGTAGCTGAGTCGGGGCAACACCCAGATGCCCGAGCACAGTGCAAACCAGGTCGCTGAAGGGCAAAGTGACCCCCAGGACCGAAGTTGCGTACTCATACATAGAAAATTTCCGACCGCCAAAGTCCGAGAAGATGCGGTCGTCATCCCCTGGGCAAGTGACAATCTAGTCTGCAGGGTCACCAACAGTAGGCAGTGGCTCCGCGCGAGGCCTCGAAAACGACGACACTTTGTCGAGCAGGTCCTCCACTACCCATTCTTCAGGCGAGGTCCTTATCTCTTCAGGGCAGTGAGGTGAATCTGTCGTCTCTCCAGAAGCCCCCTCCTCCATTGTGCTCGCGTCTGATTCTCCTGAAGAACTCCCGGAGTCGGAGGGAACCGATGCGGAAGAACCAGAGTCTTCCGAGGATGTTTCTTCCGAGGAGACGTCCAGCGGGTCCATGAGCGAGTTTTCACCTGAAAAGCAGAGGAAAGGCGTCAGTGAATTCGATTAAGAATATCAAATCCACCCTTCCACCTCTCGACAAGTGAAAGGGCGCACGTCGACCCAGGAACAAGGTCCCGAGCCATAGCCCCCGGCTAACCACCGCTCAAGGCGATTGCTAACGCCCGACTTCGGAGATAATAGAATCTAAACCTAGACACTTATCAGGTCCCAATTCAAAGTCGACCACGAACTAGGGTTCGTAGCCGACGAACAACGGTGGCAGAAAATCTCCTACCTACTGGTTTAAACCTAAAACTACCGGAAAATCTACCCTAAACCACATGCATTTCTAAGATATCAAGCCTATAACTAATATAAACACGAAAAAAAAGTTGTACCTTGAGCTTGGGAAGCCATTTGTAGAAGAAAGTGATTCTGGAAACGGTGGTCGACGGTTGGAAGTGGTGGTCGATGGCTGAGAATAACAGCTGATGAACGGGCAATGCAGCGGAGAAGAAAATGAAACGAAAAAGCTTAAAATAAAGCCTTGGGATCCTATTTATAGGGAAGGGAACACGTGCAGACGCGCGTGACCCCTACCCCTAGCCAATTATTACCTACGCACTAGCCCCTAGGCTAGCCGTCAGAGTATTAATAGGCGCGAATTCCCAAATACGCCAACGTTTCGTTTCATATCCTCTTGTCGAGCAACGTAACGACTGCTCACCTACCGAGGATCGTCAACAACAACTTCCTGGCCCGCACACTGTATACCCTTGAGCACGAAACCATTACTAAGTTGCCGCTCCTCCGCACGAGCAACGACTTGGGGGGCTCCTGTTCTGGGCAGGCCCAATTCCCAGAATTGGGCCAAGCAAACCGGCTCTGCAGAACGCTCGACGTCGAGCAACATTTAGAATAATGGTCCCTGTTGACCAAGGTTATACCGACCAAGACGAAGTCCTCCAACGGCTAGTTTTGACCGTTACCTATCTTTACGGATTCCGCGATCCGCGCCCAACGGTGTGGACCAATAATCTTCCACTTAGCCCAGTATATAAACCCTCTCATTTGGGAGGGTCAGGTATTCAATTCTCTGACCTTAATTCTTGTACTTCCTCACTTTTTGCTCAGTGTCTTACTTCAACATCGGAGTGCCTTGCAGGTACACACCCCTCTTCTCCTCATCAACCGTCCTTCAACAACGCTCGAGGCCAGCCGTATCGGATCCTGATCTCTAAGTACGATCAAATGGTAAATGGGAAATGGTCATTCCTAGTTGCTTTATTTAATTTTCTATAGTCTATGCACATTCGCCAACCTCCATCAGTTCGTTTTGCTACAAGTTCGCCCTTCTCGTTTTGCACGACTGTGATGCCTCCCTTTTTAAGTACTACATGCACAGGACTTACCCATTTACTGTCTGAGATCTGATATATTATACCTGCCTCTAGTAACTTAAGAACTTCAGTCTTAACTACTTCACTCATCATAGGATTTATTCTTCGTTGGTGTTCTCTGGAGGGTTTTGAATCTTCTTCAAGCAAAATCTGATGCATGCATACAGATGGGCTTATTCCTTTTAGATATGAGATCTTATATCCTAAGGTTGAGGGGTACCTTCGTAAAACATCTAACAATTGGTTTGTTTCTTCTTGGTTTAAGGTAGCACTGACTATAACTGGACGATCCATTTCTTCATCAAGAAATTCATATCTCAGGTTCTTAGGCAGTTCCTTAAGTTTTACGGTTGGTTTCATAGGGAAAGGCATAAGATCTGGGGTAAGAGATAAACATTCGTGAAGGTTATCATCAATGTAGGGTTTTTATAACTTTCATCTTCCCAAATAAGGGTTGATGGCAATTTTATAGATTCAGTTTCTTCTTCTTGTTCTAATTCCCTAATGCATTCATCAATGATATCTAAGGCATAACAAGCATCTCCTATTACAGGTGTCATAAGAAATTTAGAGAGTACAAATTCTATCTTCTCGTCACCTACCTCAAAGGTTAGTTTCCCCTTTTTAACATCTATTATGGCTCCAGCGGTTGATAAGAACGGTCTACCTAGGAGGATCGGTATGTCGTCATCTTCTTTAATGTCCATGACAACAAAATCAATGGGTATAAACAGCTAACCTATCCTAACATGGACATCTTCAAGTATGCCTATAGGGTATTTAACGGATCTATCGGCTAATTGAAGTGACATCTTAGTAGGTTGTAATTCTCCTAAGTTTAACCTTTCACAAACTGCTAAAGGCATTAAGCTCACACTAGCTCCTAAGTCTAGAAAAGCTTTTTCGATGACGTGATTCCCCAAAATACAAGGAATAGAAAAAATTTCGGATCTTTATCTTTCTTTGCTAACCTATTTTCGGAAATAGAATTATATTCCACAGGTTTCAGATCATCAAGTCTACGTTTATTTGTAAGTATGTCTTTGAGAAACTTTGCGTAAGAAGGTATTTGGGTGATGACTTCTGTAAAGGGGATTTCTACATGAAGTTTTTCTATAACCTTAACGAATTTTTGATACTGATTATCGATATGGGTTTGCTTTAGTCTTTGAGGGTATGGTATCGGTGGTTTGTATGGCGGTGGTGGTGCATAGGTTTTGTTTTTAGGTTCTTCTCCTTTTTCTTGACTTTCTGGGTTTTCAGATTCCTCTGGTTCCTTCTCTTCATTTCTCTCAGAAGTTTTGGGCTCACTCAATTTAGGGTTTGAAGGTTCCTTATAAGCGGTTCCACTTCGTAGAGTAATGGCATTTGCTTGCCCTTTCGGGTTCTGTTGAGGTTGTCCAGGGAACTGTCCTTCAGGTGTAGTCTGAGGGGCTTGGTTTAAAGCTACCTGAAAGATATGAGTTTCAAGCATCTTATTGTGAGTAATAATCTGGTCAACCTTGGTTCCTAACTGGATAATTAGTTCATTAACATGGACGTTTTGGTTCATGAACTCTTTGTTTTGTTGTGTTTGAGCGGTGATAAAATTTTCCATAATTTTCTCAAGGCTCGAATTTGGTGGTACAGGTTGCATAGGTTGATTTGTTCTCGGGGCTTGGTAACCTTGTTGTCTCGGAGGTGCGGTATTTTGGATAGGGTTATTATTTTTATAGGAGAAGTTTGGGTGATTCCTCCATCCAGGGTTGTATGTGTTTGAAAATGGGTTCCCTTGGGTGTAGTTCAATTGCTTAGGGTTGGTCTCATTTAACAAATTGCATTCGGCGGATTGGTGTCCTTGCGTCCCACATATCTCACAATTCAACAAAACTGCAGCTACAATATTCGGGGTTGTACACATATGTTTGACTCTTAGGGCCAACGCGTCCATTTTAGCTTGCATCATGTCTATAGAGCTTAACTCATGTATTCCTCCTTGGGCTTCCTTCGTTTCCACTGTTGCTCTTTCTACTCCCCATGATTGATGGTTTTGGGCCATATCTTCGATAAGGGCACTAACTTCAGGGTAAGGCTTGTTCATCAATGCGCCACCAGCGGCAGCGTCGATGGTCATCTTAGTGTTATAATGAAGTCCATTATAGAAGGTTTGAATGATTAGCCAGTTCTCTAAACCATGATGTGGGCATGCTCTTAATAGCTCTTTATATCTCTCCCAGGCTTCGAACAACGATTCTCCTTAGTTTTGGGTAAATCTGGTTATTAAGTTTCGAAGAACAGCGGTCTTGCTTGGGGGAAAATATCTAGCAAGGAATACTTTTCTAAGGTCTTCCCAGGTCGTTATGGAATTGGGTGGAAGGGAATCTAACCATGATAGAGCTTTATCTCTGAGGGAAAAAGGGAATAATCTTAAGTGTATCGCCTCAGGAGGAGCTCCATTGGGTTTAAAGGTGTCTGCTAATTGGAGAAAGTTTTTTAAATGTTGGTTTGGGTTCTCGGTAACAAGACCTGCGAATTGTCTCTGTTGCACTAATTGTAGCAGGGATGGTTTAAGTTCAAAATTATTGGCTGGGATAATAGGGTTTACTATACTGGAACTAGGTTCCTGTTGGGCGAAGTCCTTAAGAGGTCTTCGGTTTTGATCTTCGGCCATAGCTCTCCTAATCCTATGGAAAAATAAACGTGCGCGAGCATAACGTTCAGGTTCAACTAAATGGTTTACTAAGCTTCCGGTACTGCGAGTCTTTCGCATTGACCGGCAGGTAACAACCTTAGTTTAAATGGTATAACTACAGGGTATGAAATTTGACGAAATTGGTCCCCAGCAACGGCGCCAAAAACTTGATGCGTGTTTTTCGCAAGTGTACGAACACGTCAGAGTAATATAAAAGATTGTCGAATCAACAAAAACCAAGTGTCAATCTATCGCACCTGTTGTTATGATGTGTATCTAAGGCAATTGAATATAATGGTTTTAAAGAGTGCGCAATGGTAAATAGAATAATAATTTTAAACAATTAATAAAGACAGGCTCGAATGTAATTCACATAATCAATTGATAATCTGGTACTTGTTAATAGAACTACTTATAAGCAATGTTTTCCACTTTGAAAAGAACCAATTTAACAGGAATTGTCGCTTTCGCGTATTCAGAACCGAGTTATACTCTCTAATCAACCCCTCCTATTGTCATGGATAAAAAGGTGCGTACTGCATTAGAGTAGTAAACCAATTTTTAAGAAATATAGTATCTTAACTAAGTTGAAAAGTATTTTAACCTGGATTTCTTAGCAAAAAGAGGTTCTCACGAACCAGACTCTAAACTTCTTAACGCGTCCGAAAATGGTTTTAAAATCTCTCTTCTTTTTAATCCAAAAACTCCTAATGAACTAGACAAAGCGCTTTTGGTTGTTTTTGAAATAGTTAAAAACAATTAAACTTAAATTGAAAGTTAAAATAGCCCTTAAGTGTTTCTACGAACAGTTGTACGGATTACTGGTTCAATTACGACCCTTACATTCTAACCTTTATGGATTTAGTTAGACATGGTAAAGTAAAAGTTCATTTTATTATTTTTCATAAAAGTAATTAGTGCGAGTGCGGAAAGTAAATAAAAGTAGTGCGAGTGCGGAAAGTAAATAAAAGTAGTGCGAGAAATAAACGAAAGTAAAGCGAGTGCGAGAAATAAAGGTATTTAAAGCGAGTGCGGAAATAAAATAAAGTAAAGTGCGAGTGCGGATAATAAATAAAGTAAGGCAATGCGGAAAGTAAATAAAATAAAGCGAGTGCGGAAAAATAAAATACGAACTGAAATTAAAATGGCGGCAGGATTAACTTCCTCCCAGAGTGCTCCAAAACTCGATCACACAGACGTATACAGACTCGATCACTCGATTGTAGTAACACCCCGATGTGAAGTGATTACTACTTTAAAACTGATATATGCCTAAGAGATTCAAAGTTTGGATGATTGAAAACGAAAATCTAAGGCCCTATTTATAGGAAAACAAATAGTAAGAAAAGACCAGGATGCCCCCTCCACTAAAAAGTGGAGGGAAAACTTTTGCCTTGTGGCGCCCGCCACAGGCCTATGGCGCCCGCCACAGGCCTATTTTGGTGGAGAAAGTGGGGATCGTGTGCATAAGCAGTTGTGAAGTGGTCTTGAGACGTGCCCACGTCATGGCTGACCCCATGGCGCCAGCCATGGTGGATGCCGTAAGTGTAAAAAGCTGAATTTCTTGATTTTTGTCCGTTTCAGCTCCTTTTTCGCTTCTTTTCTCGATTTAGGCCCCGATTACATAAAAAATCTGAAAATAAAGAAAAACAAAGTAATAACATAACAAAACAGCAATAAAAACTAAGAATGCATGCGAAATCGAAGTCAGAAATACGGTGAAATTTAGTGTTATCAACCGGTTAAACGTGAGAGCGAAAAAGTTCAAATGAAGTGGACCAACCCCTTTATATAGCAAAAGGCGCGTGGACGGACGCGCTAGGTAACCATTACCTAGACCCTACGCCGACGTTAGCACGAGATACGAAGCGATGCACCATTAATGCTGAGACACGTCAGTCCACAAGAATCCTGAACGACGTCGAGCGACTACAAATCTCCCCGACCACATGAAACGTCTTTGGCCTCTGTGAACGCCACATGCCCGACAACCTCAACAGCACACACAACAGTTTGACTAACACCATGCTCGACACGAGTATATACCCGACACCTTCTTCAACGCGCCCATGTCCGGCTATTTCATAATTCATCGCTCCAGCTCGGAAACTCGACTTGGGGAGCTCATGTTCCGGACTGGGCCTCCAGACTATATTGGGCTACGACCCAATATGTCGAGCAGAGGCCCATATGCTTGGGCAAGCACGCCTGCTAGACGGACAAAGACGCTTAACAGTCGGACACACATGCTAGGCGTCAGACGCATACTCAGAACGGGCAAAGAACGTGTCTGTCAGTTCACTTGCCACGTTACCCAATTCGTCAATCCGTGGCTAATGAATTTTTTTTACACTCATTCGTCAAATGGATTGACGAATGAGTGTAAAAATAATTATAAAAAAAATTCATTCATTAGCCAAATGGATTGGCGAATGAGTGTAAAAAAAAATTAACCTATTAACCATTTGAAATGGCGTATGAGTGTATTTTTTGGAAAAAAAATTTCAAAATTTCGATAATCAGATTAACGAATCTTCCTTAAACTACGTCATTTTCATAAATACACCCAAAATTATATTATTTCAGTATTTTTTTTATGAAATTAGATTATTCTAAAAAAAATCACAATTTCATCCAATTATATCATTTTCTTTCTTAAAATAAGAGCATCAGAATTAGATTCAGCAATAAGAAAAAGTCAAAGAGAGCATCTACATAAAGAAGGGATTTTACTTGCACACAATAATAAAACATTGATCTTTTTTCATTTTTTCTTAAAAAAAAAATGTTAACATACATTGTTTTTCTTCGTCAATAAAATATATGATTAATTATTACGTTCAATATAAATTCTTTTACATTATCGGTATATTTCAAATAAATTTAAAAAATATTACTAACAGATTAAATAAAATATAGCTAACACTTTTCCCCTTTTTTTTTTTACCGGATACTTCCCCTGTTTTAAGATTATTTTAAAATTTGTATACCTAAAATACTTTTTTTAAAATAAATAATTTAATAGGGGCTTTATTATATTAATTTAGGTATCGGGTTCAGAAACTCTAACCCTATTAACTCGGACCCATCCGAAATAGTTCTCGCGACACCACCATCAGAATGTTTTGAATCCTTATTTCTTTTCTTCTACTATCACACTGTCCAACACACTCGCCGCGCCGCCGCCGTCGCCGCATCTTTTCCGTTTCTCACACCGCTTTCACGTCACTGTCTCCGCCTTTGCCAACGGTACGTTTCACGATTATCTCTCTGTGTTTTTTTCGGAAACTATGATTTATAATCGTTCTTTGTTTCTACAGAAACCATTGCGTAAGCTTCGCCTCTGTGATTCTTTGTTTACTCTGCGGCTACTCCTGGTTCGAAAGGTACCAACTTTATTCAAAATCACACTTTTTCCTCTTATTTTGTTTTGTTCTCAAATTTTGTATGTTCTCTCTCAGAGCTTTCAGATACTTGATCGAGTATATGGCAGTTGCCGGAGAAATTGGGGTGTCTGAATTCCTTCAGGTTTTATTTTATTTTAATTATTCCCCCTCTTTCAATTAGCTTCAGAAAATATATATATATTTTTTTATCATTTAGTAAAAAAAAATTATTTGAAATTTGAAATGGAGGATTTGGTACAATTGTGTTTATGGGGTTTGTGATTTTGGTTACAGGGTACATGCAGACAAACATTGTTTTTGGTGAAGAAGCCTCAGAAACACAGAAGTCAGTTGCTTTGGGGTACCCTTTGTAATAGGGGTCGTGTTCCGGGTTCATCTCGAAAATCATTGCGTTTGAGGTGTCAAGCTCAAGAGAATCCTAGAATTGTGGTTTCTGGGAGTGGTGCGAGTTCAGTAAAAGAACAGTCTGGCTTGGTTGAGAAGCCTTCTGCGGAAGTTATTCATTTGTTCCGTGTACCGTTTATCCAGGAAAGTGCAGCTGCCGAGCTTTTAAAGGAAGCTCAAGCGAAAATCTCTAGTCAGATAGTGGACTTGAAGACAGAACAATGCTTTAATGTTGGCCTTGGGGCGGAGCTTTCAAGTAGAAAGCTTTCGGTACTTAAATGGCTTCTTTCAGAAACATTTGAGCCTGAGAATTTGGGAACTGAAAGCTTTCTTGAGAAGAAGAGGAAGGAGGGTTTGGAGAGAGTTATAGTAGAGGTTGGCCCTAGGTTATCTTTTACCACGGCATGGTCTGCGAATGCTGTGTCAATTTGCCAAGCATGTGGTTTGACGGAAGTGAACCGTTTGGAACGGTCGAGGAGGTATTTATTGTACACGGATGGAGAATTACAAGAACATCAAATTAATGAGTTTGCAGCTATGGTGCATGATAGGATGACTGAATCTGTTTATACTCAGAGGCTAACTTCCTTTGAGACCAGTGTAGTTCCGGAGGAATTTTTTTATATACCTGTCATGGAGAAGGGGAGGAAAGCGTTGGAAGAGATTAATCTGGAGATGGGTTTTGCTTTTGATGACCAGGATTTGGAATACTACACCAAACTTTTCAGAGATGACATTAAGCGTAATCCAACTAATGTCGAGTTGTTTGATATTGCTCAGTCCAACAGTGAACATAGCAGGCACTGGTTTTTTACTGGAAAGATTTTAATTGACGGACAGCCTATGAATAAGACTCTTATGCAAATTGTGAAAAGTACTTTAAAGGCAAATCCAAATAACTCAGTTATTGGCTTTAAGGATAACTCAAGTGCAATTAGAGGTTTCCAAGTAAAGCCGCTACGGCCAGTTCATCCCGGTTCAACAAGTCCGTTAGACTTGACTGAACGTGACCTGGATATCTTATTTACAGCTGAAACACATAACTTTCCATGTGCAGTTGCACCTTATCCTGGTGCAGAGACTGGTGCTGGAGGTCGCATTAGGGATACACATGCAACAGGAAGGGGTTCGTTTGTTCAAGCAGCTACAGCTGGTTATTGTGTTGGAAATCTCAACACAACAGGGATATATGCTCCATGGGAAGATCCATCCTTTACTTATCCATCAAATTTGGCACCACCTTTGCAGATTCTTATAGATGCAAGTAATGGTGCATCCGACTACGGGAATAAATTTGGAGAGCCATTGATTCAAGGCTTCTGTAGAACTTTTGGAATGAGACTTCCTAGTGGAGATAGACGAGAATGGTTGAAGCCAATCATGTTTAGTGCAGGCATTGGGCAGATTGACCACGTTCATATAACAAAAGGAGAGCCTGAAATTGGAATGCTAGTTGTTAAAATTGGAGGCCCCGCTTATCGTATTGGGATGGGAGGCGGGGCAGCCTCGAGTATGGTTAGTGGGCAGAATGACGCTGAGCTTGATTTCAATGCTGTGCAACGAGGGGATGCTGAGATGTCACAGAAACTGTATCGTCTTGTTCGTGCTTGTATTGAGTTGGGGGATAAAAATCCAATAGTGAGTATTCATGATCAAGGTGCTGGTGGGAACTGTAATGTTGTGAAGGAAATTATATATCCAAAGGGTGCTGAGATTGATATCCGAGCAATTGTGGTTGGTGATCATACTATGTCTGTTCTAGAGATTTGGGGTGCAGAGTATCAGGAGCAAGATGCAATCTTGGTGAAGCCAGAAAGTCACGAGCTCTTAAAATCAATATGTAAAAGGGAAAGGGTTTCAATGGCTGTGATTGGAACTATTAGTGGTGATGGACGAGTTGTGTTAGTTGATAGTTTAGCAACTCAGAAATGTCTCACAAATGGACTCCCTCCACCTCCCCCTGCTGTGGATCTTGAACTTGAAAAGGTCCTTGGTGACATGCCGCAGAAATCTTTTGAATTTAATCGAATTGTTTATGAGCGGGAGCCACTTGATATTGCCCCTGGGGTTACAGTAATAAGTTCTCTAAAGAGGGTACTCAGTTTGCCATCTGTATGTTCGAAACGCTTCTTAACAACAAAAGTTGATAGGTGTGTTACCGGTCTAGTGGCACAACAACAAACTGTAGGCCCTTTACAGATTCCTCTCGCTGACGTCGCTGTTACCGCTCAGACTTTTACCGACCTGACTGGAGGTGCATGCGCCATTGGGGAACAACCAATCAAAGGTCTGTTAGACCCAAAGGCCATGGCTCGGTTAGCCGTTGGAGAAGCGCTCACCAATCTTGTATGGGCAAAGGTGACTTCACTTTCTGATGTCAAAGCAAGTGGGAATTGGATGTATGCTGCCAAGCTTGATGGGGAAGGGGCAGCCATGTATGATGCTGCGATATGTTTGTCAGAAGCAATGATTGAACTTGGTATTGCTATCGATGGAGGAAAAGACAGCCTTTCAATGGCAGCCCATTCTGGAAGTGAAGTTGTCAGGGCTCCTGGAAATCTTGTAATCAGTGTTTATGTTACGTGTCCTGATATTACCAAAACAGTGACTCCAGATTTAAAACTTGGAGACGATGGCATTTTGCTTCATATTGATTTGTCAAAGGGAAAGCGGCGATTAGGTGGATCTGCTCTTGCCCAAGCATTTGACCAAGTTGGAAACGAGAGTCCTGATCTTGATGATATTCCTTACCTTAAAAAGGTCTTTGAAGGTGTTCAAGAGCTTCTTACAGAGGAACTGATCTCTGCCGGTCATGATATCAGTGATGGTGGGCTACTAGTTTGTGCCTTAGAGATGGCATTTGCTGGTAATCGTGGAGTTGTTTTGGACTTGAATTCCCTAGGTAACAGCCTTTTCCAAACACTGTATGCTGAAGAGCTTGGGTTAGTTATTGAGGTCAGCAAGAAAAATTTGGATGTGGTGATCGATAAATTGAACCGCTTTGGAGTTAATGCTGAAACCATTGGTCAAGTAACTGCCGCTCCATCGATCGAGGTTAAGGTTGATGGGGTGACTTGTTTAGAAGAAAAAACTAGTATTCTTAGGGACATGTGGGAAGATACTAGTTTTCAGCTGGAAAAATTCCAAAGATTGGCTTCTTGTGTGGATATGGAGAGAGAAGGACTTAAACATCGATACGAGCCCTCATGGGAACTGACCTATACTCCTTCCTTCACCGATGATAAGTATATGTCTGCTGCTTTAAAACCTAAAGTAGCCGTGATAAGAGAAGAAGGAAGCAATGGAGACAGAGAAATGGCTGCAGCATTTCATGCCGCTGGTTTTGAACCATGGGATGTTACTATGTCAGACCTTCTTAATGGTGTGATCTCCTTGCAAGAGTTTCGTGGTATTGTGTTTGTTGGTGGATTTAGCTATGCCGATGTGCTTGATTCCGCAAAAGGTTGGTCTGCTTCCATAAGATTCAATGACCCCGTTTTAAAGCAGTTTCAAGACTTTTACAAGCGTCCCGACACTTTCAGTCTAGGTGTATGCAATGGTTGTCAGCTAATGGCTTTGTTGGGATGGATACCGGGACCTCAAGTTGGGGGTACACTAGGTGCTGGTGGCGACCTATCACAGCCTAGGTTCATCCACAATGAGTCAGGGAGGTTTGAATGCCGCTTTACAAACGTGACAATAAAGGACTCACCAGCTATGATGTTCAAAGGCATGGCTGGTAGTACAATGGGGATATGGGCTGCTCATGGCGAGGGAAGAGCTTATTTCCCGGACGAAGGTGTTTTGGAACGCATTGTTCATTCAGAGTTAGCTCCTATAAGATACTGTGATGATGATGGTAATCCAACAGAGACATATCCTTTCAATGTAAATGGCTCTCCATTAGGAGTAGCAGCTATTTGTTCTCCCGACGGTCGACATCTTGCAATGATGCCTCATCCGGAGCGTTGCTTCTTAATGTGGCAATATCCATGGTATCCAAAGCAGTGGAATGTTGACAAGAAAGGACCTAGTCCTTGGTTGCGCATGTTCCAGAATGCTCGAGATTGGTGTTCCTGAAAGACACGGTCAATTTCCTTGTTTTCTTTTTGCCTAAAAGCTCTTTTCCTTGCTTAAGTTGATGACTGGTCCATTGTTTGTTTCAATAATAAATGGACAGGTTACTCAACAATGATAAAAGCAAGTGTCGAGATCACGAGTTTATCATTTTCTTTTGATACAATTCCTGCATTTTACTATATGTGGAATTTATCTGTAACGTGTTTTGTTCTCAAGAGGGAAGTTTCAGAATTTGCAACCCTTTAATAGTTTTGTCTCTGCTAAGTTAGTTGATTCGCATTTAAAGTGAGTTTTGGTGTCAAGTGTTGCTCAATTTTGTTATGAAATTGAATAATATATTTAACTGATACAGCTTAGCTTCCAAAAGAGCTTCAATTTTCTGCTTTCATAGTTCTTGTGGATGGCATAGAATTGGTCTTTTTCTATTCTAAATTGTGGATTGCATAGAATTGGTCTTTTCTATTCTAAATTGTTACTGTGTTAGTTGTAGTATAAGTAAAGCTCATATGCTGCTATCACAAAAAAGTGTTATGCTCAAGCTAATGAAGTGAACATAACCTAGTATAGGTTGTGGATGGAGTACCAAAAATAGGAATGAGAATTGATTCACAGGAGCATGCATGTGAATATGTTTTGCTGTCAGAAAAGATTATGAATACGTTCATCCACTAACCGCTCCAAAAATGTGACCAACTAACCGCTTCAAAAATTTGAATAAATATTTGTTTCCTCTTGAAATATTGCCAGAGATGACCCTTTCTACATTTGTTTTTATTAAACCAGACTCGTAATAATGATTTTTTTTCTTCTGTTTTACGAGTCAAAAGTGATCTTATTAACTCCACTTTTTTTTTTAATAAAAAGAGCATTTGCCTTAAATATATATAATAGAATAAAAAAAAGTAGATACAAAAATAAGGGAACATAATGCTGAAATTTCAAACCTATCTGAGTCTAAAATAAGACAAACTAAACTTATTTTTAAGAAAATCTGGTTGAACCATAATATGAACATCAACCCATCAAATAAAATTCAGGATATCTAACTAAGCCTAATAGATGGTTTACTGAAAGTTGAAACAACTAATTTTGAATTTGATTTAATCCACTGATTATTTCAGCCATAAGAAAAAAAATCTTTGACTTTAGACAATTTTTCTTGTAATGGTCCATCCAATTTTTTTTTGGATTTTGATTCTTCTCTTGTATGATAAAAAGTAGAATTAAAAATAAATATTACTTTAATCCATAAATAAATCTAATAATTTCATATGATTTAGGGTTTTAGCTTTTTTCTTTATTTATATTTTTTAAAATGGATTTTATAAAAGCGTTTTTCAAAATATTACAAAATTTTAAAAATTTGTTTCTTATAAATTAAAAGATTAATTTTGACATTATATATCATAAACATATATTATTAAAGATCAAAACATAGTTAAAATTATAATTTTTTTCAAAAAAATAAATCTAAAAAATGATATTTTATGAAAAGCTATTTGAAATAACTCTAAAGTTAAATGATTTTTTAGAATTTTGATATACAATTTTTTTTGTTGATAAAATAATGAAATATTTAAAATAATATTTTAAAATAACTATTTAAATCAAATTTTTATTTGAAATTTTTAAGAAATATTTTTTTATAAAATATTTTTGCACCAAAATATATAACATTATAAAATCATTTCTTTTAAAAGATAAAACAAACTACTCTCAAATTATCTCCCAAATTTCAAAAGATAAATTAAGTATTTATTGAATTACGCATATTATTATTTTTTTAATCATTTTAAAATATATAATTATTGGGTTTAGGTCCTCTTTGTTTGAAAAAGTGCAATTATTATCATGTGATTCCCATTCATGCATCATGCATGATATAATTGATTTAATTTCTTTGACCAATTTATACATTTTAAATTATTATTTTCTTTCTGACTTACTATATATTACCAAAGATTCTTTCCATATCAACAATTCAACATATAAAAAAGAGTTTATAATAACCAAAGACTCTTTCTATTATAAAATCACAAGAGAATTAAAACATGAACTAAAGTAAAAGGATAAATAAACATTGCTGTTAATTTAAATGGTAGACTTTGACCACTACTAATAGTTAACATTATCAAATATTTAATATATTTGAACTATCTATATGAATTAAGATATATTAGTTTTTATCGGAAGATAGAAATTTTTAGGGAAGGCATCATAAATATATTTTGCTATAAATATTATTATTTAGAGACTTTAAATCAAAATGATTAAGAAATATAATCCCAAAATTTCTATTATTTAGGAAAACCATAATAAGATATATTTTTTTCTCTCTCTCACACCTCTTCTTAATAATTGAACAAAAAAATTCAAATTTAAAATAAAAAATATTATCTAGTGTTCCTTCTTTAAAGACTTAAAATAATATCTTATAATAAATATTTGTATATTTAATAAAAAAATTAATCTATTAAATTTTTTAAATAATTAATTAATTAATTTAAAATCATTAAAAATGTCTCTAAATACTCTTTAGAAATAAGTTAAAATAATATTTCTCTCATTCTTTTCTCCAACCTAAAAAAAAAAGTTTCTTTCTTACCATAGAAAACACTAGAATTATGGAAATGAAAAAATAGGAGAAAGGAATCAAATTAGTGCGTTCTATACACGCTTTATACACAAATTTCTATAAAATTAAAAAAAAAAAAAAAACAATAGTAATAGTTAGATATAGTTAAAGATAAATTTAATCATTATTTTGATTAGGTTATAGACTCATAGTCACGGGTGTTGGAAGCTTAAAAGTCAGTTAAGTATTTTGACCCACAATAAACACATGTCATCCAAGTTTACTTTGAATGGGAATGGTTTAATAAATAGTGACATAGAAAGATGAGTGGATCACAAGAAAAAATGGTCTTGACCAAGGAAAATATATTTACAAGTGTGACTCATGTTTTGTAAAATAAAAAATGTATCTTAGGTCCATCTACAACTATTTTTATTATTATTTTACTTATTTATTTGGTATAAAGAATTTTATATTATTAGGATTATAGATGAAATAATTAGATAGATAAACATTAAAATAAGATGTAATGTGGTATCATTACTAGATAATTGAGCCTCTTAAACATAAAATTAAAAGTTCAAACTAATTAATAATATATAATTGAGTCTTTTTAACAAATTTCAATAATTTGAATGATGTGTGTTTAAGTGATTGATAAAAGTTACTAAAAGTAGTAGAGTTCATCCAAAAATATGAATTTAGATGAACAAATACAAGCTAGATTAAATTCTTTAGTTATTCTCTAGAGACTCTATATTTATATTTGATTAGATGAGTGTGGTATATCAACTAACATGTGTTACTTGAATTAGATATATGCATTATGTTTAACAAATTTATAGTAATCTTGGTAATCTTGAGTTTGATGAAAGAAAAATTGACATAATTCTCATGGAATGATCACATCAATAACATGCTATATATGCATGGAGTTCAAACTCTCCTATTGTTATAGTTCTATCATATTTATTATAGTTACTTACAAAGACAAGTAACAACAAAGTAACTGAATTTAACATGCTATATAGAGAGACTAAAGTTGAAGAAGTTTAGAATAGTGGGAGTGAACTCCATTGACATGAAGTTGGAGGCAACACTATTATGACAGACTCTCGTAAATGAGAATCTGGTTACTCCAAGTCAGACAGACACAAATGTTGTGGAAAAGGATCTATTGTCATGTAATGCTAATTATTATGGCGTTGAGTCTCATTCATTCCACTTTATTTGTTGTTTTGTCTATTTAGGCAAGTTATAATCTCTACCAATTGTTAGGATAAATTGGTGACTTTCTTTCACTTTGTGGTGAACACTCTTTTCCTTGTGTCGAACATGGCATAAGGGGTTTTAATGAGGCCCATCACTTAATTATATGAATTTGGACAATGGTTAATTTATTTGCAGGTCGTTAAATAGAAAAATGATCTTATCTAGATGGCCCATCGAGGGGATCATACATGCTTGATCCTATATGAGAATCCTTGCCTCCATTTGATGATATTATACATGAAGGATCCTTATACGGGAATCCTTGTTTCCCTTTGAAGCTATTAAGCATGTTGGATCTTGGCGAATGAATCTTTGCTTCCATTTAAGACAATTACATACAATGAATACTCAAGAAGGTTTTTTGTCACCGCTCGAGGCAATCATAAATGTTGGACTTCCACCTGAAGATCTTTGCCACCTCAAAAATGACAATATGAATGATGGATTTCCATAGAACTATCTTTGTCATCTTAGAAAGGGGAAACATAAATGTCATATTTGTAAGACATATCAACTAAAGTCTCGTCTGAGGGACTCAACTAAAGTTTCGCTTGAGTAACTTGGCTAAAGTCTCACATGAGGGGATCAACTAAAGTCTCGCCAAAAGGAATCAACTAAAGTCTCACCTGAGGGACTCGACTAAAGTATTGCCAATATGACTCCACTAAAGTCTCTCCATAGGGACTCAACTAAATTCTCGTCTAAGGGACTCAAATAAAGTATCTCCATAGGAACTAAACTAAAGTCTCGTCAAAAGGACTCTACTAAAGTCTCGCTTAAGGAAATCGACTAAAGTCCCGCTTAAGGGAATCGACTAAAGTCTAGCTCGAGGGACTCAACTAAAGTATCGCTTGAGTAACTTAGCTAAAGTATCACATGAGGGACTCAACTAAAGTCTCGTCAAAAGGACTCAACTACAGTCTCTCCTGAGGGGCTCAACTAAAGTCTTACCAAAGGGACTCCACTGAAGTCTCTCCATAGGGACTCAACTAAATTCTCGTCTAAGGGACTCGAATAAAGTATCTTCATATGGGCTCAACCAAAGTTTCGTCAAAGGGACTCTATTAAAGTCCCGCTTAAGGGAGTCGACTAAAGTCTAACTCGAGGGACTCAACCAAAGTCTCGCTAGAGGGTTTCAGCTAAAGTCTCACCTGAAGGAGTCGACTAAAGTCTCATATGAAGGACTTAACTAAAGTCTCACTTGAGGGACTCGACTAAAGTATCTTCAGAGGGACTTGACTAAAGTCTCGCTAGAGGGACTCAAGTCATTTCGTGTTTGAGTGACTAGATAAAAGTCTCGCTCGAACGACTCAACTTAAGTCTCTCCAGATGGGCTCGACTAAAGTCTTGTCAAAGGGACTCAACTAAAGTCTCATCATAGTGACTCGAATAAAGTCTCTCTTGAGGGATTTGACTAAAGTTTCTCCAAAAGGCCTTAACTAAAGTCTCGTTAGAGGGACTCAACTAAAGTCTAACTGAGAGTTTCGACTAATATCTTGCTTGATGGACTTAACTAAAGCCTTGTCTGAGAAACTCAACTAATTTTTTTTCCAGAAGTACTCAACTAAAATCTCACTAAAGGAATTCCAATAAATGTTTTTTTTAAATAACACCATATAATATTTTATGGCACACAAATAGTTTTATGCTATAGTTTCATAACTTATTCCAAAAATTACGTGATACTAAATATCTTATATTCTGTACAAAATTAAAATAATTTATATTAAGAAATATAATAAATTAATATGGATGTACGATGAGTTTTAGGCTAAAATTGGATTGGTGAACATAACACAACATAATATATCAGAGCGGAATTTAATAAAATATGGATTATATTTCATTTTTTTGTTATTTTATTAAAAATATCTAATTCTATCACATCCATCTCAAATTGGCTAGAACAAAAAATGAGAAATTGAATGAGATGTGTGGGTGTTCATGAATACGAGTCATCCCATGAACCAATTCACCAAAACCAACCAAATCCTTATTTTAACCCAACTCAATCATGTACAAATCCAACCTGGATCAACCTATTCAAATTCATTGATATTTGGTTCGAGTAGAGGGTTTACAATTTTGAATCAACAAACCCAACCTATTCATATATGTCATGTTCTTTTTATTTTATTTCATTTAGGCTTAATTGTAATTTTAGTCCCTCTATTTTCATTTTTTTTATAGTTTTGGTCCCCCTATTTTAAAATTTGGAAATTTTGGTCCCTCTATTTCATTTTTTTTAGTTTTGGTTTCCCTATTTTAAAATCTGAAATTTTGGTCCCTTTATTTTCATTTTGTTTGAGTTTTGGTCCCCTATTTTAAGTTTTGTTTTGGATTTTAGTCCCCTTTCCAATTTGGAACTAATTTAATAGGGGGACCAAAAATTTAAAAAAAATAAAAATAAGGGGACCAAAAATCAATAAAAAAGAAAATAGAGGGACACAAATTCAGGATTTTAAAATAGGGGGACCAAAAGTAAAAAAAATGAAAATAGAAGGACCAAAAATGGGGGACCAAAAGTAAAAAATAATGAAAATAGGGGGATCAAACTTGCAATTAAGTCTTTCATTTATAAAGGATCAAGCAAAATCCTTAATACATGTACACCTTTTTCTTTTATAAATATAATTGTAGATTTTATTAGTCGTAAAAACCTAAGCCTAAATTAAGCTTGAAATATTGAATTTCTTTATGAAATGGTGATATAATTTAGCATTTAATTATTTTCTACACATTTTATATATAGATTTTTTTTATAGATATTAAATGATACATTTTATTCAAATTAAATACTAAAATTTTATGATGTTTTAATGTTTAATGTAAAATAAATATGTTAATTGAATTTGTTTTTTATGTATAATAATTAAAAATTAGTAGATGACCCATAAAGTCAACCCAATCCAATCCATTGATGAATGAGTTGGCTCGATTCATGTTTAGTCTTAGAAGTAAGAGTTGAACACTCAATTAAACGCAACAATTATTGATTGGGTTGGGGTATTGAATTTCAGAAGGTTTTACCCTACACCCCCACAATTAATCTTATACCCCTACACCCAATATTTTTTGACTAAAATGCCCTTGTATAAATAGTTAAAAACTCAGATTTTCTTTCCATTTTTACCTTACATCCAAAGTTACCGCGCAAGACATTTTTTTGACATCCAGACGAATTTACCGGAAGACTTAAAGTAAGTCTTCCGGTTTGATTTTTCACGTACCGGAAGAGTTTTTGCAAGTGTTCCGGTACCGAAAGACTTTGTGAAAGTCTTTCGATTTAATGTGTTTTTAAAAAAAAGACTTCTGGAAGACTTTGAGGAAGTCTTCCGGAATGATACGTGATTGGGAAGTCTTCCGGATGACTTTAAAAAGGCTTCCGGTATGGTTTTCCACAAACATGTGTACCATAAATCTTTCAGTCTTCCGGAATTTTTTTTATTTTTTTATTTTATTTTTGTATTAACTATTTTTGTATTGTTTTTTTTCTTCTTTAGTTGTGCGTTCACGAGGAAGGGATGGGAGGATACCGGTTCGATCTATGGGACGGGGCGATACGTCTAGTAGGACACACGTAGATGATGTCGGTACATCTGCAGCTGCAGCAGATCCAGTTGGATATCCTGGAGGTCCGTACGATACCAGTGTTTTGGTTTCGTACGAGCATCATGTGGCCAGACGGTTATGGTTCGGTGAGGTAAGGAAATTATAATATTTTTACTACTGAAATTTTTTTTGAAATTATAATTATTTAGTATTGAATAAAAACTGAAATTATAAGTATCTATTGTATAATTTGTTTAATTTTATTTGATTTCAGGAGAGAGATGCAAAGAAGGAGTTGAAGGTGGCAGGATATGGATTGAAGTTGACCCATATGGTTCCACAACAGCTTCCACCGGAGATTGAGGCTTTCATATCTAGGTCCGGTTTAGCTTCCCTACATAGAACCAGTTTGAAGAAGATCGATGCAAACTTGGTTTCTGCATTTGTTGAGAGGTGGCATCTAGAGACATCTTCATTTCACATGTCGTTCGGTGAAATGACGATTACTCTGGATGACGTGGCATGTTTGCTTCACTTGCCTATCAGGGGGTATTCTGGAACCCTCAACCCATCAATGAAGACCTAGCTGTTGAATGGGCCATTGACTACCTTAAAGTGTCAGCGAGAGTGACACTATACCAGGTCCGTGAGTGCAGAGGTTCGTAATACAAGATTGAGTGGTTATATGATCGATTCGTAGACCATCGAACTGCTTCATCGTGGGCATATGCGACCAGATGTTATTTGATGATGTTAGTGGGTTGCATGATCTTTGCGGATAAGTCGTTTACACTTGTGGAGGCACGATACCTGGCATTATTTAGGGACTTGGATGGGTTGTCGAACTATAGTTGGACATCAGCTGCATTGGTGACCTTGTATAGGTATCTTGGAGATGCGTCCATGTTCAGTTGTAAACAGCTCGGTGGTTATCCGACTCTCTTACAGGTATATATTTAAATTCATTTTATTGATTTTTTTTAAAGTCTAATGTTAATTTTATTATGTTCATTATGTTATATTTAATTATTATGTTATTGTTTTTTTAACAGTGCTGGATTCATGAATATTTTCCTACACTTGGGAAAAAAGGAGAGAATTGGATACCAGCTCAGAATTGTGGTCTCCTGTGAGCGATGAGGTGGACATACAAACAAGGCGCGTTAAAAGTGGATGAGTTGCGACCTATTATGGATGAGCTGACACCGACCGATGTCATATGGCGGCCATTCGAGGATCATAGAGTTCATCGTCTTTTTAATGAGATTTCTCTATATAGGGGTTGTTTGAGGTGAGGCGATATTATTGTTCCATACATGCCTGACAGGTGTCTTCGACAGTTTGGATACCATAAGTATATTCCACTTGTACCTATTGATCTTAGGATGGCCGGTGATATTGATGTTGAATGGATTAGTTACATCTAGAGTGTTGGGCAGGTGATTCGTTCGACTGCACTGGCGACTATCCCATTTGAGGTAAAGGATGAATATCTTGAGTGGTATTATCGTGTTTCGCATCCTCGATTGGTACCACCTAGCCATGATGAGCCGAGAGTTGCATCTATTCCTGAGTATGATGCGGGACCATCTGATCCTGCCTGGGGTTGTGTGTCTACATTGATTCATCGCTACCTTCAGCAGAATGCAGCTGAAGAGGATGATCCACATTTTGCTGATCTGTTTGCAGCTTTACCTATTGCTCGTTCACAGTGATCTATAGTTATGTTTATGTTATATGTTATTGATATTTTTTAGACTTGGTTTCTGAATATCTTGACATTTGAACTTATATGTACGATCTTATTTATGTTATATGTTATTGATAGTTTTTAGACTTAAAAATTTAAATTAAAATTTAATTCCATAGATTATAATTCATAAAATGTTGCAAAAATATAATATAATTCATGAATAAAAATGAATAACATAGTTTATAATTCATATTGTGTTCGTAATATAGGCGTAAGTTGTTGCCAATGTTGTAGACGTGCTGCAAATCCTACCTTCCACGATGTTGCTGCTGGATAACGAAAGTTCTTCAAAGCAAGATCTCTATCTGTCATCATCACTTGTGGAAACAAATCTTTCTTCACAAACAATTGTTTAAGCTTATCTAACACCCAACAAAAAGTCTCAGTCTGCTCAGACTCAATATACGCAAATGCGACAGCAAAAGTCAACTCGGTTGATGTCATGCCAACAATTTCAAACAAAGGTTGCTTGTATTTGTTTGTCTTATAAGTGCTATCCATAACTAACACAATAGGAAAAATATTCAACAACTTAACTGAATCTGGATGTGCCCAAAATATATCTTTAATAACTTCAGAGTCGTCTCTTTTTCTACTCCAATAAACACAACCTGCAGCCTCGATAAGCTTAAACAAATGTTGTATCTCACTTCTAGGACCTCTTATCTCTTTTTCCATCATACTCTTCTGCTTGTATATTTGCGTGATCCGAGTGACACAATCTGGATCTCGCTCGTGCAAGGAATGCAATATATTTCTAGGTGCAACCTTTCTCTTTGTTAAATCATCAACATGTTGCTTCTGATCCGCTGTCAACCTACCAACAAATGAGTGACCTTCTAATCTATCAGGTAAATCATGGTTATGAACGCCGCATTTTACATCAATCTTCCATCAGATCCATCTTTTGTCGGAGTCGACCTGATCTTAAATGGACATCCGCATTTTTTCGTCGCACTTTCGATTCCACTACGAATATCCTTGTATTTTCCACCTTTATCACAACCAGATATTATTTTGTTACTTCTTTCTCTCTTGCCTGTTTGTGTATCTGAACGAGTGATGATGACCGTCACTTTATTTCGTAATCCGGTGTCTTTAACCCATCTTATCACATCATCTCGTGTACCAAATCTCTCTGACGTTGTAAATATATCTGACGTATTCACACATATCGGTTCTTTTTCGTATATAGGTACTGCACCTACACAATAAAAATATTTTTTAATAACAAATTATAAAAAAAAATTAAAAAGAAAAAAATTACACACCGGAACACTTTATGTAAGTCTTCCGGTATTGTACTCGATACAAACCGGAACACTTACATGAAGTGTTCCGGTACACAGACACATGGCTACTGGAAGACCTAATGGAAGTGTTTCGTACGAGAACACTTACATTAAGTCTTCTGGTGAACAAAAATAACAAAACCGGAAGACTTTCCCAAAGTCTTCCGGTTTGGGAAAGTCTTCCGGTTTGATAAATAACGTACCGGAACTCATTCTTTAAGTCTTCCGGAACGTGTTTTTTTGGGTCACTTTTTCTAGAATCTGACGGTCTGACATAAATGGTAAAAAAATAAAATAATAAAATATAATCAGGATTATAATATGCATTTTGAAAAATATGTAGGGATACAAGTATAAATGTGGGGTATATGGTAAAACCTTCTGAATTTCATCAAAGTTGACCAAATCCAACCCACGAACATCCTTAATGAGATGAAATGAATTCTATCATATTCTATTTCATTCAATTTTATCCCTTATTTATAAATTCAAATAAAAAAATCATATTAATTACCACTTCACTCCATTTTATTGTATCTAATACCGTCAAACCTAACATACCTTAACAAATATTATATTTTAAAAATCCATTTAATTTTCATATATGTAAATAAAAAAGAATTTACATATTAGACAACAAAGATAAGTATTTATATTTTCTTGTTTTGGAGTTGTTTTCCACAATATTTTCCATATTCTTATGTTGTGTAATTGTGTTAGAGGGGTGTTGTTAATTTTGGGTTTATTTATGTTTTTTTAGTAATGATTTTGTAATGTTACATATTTCTTTTTGTTGTTTTTTTTAAAAATAAAAAATAAAAAAATTGGTTTAAATAGTTATTATTAAAATATTAATTTAAATATTTTACCTTTTTGATAAATATTTTGGAAACTAAAATTTTACAAAATTACTAAAATTTAAAGTTATTTGAAATAGTTTTTTTTTATATATATGAAAAATTTGTTATTTTAATATGTTTTAATTTTTAATAATGAATATTTATATTATAGAATGTCAAAATTAATCTTTTAATTTTTTAATAATGAATATTTATATTATAGAATGTCAAAATTAATCTTTTAATTATAAAAAAAATTAATTTTCTTTTTTAATATTACAAACTTTTTTTTATAAAAATTCTTTCTGAAATTCTCTTAAAAAAATTTAAGATAAAACAAACGGGCTTTTATTTTAGTAATGTGGATCAGTTTATATCTTTTGAATATAATTTTAATAAATATAAAATTATCTTTTTTAAAAAGTATTACTAATAGAAGAGCAAGTAGAAAAAGGTTATTATATAATAACAAATAACAAATAAAAGTATTCGGTATAAATTAAGACTATAATAATTAATAAAGGTATTCTTAACTTAGAGAATTTTCTTAGTATGTTTTTGAATATTATAAAATGAACAAACAAAATAAGAAAATAAGAAAGAGATTAATTGCTATGTATTGACAGTATAAATTTTTTTATATTATTAATTCATTGTTATCATCTGTTTATATTATTTTATAAATTTTTAAAATAAAAATCAAACATGTTCTAATATTTAATGACTATGATTCACAGTGTAAAACTTATATATACTGTTACAGTGTATTTCAATTAAATCCAATAAAAAATAATATAGTTGAATAAAAGTTCTATTTCATAATTTAAGAACAGAATAAAATAAAATCGTCTTTTCATCCAAACGAAAAGAGAAAATATATATAATGAAATTCAATAATCGAATAAAAAACTATTATATTTAATTGAATATAATATTAATGAACAAATTAATTCATACCACAATCACAATTCAATTAAATTCAATGTATACAACAACAAAAAAAATTGCAGACAAAACTAAAATCATGAAACAAAATAATTTACACATCTCCATCACTCATTTTCTTTTTGTTCATTTCTCTCTTCCTCTTAATTTCTCCTCTCATAATCCTAAAAACCTATAAGCGTGTCAAAGAAATTCCAAATTAAGCAAAGCATATGATTCGTCTATATAAATAAATAAACAAATACACAAATACTGAAAAACCATAGAGTGGACTTAGTCACTTGTCATAAACAATTCAACTTAAACTAAATCCAACTACACCAAACTTTTTCTTCATTCAACATTTCACCATTTTCAATGCAATTGTTTTTTTTCTTCTATATTATTATTCTGATTGAAAACGAAAACTCTTTTTTATATTATTTTTAATTTTACTTTTATTTTAACTTTATGTTTATGTTTTATGTACCGTACCAGAAGTAGGTATTTCTGTGGAGATAGATAGATACAAACAGTGACGAAGATCCCTATGATCGATTCTTCCGATTTCTTCACCAAGTTTCGATTTTGAAGACGATTCATCTCATCATTTATTGTGTATTTTGCTTTTCCTTTGTTTTGTTTCACTCTTTTTGATGTTTCATACTTCAATTCCGTGTTTGTGTTTTTTTATGTTTGGATGATTTTTTTGATATTTTTTGCAGCTGTTTTAGATGCCTTTTGTGTAATTTAGAGTTGGAAAGTTTAATTGAGTGGAGAATTTTGGAATTTTGATTGTTTGTTAAGTGAAGAATCTGTTTAAGGTGGGAATTGGGGAAGGGTTTGTGGAGTTGGTTGGTGGATATGATGGAATTGGATTTGGAATTGGAATTGGAAGTGGATGAGGATCGATTTTATGATACTCGTGAGGATTTGAGTTCTGTGTCTGATGATGAGGGTTTAGAATCTTGTTCTGGTGGTGGTGGTGATTATGTTAGTAGGTTCAATTTTTCCATTAACAGTCTTGAAAGTGTTCGGGATAGACGATTTAGTTTTTTGAGATGGATAGGTTTGGAGTATGATTCAAATTCGGTTGAGGGAGATGATGATCAGTTTTGTGGAGTTGAAGTTGACCGGATCACTTCGATCGGTGGGGCTGTTTTGAGAACTGTAGAGGGTGTTTCTTCAATTTCGAGTAAGATTGTGTTGGATTCGTTGTCGAATGAGGGTTCTAGGTTGTTAGAAAATCGGGGTGATGGTAGTGAGGATTTGACATGTATGATAAAGAATTTGGATGATGGAACACGGTATGTTGTAGATGAATTGGATCAAGAGGGAAAATTTAATACCCTGCGTGTTTTGGGTTCGAACCAGTTGATTAGTTTGGAAGAGTTTCAGAAAAATATTGGGCCGTCGTCATTTGTTCGTAGACATTTGCAGAGAGAGGCAGAAAGTACTAGATTGTTGAGCGTAGCTAAAAAGAAGATGAAGAGAGGTTGGTTGAGCAAACTGGATTCTATTACTTGTTTTTATCCTAGTCAAGGATTTGATGAAACTTGCTGCAAAGATTTTGATTCTAGGATACAAAGAGTTCGGGTTAATCTGCATAAGAAACGAGTCAAGGAGCTTTCTTGTCTTTATACTGAACAGGAGTTCAAAGCACACAAAGGTGTTATTTTGACAATGAAGTTCAGTCTCGATGGAAGATATCTAGCTAGCGGCGGTGAAGATGGAATCGTACGGGTGTGGAAGGTGGTTGAGGATGTAAGAACAAATGAAATGAACATTCTGGACGACGATCCATCCAGTATATATTTCAAAATGAATCAATTTACTGGTATTGTGGCTCCTCTTGATGTAGATAAAGAGAACTTAGTTAAAACAGAGAAGTTGAAAACATCTTCTTCTTCAACCTGTGTGATTATCCCACCAAAGACCTTCCGCATATTGGCGAAACCTATGCATGAATTCCAGGGGCATAGTAATGACATTTTAGACCTTGCATGGTCCAAATCAGGGGTTAGTTTCCTACTGAAGCAAACTACTCCTATTTGTCTTTTTATGTCTTGCACTATCTTTAAGTTAGCTTATCATTTAGTTTTCTATAAATGGAACTCACTGTTGTTTACATTCTTTCATTGGTTGCAGTTTCTACTCTCATCCTCTCTTGATAAGACAGCACGCCTATGGCAAGTAGGGGTTGACAAATGTCTTCGAGTTTTCTCCCATAATAATTATGGTGCGCCTCTTTTGCCTCATTTTTTGTGTTTCTGTATTTTTTTTATCCTATATCATTTTTTTGCTAAGTAACAGTTTTTCCGATTTCCTTTGGTGCAGTGACATGTGTGAATTTCAATCCCGTCAATGATAATTTTTTCATCAGTGGTTCAATTGATGGAAAGGTGCGTATCTGGGAAGTTGTTCGCTGTCGGGTTGTTGATTATATTGATATCAGAGAGATTGTCACAGCTGTGTGCTTTCGCCCTGATGGAAAGGTCTGTTTCGTTACATGTTTGAAACTGCATGAACATTGTGGCAGGAAAATGTCTTTTTTTGTGTTTTGTTCCTAAATTTTTTTCTCATTCTTGCAGGGCACAATTGTGGGTACCATGGCAGGAAATTGCCGTTTCTATGATATCCTAGGTATGCACACATTTGGAACTTTATATGTTTGGACTTGTGTTGCAAAATCATCTTTTATGCTTCTGACATAACGAAGTTTCTGGATTCAAATTATTGATCCTAAAAATGATAATAATTTTTAAGTAGAAGTTATTAGTTTCTGATGATAATTTTATTCTTTTATCTTTATTTGTTTAGATAGTCATATGAAAATGGATGCTAAAATGTCGTTACAAGGCAAAAAGAAGACATCGGGCAAAAGGATCACTGGCTTTCAGGTTGGTTATTCCTGTCACGCCACTTTGTTCTTCCATTTATTTCTCTTCACCCTATATAATATTTTTTACATGTGGTTGTTAATTGTGTATGATTATTTCTTCAGTTTTCGCCCAGTGACCCAAGCAAGTTTTTGGCTGCTTCGGCGGATTCACATGTATGCATACTCTCTGGAGTTGATGTCATTTACAAATTCAAGGGTAGGTTCTTCATATCTGCTTTCCTTATCTGAAAATATTCTAAAATGCTTCCCACCTATGCCTAATTCTTCACTTGTTGCATCTTATAATTTGGGCTTAAGCCTAATTTAACATCTTAACTAGCTTGTAAGATGAAGACTGCTTAAGCCTAAAAGCATTACATTACAAAGGTCATATATAAACGGTGTAGGACTAAACCTACCCCGTAAACCCAACGCAATAAAGGTGCTAGAGGCTGTTATATGAATAATTCTCAATTTTTCCGCAATTAAGGCATATCTGACGTGTTCCTCTGTGTATTATAAATTTCTGCAATGAAGACTTGATTTGGGCATACATGCGACTTTCCAAGTTTTTTGTGCTTTGATAACTTATTTCGCCCAGAGTTTACATTTTTGTACAAATTATGTTCATTTTGAAAATAAGCTATTAAACCTCTTCTTTATTTCCTTCAGGCCTGAGAAGTGCAGGTCAGATGCATGCTTCTTTCACCTCTGATGGAAAACATATCGTTTCGCTTAGTGAAGGTTCAAATGTTTGTATCTGGAATCACACCGGCCAAGATAGGAATACTTCCAAAGCAAAGAAGATTATGTCTTCTGAAAGTTTTCTATCCCACAATGCAACAATTGCCATACCTTGGTGTGGAATTGAGTCAACGCCATTGTCCCCTTCACTCGAAGAAAACTTGATTCAGAGGTCATCATTGTCTTCTCCTGATTGTTTCTTCATGAGTCGCGGATTTCTTTCCGAGTTAGTCCCAAGGGTTTCTGCAACATGGCCAGAGGAAACACTTCTCGACTCAGGTCAAACCGTTGTTTCTCCTACAATATGTAAATCAGAGTATAAATTCTTGAGAAGTGCTTGCAAGGGAATGTCTAATTCTCACTTATGGGGCCAAGTTATTGTAACAGCAGGATCTGATGGATTCATAAAAGTGTACCAAAATTATGGCTTACCTGTTCGCGTTTGAAACATGAGAAACTGCCGGTGTACTCTAAAGTAAGATACAAAGCTTCATCGTCTGGTAACGCAGACGCCGGGATGCCATTGTGTAATATTATTCTTTATACGCATGTCGATATCAGTTATACTATTCTTTAATTTTTAAGGATTGTCAGTTAGCGAATGTAAGTTTCAGTTTTGCTGATAGTCCTTGTCAAAATGTAATGTAATCTCTGATTGTGTATAGTATATAGAAAGATTTCATTCAATTTTAATTTATACATACATCAAGTTATTATTTGCAGTTGCACCATCTCAATGTGAGAAAGTTTGCACTTGTCTGATGCTTGCATAAATGCATAATAATGAAGTTTATGTGGTGATGTTATGATGATTTCTGTGTCATAATCATTTCCTACATGAAATAACATGATGAGAAACATTTGTTGCATCAAGTAGATACACTTTCCGGTCACTATTATATTTAAAAAAGTATTTTTTAAATTCATTGAATAAATGATTCATCAAATAAATGTGATGTATCTAGTCACTATTATATATCAAATACATCAATCATTCAATAAATATAAATATTTTTTTTGTTGCTTATAATAGTGATCAGAGTGTAGAGTATATCTAATCACTATTATATACCAAATACATCAATCATTCAATGAACTTAAATGCTTGTGTTGTTGCTTATAAAGAGAAACATTTGAATGTGTGGTTAAAATGTTTTGACTAATATATAAAGTAATGGACAACATTGTTTTGAGCCACTGATTTTTCTTTTTGTGATGTGAGTTTAAAAAGATTTTTAGTATATATTCCTCTAATCTGTTATAGTCTTTGTGTTATAGTTATAATGATGATTAGAATTAGAGGTCAACCCACTATGTGGCACAATGGAGGGTTATACTAGCTTGAACATGTGAAGTGCCTTTGTGCCTACTAAGCACTAAATATGGAGTAAATGGGTAGGCAACATTTTTATCTCTAAATGTTTTGACTAAAAATATATTTAATAATTATTTTATCCCTCAAATTAATTTTTAAATAGTTAATTTAGTTTATGAATATTTTGTTTTTATAATTTAGTCTATAAAATTACTTTTGTATGTGTGTGAGAGAGAGTTTTTATCTAAGGTAAATCTAATTTAAAACAGAAAAATATATATTTGGAGAGAGAGTTTGCATCTAACTTAAAAGACAGAAAGATATATATATATATATATATATATATATATATATATATATATATATATATATATATATATATATATATATATATATATATATATATATATATATATATATATATATATATATATATATATATATATATATATATATATATATATATATATATATATATATATGATCTAATATTTATTAAATTTATTATAAATATGTATATATATTATTAAAATTAAACAACCACCAAGTAATTTAATTAGATTTTTTTTTATTTTTTTTATTTTTTAACTTTTGTACTAAATAGTTATTTTAGTTATTTGTTTGAACGAGCTAGTTTCAAATGAATTACTCTTAGAGACTGTAATATATATTTATTTATTAAAATAACCTCATTCATATAAAATATAATTGTATCTCGAGTCTAAAAAAAAGTGGACGGTGGATGTATGATGATCAGATTTTTTGTGAAATGTTTATGATTTTTTAAAAAGAATCTATAATTTAGAAGAAATTGTCAATCAAACTTTTACCATTATTTATATTCATATTCATGATCGAATCTATAATTTAGAAGAAATTGTCAATCAAACTTTTACCTCTATTCATATTCATGGTCGACATATTCAGGATCGGCCCGATCAACCTGGAGATCTTATTTTTAAATTAAAAAAAAAAGTTTAAATAAAAAAAGAAGAGAATTTAAAGTATCATTTTCCAAATTATATATGACATTCTCTAAACTTTCATAATCTCAAAACTATCATAGAAAAAATTTGAAATAAATGGATTTTTTTTTACACTTATCGGAAATTTTGAAATTTTCAATAAAAAACGAAAATCTTTAGAAAAAAAATATGAATACCGAAAATTTTGAAATTTTCAGTATTGTACTAGAAATTTTGAAATTTTCTTTAGTGGAAAAATTTTGGATTTTTTTTACACTAATGAAAATTTTTAAATTTCTGGTAGTGTACCAGAAATTTCGAAATTTCCAGTATTCTTTATATTTTTTTTTTGAAATTTTGAAATTTTCAGTTAAAAAAAATTAAAATTTCCAAAATTTTCAATATATATCACGAAATTTCCAGTATATAAATGTAAATATTTTTATAATTTCTGGAAATTTTTGAAGGGTAACAAGGTAATTTTGTTAGAATTAGGGGGTGCCAAGTCTAAGTGGGTAATTTCGAAAACTTTTTGAAGCAAATTAATCAAGCAAATCTTCATATTTTATTGTCTCTAAAAGATCATTTTCAACTGCTATCAAAGACAATCCATTCAATATTTCTTGTAACATGATAGACCGCAAGTAAGTCTTTAACAACTTCAATTTTGACAAACTTCTTTCCGCCGTAGGAACTGTCACATGAATAGTCAATAAAATTCTATGCAATAACTGTGTTAGGAAAACAATCCAAGCCTTTCGAAAATAATAATATATTAGTAGGTCTTATGATTTCTTCAGACAACATCTCTAAACATCTATCTTAGTAACTTTAACTCCGCAAAAAACTCATTATCATCATCAGATTGCTCATTATGTTTCATTACTCGTTCAAAGTTACTACAACAAGTCTACAAAGTTGCATAATCCAATGACTGTAACTTGTGAGAAGTAAACAAGAAACTAAAAATATTTTTGTACTCTTGGTATTGCTAAAATCTCTTATTAAGAGAAATAACAACTCGATCAACAAGCCAAAGAAAATAATTAACCCTAAAAGACTCCTATTCAGATAGCTCGACTACATGAGTATTCAAATTTCATAAAACTGTCGTTTTCTTTTAATTATACGTCTTTGAGAAAATATTGGATCGATATTCAATTCAACCTCAATTTCCTTAGCATTAACGGGTGCCTTATAAAAAACCCGTTTCTCTATATCCTTCAAAAACTGAAATCAATTCCTTTATTTTTTCCATAGCAAAATCAATAAGCATATCCTTTTCATGTAAGAGCTTGCTAACAAAATTAATTCTAGATAATATTTCAAACCAAATAATTATAGACATCAAAAACTCAAAATCACAAAGCTCATTTGTTGCTAAGGATTTAACTTCATTTTGTATTTTAGAATCTAGTTCATTTTCCAACACTTCAAGTAAAGCTTATGTAAAATTATACATT